>JARHVA010000571.1:3342500-3942500 GCA_037957365.1 Torreya grandis | reverse complement strand
TTGCCTCCTCCAAAAATCCATGTTTGGTCTTTCCAGTCGACCTGGCCTTCACAACTCCATTATATCCCGCTTTCACACTTGTTGTCTTTTGGCAATCCGACACACTTTGATGGCAAACTTTATCTAGCCTAAGAAGGCCAACTCTAGACTTGGCCACCACCTTCACCCCTATCAACTCTTTCGAACCAACCGTCAATTGATAAAAAAACCTAGGTCTAGAAGAGTCAAGAAGAAGAGCAGAGCTCTAACCCGACATTATTTTTTCACATGAGATCACACATCCCAATAATGGTTAAATTTTATTGTGCAAGCCATGTTTTATTACAAGATGCAAAAGCCATTTAACTAGCCTAAAGACGTTAATATTTAGGGAGTAAAACAATGGAATAACCATAAGCTTAGTAAAGCTTAAGACAAATCTAGGGAGATAAAATAAAGAATCATAATCAACCTAAAAAATATGTAATGTCCCCAATTTGGGACTAAGGACCACAATAGGAGTTTTCCAGGAAACCCAAACAAATTTGAAAATAATACTGAATTCTAAAATTAAAATTAACAACCACTTAATTCATAAATGCCATAAATAAAATAACTCTTTTGTCGTCCCTTCCAATACAGTTAATTTGAGCTTGCAGCCAATTGATATATGCTTCAAACACCCTAAAACACCTTACAAATAATTCCAAATAAAGTCGCCACACTTGGAAAAATATAAGAAATAAAATTAAAATGCTGAAAACCTCAACTTGCCCTTCAACAAGCTTCCAAGTCTCCCAAAACAAGTCACCAATGTTGGAAAAATAATGCAATAAATTTCAAAGTATAAATCATAAAATATATGATTGTTCCTTTCAAGGTTAGAGCCCAAAAACACTCCAAAACCCTCCTTAGATGAAATGCTTCACTTAGGAAAAATAATAGGAATAATTCAAAATTATTCACCTTGGAATCAACCCTCAAATCACCCAAATTTAACACGCAAAGTTGATAGAAAAATAAAAATTATATAATAATAATTTTTTGAATTATTATTATAACCTAGGGCATCAAATTGACCATTCAATGGTCTTAAAATGTTACCAAGATGATTCACCCACCCATAAAATTTTTTTATAAAATACCTCAAACCCTAGAAGAGGGTTTTCTCAATGTAAAACCCTCCAAAAGAATCCCCAAAACCTCCAAGTAATTCGCCCAAGATAAAAACCTGTAAATAAGCCTCTCAAGGTAATTCACCAACCTTCCCAATTAATTTGCCCACCTTCCAAAGACCTGCAATTTTGTTGCCCTTTCCAAATAATTCGTCGCTCACAACAATTATTATTTCCTACAAACAGGTTGAAACCTCAAAAATTCATAACTCTTTGGAATTATGATGCAAATAAGAACTCAAACTGACTACAAAATTAGTGACTATCAAATTTAAAAAAAAAATCAGATTTTTCCTTCCATGGGAAGGCCACCAAAACTTGCTCTAAAATTTTGAAAACTCTAGTTTCCAAAAATTTCGTCTTCAAACTTTGGGTTCACTCAAATTTCTAAAAGTAGGTGGTGTTCCAAAATACTATGTTAGGTTGTGGAGTTAAAAACTTCACTGATACAGACATGGAGGAGGTTGCAGATGAGTTGCGGAGTGTCACAGACACCGGCGTTGGTCTGGCCAACCGACGTCGGCAGGATTAGACAAGAAGGCAACCGACGTCGGTCAAAGATCGGCCGGCATCGGCGACCCCCAGGTGGACAGGGACCGACGTTGATCGCCTGTGTGGTTCGGACTGCGGATGTTATGGGCAGTTAGCTAACGAACCAAGTGTTTGCATGATGAGAGCTATTTTTAGACTCATAGCTGCGGATCTAATTATTGTAATTAGATGTCTAATTATTGTTTGGATGAGATCTATATAATAGACTCATGGTTGTATTGGAAACTTGTGCTAGAGAGTAAGAGAGCAATATTATAAGCTCCTTCTGTGTGTGAGGTAGAGCTATGGTGTGTTCCTCCTAGTGCCACAGTACCAGGTGTGTAGGTGCTGGATTGGAGAATCAGCAGGGTTCTTCATGTATGTATGATCTTGGTCATCAGGTGAGCATGGCCTTTATAAGAGATCTGCATGGTAAGTAAGATCGTTGATCTGCAGGTGTATGTGTGTGCAAGGTCAAGATTCACAGGTGTGTAGAACTAGGTTGATTTGCAGGTGTGCGAGATTAGATAAGACAGCAACACAACAGGGAGCAGAATCAGGCAGGATCTACTTGGAGTACAGGTGTGTACTCAGATAGAGCAAAGAGGAAGGCAAGGGAGTTCCTTCCATAAGTATGGTCTATTGAATTGCAAGTTGTTGCAAGTTCATGGGAGATCTACTTGAAGTACGTTGAGTACTTGTGGAGTGCGTGGAGCACTTGTGGTGTGCGTGGAGCACTGGAGGTGAACACCAACTCTGTGTTTGAGTTGTGTGTTGGGACCTGAGAGAGAGAACTTTGAGGAGAGAATTACTGTTCACTTGAGGTGTGGAAAGCCTCTGAAGAGGTGGTGGAGAAGAAGTGGCATCTTCTTTATTGTATTCTTTTCTTCAAGAGTTTTAATACAAGTTGTGTATTGTCTCTCATATCATGTGTTATTCTGAATTCTAGTTACTTGTTGATTCTGGTTAATTCCGCATATTAAGTTGCCTGGTTTGGTAATCAATTGTGTGCTTTCGGTGTTTCGTATCCTAACAAGTGGTATCAGAGCTAAGGTTGCAGGAAGCAGGTTTTGTGTTTGGTTACAGGTCACTCTCAGGGGTTTCTGATTGAGTGGGAGTAGAGCAATGGCAGATGAAAGTAAGCTAAGAATGGAGGAGTTGAAAAGCATAGATGGTCACTTACGGTCCCATGGAATGAAAGAGCAGGTAAAAGAATATTGTTGGTTGGTAGCAGATCAGGATGAAGGAACTGAAGAAGCAGATGTTGCAGGTTATGTGGCACAAGATGCTCTGGGAGGTTTCTTGGATAAATTTGAATCTTGGATAAAATATTCGGTTGCCTCTTTCCATGCAGCCCCAGGTAGAGGAGCTGGTGAGCCTTGCCAAAGAATTGGCAAAGGGGAAGTGAAGCTGAAATTGCAGGTGGCCAACACACAGGTGTTGATGAAGGTCATGCAGGGCCCAGGTTTAGAGATATGGCTAATTTCTTCAGAAAGATTGGGTGATGAGAGATGCACAAGAGCTCTCACAGCGGATGCACTTGAATTAGCTGGTGGTAAGAAAACAAGTACTCTTTATCTACTTGTTTATATTACTGATTCTTCTTCTATTGCGGAGACGTGCCTTCGTAGGCTTGGTCACATGAGTAGGAAGGAGATGCATGTTCTTAAGCGGAAGACAGATATATTTGACAGGCTTAACAACTGAAAAGCCTTGGTGTTTATGGAGGAGATGGCGGACAGAAACTAGTGGATGCTGCTGGATACTTCTGAGCAGAGCAGTTTGGACATGGGTTTTGATTCAAAAGAGCTCGCGAGTAAAAAGTCATCACTCACAGGTGAACACAGGTACCGACGTCGATCAAGTGGAATCGGCGTCGAACAGACAGGTGCCGATGTCGGTCATGTGCAGACCGAAGCCGGTGATGTCAGGTAGGGTAAGACCGACGTCGGTCAGTAGGACCGACGTCGGCAACATGGACACCGACGTCGGCAGGGTCGGTAGTCAGGGACAGACGCATGGGAACTGACGTCGGTCGGATGCAGACTGTGGAGTGACCGAGGTCGGTCACTGTAACAGATTTTGGGTGGACAGCACGCTGTCAAGGAGTCTCAAATACCCATACAGAGGACTGAAGACGTAAGTAGGCCCTCAAATTTGTTGTTCCTCTTCTTTATACTCGTTGCTGATTGTAGAGTAGGAAGGATCCAGGAAACAGGTGGGAGCATGGCAGGGATATGATGCAGACCCAAACGAGAGTTTTGGTAGGGTTGCCAGCAGATACGAAAGCACAGAAACGAATGGATTCCTTAGTTGAAGAATAGAGTGAACGGACACGTGAGACGGAAGACCAGGGATACGGTCTTGAGGAGCTGCAGGACAGTGGTACAAGTTTTGACAGGTGGAAGACGAAGCATGGCTTCAGTCAATGTCAGGGTAACTACTGTGGTTTGTCTTACCAGGGGGATGATGATTGCAACATCATTCTGTTGCTGTATGTGGATGGTATGTTTTGCTAGTAGGATTGTACATACAGGGTTTTGCTGAGCTAAGGGTAAGGTTAGTTTAGCGGCATGTCATGAGGAGTTTGGAGCAGCGAAATTCTTTGACATGGGAGACATGGAGATCACAGGTTGATTTTGTCTCTAGTGGGAGCTGATGTGAATCATGTGTTGGCGAAGTTCAAGATGCAGAGCCGGAGCACACTAAGGGCTGGACAGGTACAGTGTCCAAAATCACATGAGGTCTAGTATAGACCTGAATATTCCCATGCAGTGGGAGCTGTCAGAGAGTTAGGAGCCAATTCGGGGAAGTGGATTCTCAGGTATTTGAGAGGGACCGGCAGCAGGGATTCATGCTATGCAGGGTCAGGACTTCACTACATGTGTTTGTAGGTTTGGATGTGGCAGGGTACTCGGATGACAGGAGGTACACCACGGGATGTGTGGTGGGTTGTCTTCAGGATTGAGCTTGAAGAGGGATACAAACCAGGAAATAGATTAGACAGAGTACAGGTACAGGTACAGTGCAGCTGTTTATCTCCAAGTGGGAGATTGTTAGGTTGTGGAGCTAAAAACTTCACTGATACAGACATGGAGGAGGTTGCAGATTAGTTGCGGAGTGTCACAGACACCGGCATTGGTCTGGCCAATCGACGTCGACAGGATTAGATAAGAAGGCAACCGACGTCGGTCAGAGATCGGCCGGCGTCGGTGACCCCCAGGTGGACAGGGACCGACGTCGGTCGCCTATGTGGTTCGGACTGCGGATGTTACGGGCAGTTAGCTAATGAACCAAGTGTTTGCATGATGAGAGCTATTTTTAGACTCATAGCTGCAGATCTAATTATTGTAATTAGATATATAATTATTGTTTGGATGAGATCTATATAATAGACTCATGGTTGTATTGGAAACTTGTGCTAGAGAGTAAGAGAGCAATATTATAAGCTCCTTCTGTGTGTGAGGTAGAGCTATGGTGTGTTCCTCCTAGTGCCACAGTACCAGGTGTGTAGGTGCTGGATTGGAGAATCAGCAGGGTTCTTCATGTATGTATGATCTTGGTCATCAGGTGAGCATGGCCTTTATAGGAGATCTGCATGGTAAGTAAGATCGTTGATCTGCAGGTGTATGTGTGTGCAAGGTCAAGATTCATAGGTGTGCAGAACCAGGTTGATTTGCAGGTGTGCAAGATCAGATAGGACAGCAACACAACAGGGAGCAGAATCAGGCAGGATCTACTTGGAGTATAGGTGTGTACTCAGATAGAGCAAAGAGGAAGGCAAGGGAGTTCCTTCCATAAGTATGGTCTGTTGAATTGCAAGTTGTTGCAGGTTCATGGGAGATCTACTTGAAGTACGTTGAGTACTTGTGGAGTGCGTGGAGCACTTGTGGTGTGCGTGGAGCACTGGAGGTGAACACCAACTCTGTGTTTGAGTTGTGTGTTGGGACCTGAGAGAGAGAGCTTTGAGGAGAGAATTACTGTTCACTTGAGGTGTGGGAAGCCTCTGAAGAGGTGGTGGAGAAGAAGTGGCATCTTCTTTATTGTATTCTTTTCTTCAAGAGTTTTAATACAAGTTGCGTATTGTCTCTCATATCATGTGTTATTCTGAATTCTAGTTACTTGTTGATTCTGGTTAATTCTGCATATTAAGTTGCCTGGTTTGGTAATCAATCGTGTGCTTCCGGTGTTTCGTATCCTAACATACTATTTAGAGAATCAACACATCATAGTCCTTGAAGGGTAACATTCCTCAAAAAATTATGTCCAAATTAACTAAGCTTGACATACTTGATCAATCCACATCAATATCATCCATTCCATGTATATCAAATGATAGCTTACCTTCCTTTTATATCCTCTTTTTTTTAAGATAACCATCCCTTCAAAAATTTTAAAAGGACATCCCTTATTATTCCACTTTAGGCCTTTTTGAACTAATTAAATAACTTGTCTCAATAAATTAGTAATTAAAATTACTTTTTGGCAAATTAAATAATTATTTCATATTAGATCCTTGCTTTAATTAATTAAATTGCCCTAATAATTAAAGTGATAAAAATCACTTTTTAAGCAATTTATTAATTATAAAACCCCTTCGAATAATTATAAAAATTACCTTAATTTTTCAAATGGTTAAAACCACTTCTCTAGTAATTCAAATAGTTATCCAAGATAGTTCTATTTTAATAATTAACTATATTGCCTTATATTTTTGAATGATTAAAATCACTATTCAGGCAATTTTATTAATTACTAAAATTATATGGATTGGAGACATTACAGTCCTCCCTTCCCAAATTTGTTTGCCCTCAAACAAATGCAAGCTTATATGCCCAATTACCATGTCCAAGTGGTGAAATTTGTTGTAATGCTCATAAAGGTTTGCTGTTGTACCTGTTAAGTGGAATAACTTTTGCCAAAAAACATAATGTGGCATACCTCAAATGGATAAAAAATGCCATACCACCTTACCAATATGTCCCACAATGTAACCAAAATATGTCATTGCTTCCCAAAGGGGAAAAGCATCAAAATGAAACATGTAGCTTGGGGGATGCCCACAAATTCAAAAGGTGACATAACAACCTACCATAGGCTTCCCATGCCTCCATGTCAACAATTCTTTCATTACCAAGTTGTACATAGTGGAGTCCTTCCAATCAAACAAGCAAATGCATCCGAAAAATGCTACTTCTTTATCCCAATTGAAGTAGCCTACTTGATCCTTCCTTGGAGAGTGTATGCAAATGAAGTTAATGCCCAATGACCTCTCATGAATTCCTTCATACCATGGTGTTACTTTTCAAGCTTGAAAATAGTTGAAAAGATTAAATGTTTTGAACAACATACCTTCGAAGGAACCCTTTACCACATGTCATCCTTTTTGAATGGTTATGTCCATGTGTATCATATGTCCAAAATATAATGACAAACATTGATATACCATACTCACATGTTTTCCTCTTCCCGTGTGCCCTTTGTGATGCTTCAAGAAGTTTTTTTCAGACCCAAGGAGCTTCAGTAAGTGTGCATGAGAATTAGATATTTTCTCCCAACAACAGGCCTAAAAGAAAAGCCAAAACTCTGATTTTTGTAGTGAAGAGAAATCAGATTTGTATAATTGTTATAAATAAGCATCAATGTCAATCCTTAGCCACAAGTTCCATTCTATTGTTAACCCATAGTCACAAATACATAATTGTGATAGAAGATAAAAATCAGTCACTTCTTTCCAGCAAAGGGGATGTGATAGAGGCAAAATTTATGATTTCTCTGATTGCATACAATCATAAAAATTATGCACCACATACTTCCTTGTCATGGGTGACAAGGAACCTCCAAAATCAATTTTATTGTGCATACCAGGTGGTTGTAAAAGAGGGAATAGTTTAAAATTATTTGAAGCAACATCTTTATACCTTCCAACAAGAATTTCATCCCTCCTAGTTGACCGCCATGTTCCAATCATGTTTTCTCCATTAGGGTCCAATGACCCAACATGTTGCCAATGAATCTTTGATTTTTTTGGAAAGGTAGGAAACAAATTTTCCTTCACCAAATTATTTTGTCCATGCCTGCTCTTGATTTGGGTCTTTGCCCAGTCTATGGTAGTCCTCAAACTTTCATCCATGTCTACATTTTCAACTTTCTCAAATAAATCTACACATGGAACAAACATGTTAAGAAAATTTTTAGTGCCTTGCAACACTTTTACAATTACTTCATCATGCCTCATGAGCATGATATGGGATCCTTTTTGAAGTCTTATCTTTTTCATATAATGGCTATAGCATGTATTTTTCTCCTTCAACCTTCCCTTTATAGTGGTTGGAAAACCACTCATACATGTGGAAATCACTTCCATGGTTTTGGGGTGTGAGAGGCACACCTTCCTAGGGCCAACAATCTTCATGGCAAAAAAAATATTAGAGATAAGAAAATTGAAAATGTGAAAAGAAACAACGGATGTATTACTTACAACCATTCCCTTGATTCTTGGGTCATGGTGCTTCTTGCTTATGTCTTTTTCCATGAGGATCCAAACCTTGTCCTTTGTTTCAAAACATAAAAAATAACAAAATCATGTTTATAATGTTCACTTGGATCCCACAACCATAATAGAAGCTTGCCATGTCCAACCCATGAATTGATACGAGTTCCTCACTTCCCTCAGTGTCCCTCATATGTTCTTCATGTTTGGCAATATCAATATCAACCCTTGCAACTCTTGATTGTGTTACTTCTATTGCATATTTGATTGTGGTTGAATAAAAATCAACAATCATTACCATCAAGCATTCCTTCTTTTCATGGTGCATTAATTCATCAAGAAGCCTTTTAATGACATCCAATCTGGTCAAGGATTGCACTTCCTTCTTATTTGTGACTAAAATTTATTCTTTCCAAACTCTTTCACCCACTCTAGAGTCATGCAATAAATTTGAACAATTATTAGGGACCAAACAAAATTTATTATTCACAACATACCTTTTTATGCATATTTTGGTTTCCTTGTCTTCTTCAAAATCATCTTTTTGAATCTCAAGGTTTGGGGTACTTGGATACCCTAAAGCATTTAGCTCTTCCTCATTTTTGTCTGTATTTTGTAGCCTTCTTTGCTACTCCAAAAACATAGATTTTTGGTACTCTAGAATTCCCACTCTAGGTTGCCCTAAAGTGTTACTTTTTTGTTATTTACATCTTCCCTCAAATCTAATTTTTTTGTTTCATCAACTCCTTCATAGGAGCCCTCATTAAGGGTTGTCCCTTCATTCTTTTCCTCCAACTCCCTATGTAATTTGGTCCTTTATTCATTGATGACTCCTTGACTTTCCCTTTGATGCAAGTGTCTATGGAGCTGCATGCTTGGTACTCTTGGTTTTGATCCATCATTCATCTCACAATAATCAAGAAATGATGAGTGTTTGTGTGTCAAAGCTTAGGGTTGCATACTCTTGTTGACATGTATCAATTAGATCACACATTGGTGTCTCAATCTCAACTAATGGTTCTCTTTGCAAAAAAGTAGCCTTGAAGAACTTATGAGGGGGGTTGATAAAAACCTTCTCATTGCCATTCAAACTTTCTTTTTCATTGAGGTGATGGCTCTTGCTTAGATCTAGTGTAGTCTTCAACATGGATGCAAACTACATACTCAAGGTATGTTGAAGATCACTTTGGCTCTCCTTGATCAAATCTTTCAAAATTTTAAAAAAAAAAAAAAGTAAACCCTTGATCACCCATGGCTTTCCTTTTATCTAGATAATACAAAATCTTTTTATCTACTTGCATCCAAATTTGCAACACCAAACTTCATAAGTGGACAAGATTGGTGTCATGATACCATTGTAATGCCCCCAATTTGGGACTAAATACCGCAATAGGGGTTTTCAAAGAAACTAAAACAAATCTAAAAATAATATTGAATTATGAAATTAAAATCGACAACCATTTAATTCATCAATGTAGTAAATAAAATACCTCTTTTATTGTCCCTTCCAATACAATTACAATTTGAACTTGCAACCAACTAATATATGCTTCAAACACCCTAAAACACCTTGCAAATACTTCCAAATAAAGTCATCACACTTGGAGAAATATAGGAAATAAAATTAGAATGTTGAAAACCTCATCTTGCCCTTCAACAAGCTTCCAAGTATCTCAAAACAAGTCACCAATGTTAGAAAATTAATACAATAAATTTCAAAGTATAAATTAGAAAATATATGATTGTTCCCTTTCAAGGTTAGAGCCCAAAAACACTCCAAAAAACATCCTTAGGTGAAATGCTCCCCTTAGAAAAAATAATAGGAATTATTCACCTTGCAATCAACACTTAAATCACCTAAATTCAACATGCAAAGTTGATATAAAAATCAGAATAATATAATAATAATTTTTTAAATTATTATCATAACCTAATGCATCAAATTGACCATTCAATGGCCTCAAAATGATACCAAGATGATTCACCCACCCATATTAAATTCGTATAAAATACCTCAAACACTAGAAGAGGGTTTCCTCAACACAAAACCCTCCAAAAGAGTCCTCAGGACCTCCAAGTAATTTGCTCAAGATAGAAACCTACAAATCAGCCTCTTAAGGTAATTCATCAACCTTTCCAAGCAATTCACCCACCTTCCAAATACCTACAATTTTGTTGCCCTTTCCAAACAATTCATTATCCACAATAATTATTATTTCCTACAAACAGATTGAAACTTCAAAAATTCATAACTCCCTCAATACTTGAAATTATGATGCAAATAAGAGCTCAAACTAACCACAAAATTAGTGACTATCAAATAAAAATAATTTCAAAATTTTCCTTCCATGAGAAGGCCACCAAAATTTTCTCTAAAATTTTGAAAACCCTAGTTTCCAGAATTTTCCTCCTCAAATCTTGGGTTCACTCAAATTTCAAAAAATAGGTGGTGTTTCAAAACACCATTTAAAGAATCAACATATCATAATCCTTGAAGAGTACAATTCCTCAATAAACTATGCCCAAATTAACCAAGCTTGACATAATCGATCAATCCACATCAATATCATCCATTTGATGCATATTAAATGAGAGTTTACCTTCTTTTTATATCCTTTTTTCTTTTAGATAAACCTCCCTTTAAAAACTTTAAAAGGACATCCCTTATTATTTCACTTAGGCCTTTTTGAATTAATTAAATAACTTGCCTCAATAGATTAATAATTAAATTTATTTTTTGGTAAATTAAATAATTATTTTATATTCTTGCTTCAATAATTAACTAAATTGCTCTAATAGTTGAAGTGATAAAAATCACTTTTGAGTAATTTATTAATTATAAAACAACTTAGAATAATTATTAAAATTACTTTACTTTTTCAAATCGTTAAAACCACTTTTATAGTAATTCGAATAATTATCCAAGATAGTTATATTTTAATAATTAATTATATTACCTTATATTTTTGAATGATTAAAATCACTATTCAAACAATTTTATTAATTACTAAAATTTTATGGAAATAGGACATTACAAACTAGTTAACAACTTAATATAACACATAGTGTTATATTTATTAAATGACTTATTAGCTAACTATTCTAACACCCTTCTTGAATGACTACATCAAATGTTTTAGTCATTATTAAAATAAAATTATTGAGTCCACACATGAATTTAACCAAAGTGTAGTCTCACTATTACTGTAGCAATATACCCAAATATCCTTATTGCCATCAATCCATCTTACTAGAATACATGGGTAATTAGCTGTTGTAACTATGAAGTAAAGTAAGAAATGATGCTGAATAATGGGTTTAATGGATTATGTTGTTTCTTGAAATGTTGTCTTGTCTTAAATGCATCATAATTCTGTAGTTTGTTTGTTAAAGTGACCAAGGGATATTCCTACATTGAGCTGTTGAAAACTCAACACCCACTGCTATCCACTAGTTACAACACTTTGTGTTTTTTTATGTATGTTGTTTCCTTTTTCATCATGTTTATGGAAAACTTCCATTTAGGTTTAACTTCAACATCTAAATTGTGTTTGGTTTCAATATTTGTGAATCA
This sequence comes from Torreya grandis, assembly GCA_037957365.1. NCBI lineage: Eukaryota > Viridiplantae > Streptophyta > Pinopsida > Cupressales > Taxaceae > Torreya > Torreya grandis. Next base: position 3,930,748 of record JARHVA010000571.1, on the reverse strand, counting down.
ACAATAAGAGCAAAAATTACTCGCTCTTCACCTTGCACTCTCCATTTTCCTAACCTTGTAGATTTCCTTTCTAACAATTTAGGCAAATTTTCTTTTCATACATCTTTCATCATGGTATCACTTTGGCCTCTTGTGTTGGATTTTTTGATCTGATTGTGAAGAGTGAGAAGCACTCTCTTCGCCATTAGAGTCCTCCCTACAACTTGATTCTTCTATTTTTTCCATCTTTGAACTCTTTTCAATTTTGGTACCAGAATTTGTTTTAGAGACATTGTTAGCGGGTAGTAAAACAATATTATTAGTAGATTGACCATTATTAGAAAAGAACAATATGCTCTCATCTACATCTTTACTCACCACAATCTTGTATGTAGAGACATATAGTAATGTATCATTCCTTTGCTCACAATAACCAATAAACATGTACATTATTTCCAATATAGAAGTAATGGATCCAAAAACATGAAAATTACTTACATTAGGTGTTTTATCAGACCATGCTTCTTTCAGTGTTAATTATTTAAGGCTTGTGTGGGACTTCAATTGAGAGTGTACACTGATGTATTGACAACTTCTACCTAGTACTGATATGGTACATTTGGGGTATCTACCATACATTGTGCCATCTCCATGATTGTTTTGTTCTAACTTGACATGAATTCATTCTACTGTGTAGAATATTGCTTGTGTATACCTTATTTATTGTAAAATTCTTTGAACTTATTAGAAATGAACTCGTCCCCATTAACAGATATAAGAGATTTTGCATGTTTCCCTCCCAACTTCTCTACCATAGCTTTCGAAACAACAAAGTTAGAGTTCAACATTTCAACTCTCTATGCATAAAATAAACCCACATTTTCCTTGAAAAGTCATCTGAAATCAAAAAGTAATACAAAGATTTAGATACTGAAGGTGTCTACATTGGACCATGCAAACCCACATATACCAAATCCAAGGCTCCTATGGATTTCCATTCCTTATCATTATTGAATGAATGTATAAATTTATTATCCATCTGACATTGTGAACATACATTTTGAATCTTTTGAATAGATGAAAGTCCATTCATCACGTTAGTTTTACTTAATGTATATAAAAACTAATAATCAAGGTGGCCATATCTCTTATGCCAAAGTTTGTTCGTGCTTTCAATCACTACTAACACATGCTCTTTTGCTATTTTTTGATCTATTAGCTTGTATAAAACCCTTTCCCTAATGCAAATATCAATTACTTTATCATTGCAAGTAGTTACCATACATTTATTTCCTTGTAACTTCACAACAAGACTTTTATTTCTAGTTATTTCACTAATAAATAATAGGTTCTTGTTCATATCAAGTACATAACTAACATTAGCAAGTGGATGTCTAAAAGCATTATTTAAATTAACTAGAACATCCCCATACCCTCTAACAAAATGAGTCTAACCATCACCCAAAGAAACAAAGTATGCACTACTATTATCCTTATTGAAATTCACATCCCATGACATGTATAGTGTTGTAATAACCCCAAGTCAAAGTACCAGATGCATGACTCGATGGATTGGTCATGTAATTCTACAAAAGCAAAGTCACTTGGTGCTTCCTCTTCACCTTCTTCAACAATATGAGCATAACGAGACTTTTTTCTGCATTTATCATATCTTGTTGTCAGTTACGATAATATTTCTTGAAATGATTGGGTTCCTTACAATAAAAGCACTTCCATATAGACTTCTATGAACTACTTACATTGTTTTTGGAGGTTTATTGTGAATAATTGCTTACATTTCACTTTTTTCCCTTGCCTTTTAACCATGTACTGAATACACTCTCTATAGCAACTGATGTTGAGGCAATTGTTTGATCTTGCCTCCTTTCTTTCTACATGAAAAGTGTAGACAACTTCTAAAAGTCAAGAGTCTGTGTCTCCACGATCATATGCAATACCCAACAAATAAGTTGAATGATAGTGGCAAGTTCTACAATATTAGAGTAATCAAATCTTATCATATACAAGATTTTCAACTGCTTTTAGTTGATCACAAATGTCTTTCAAATGTAACAAAAACCCAAAAAATAGAATCCCTCTCCTTCATCTTAGTAGAAAACAACAAATTTTTCAAGAATAACACCCTTCTAACTTCTAAAGCTTGACATTTAATTAAATATTTCCATAAATTTAAAATTATAGTTGAATTTCTAACTTCTAAAAGCAAATGATTAGCAACATAAGGTTTTCATAACATTAAAGTTTTTCTATGACATTTATAATAGTCCTCAAGTTACTCTTGGGGTCTTGTTTATTTTTGCATGTTTAATTTTATCAATGTTCCCATCTTTACATACCATTATTATTTTATGATTTCACAAACTAGATTTTTTACGTATTAGTTTTTTAGAATTGACGTTGTAAACTAATTATTTTTCTTTAGTTTTTATATAAAACTATTAACCTGGAAAACATATAAAAACTTTTATATAAATTTTTTTTGCACACAGAAAACTGAACAACACTATCAATTTTCAACGTAAAACACTTGACTGTATATGAGATATTGAATTAATTGTGTTATGCTAAATTGCCTGAAAATTAGGGAAACAATTAAATTGGAAAAATTACAAACATTTCGACCAAAATTCTTTGCGCACGCGTTTATGTACCAAAACTAGACAATGTGGCTAGTTTTTAAATCCTATTCCTCGTCGTTTTCTGGTTTTCAAAAGTCAGAGATAGAATGTAAGTGTTGGGCACCCGCGAATGGCGAAGGGAATGCCCAAGAACATGGTTTGACAAAAATAAGAACCATCGATCGGAGTTGTCTTCACCTCGTTTGTGACAGAATGCACAACATAAGGATGAAGATGCCTGAAAAAACAGAACGCACGTGAGATCAGATTCTCTGTTAGAACATGCGCGCTATACATCTTTAGTGCATATGATTTCATATACAGCCGACATGGATGCAGCAGTTCGGTAGATGCACACGAAGATCATTTAAATGGACCCCCAGGTGGATTAGAGATGCACTTTGTTGACATCTGCATAAGGAACAACATGATGAATAGTTGCGTCGGAATCAATAGCGTATAGATGGACGGTTGGATGATGATTGAAATAACAAATGATCAAATGTAGAAAAATCAAGACTTTGGAGATGCACACATGAGAACAGGCTTGACAAAGAGTAACGATGGCTACGATGGACTGTATAAAACGCAGAGCCCAAGTGTGACATAATTTTTTTTGGCGAGGTTAGGTGAGGTGCACCATACTGGTACCAACGAATGATAACAGACTTCTCATACATCGGGGCATTTAGTAACCTGGACGTTGCCCCACATTTTTTTAAATTTTCCATTAAGAACAGACCGCTCTGATCAAACACAATAAAATCTTCATTGATCAAATATCCAATTACCATTACATATTTATAGATTTGATAAGCTCTTACAGACTACCAATTAGTATTTTATTCCGCTTACAAAATATGTATTCGAAGATGTCAGGAACATAAGTACGTTTTTGTTTGCATAAATAAAACCCTTCTTTTCACCGAATAATTCATTTCAACTTGCTTTTAAGAGGGTATAAGGGGATAAATTATTAACAACTTTCTTTCAAATTCTTCGAATGATACTAGAATTATAAGGATTCTAAATAATTTTGCAAGTTTTTTTTAAGTGTTTCAAAATATCTCATAATAAAACTATATAATTTGTTCCAAGCAATTTAAAGCTTTATAGGAATCTGATAGCTTTGTAAGTACATATTACAAGGCCAAGGCAAATAAGGGTTCATCTCCGAGCCTTTTGACATCATTAAATGACTTCTCTAAACACCCCTGAGCCAAGGACTCCCATTGTTGATCACGTATATAATCGTACAATATTTTCTAAGTTATGGAGGGTTTGATTCATTTTAAAGGGGAAAATAGACTAGGCAACACCTTTTGTTTAGTACCTCATCCTACGAGTTAGGAAACACTTTTACACTTGTGCCCAGACACTCACATCCCAAACATAAAAAACCAAAAATTTGCAATGGAATATATTTCAATAAATTTTAGTAAGAATATGAGATCCACTTGGATGAGCATTCACTACTAATTTCCAGCGGATGAGAGAATAATGACTTGAGGACAATCACTTACCCTTTATCGATCCTACCATGACAATTTAAGTCCATGCGGGAATCATAACTTTGTATTTTAAACATTCAAATATGAAAATAAAAACAATAAATAAATTAGGAGGAAAGAAACATTCTCAAACCCCTTAAGAGGGTCTAAAAAAAGAATTGGTCTTAGGCCTAAAACATGTACAAAGCAAGTAGAGGATTGCAAGTCAAAGACCTTGCCAATCCATAGAAGCTTGAAATATTTCAAGGAGGGTAACAAGAATTTATTTTTAAAATAAATATATTAAACATAAATGTATACATGAATTTCCTACCTCAGGTTATCTATTTGAGAAGTAACATCCCTTCCTCTAAGGCTTAGTTTCCAACTAGCATCTATCTCTCAAGGTTTCCTCTTGGTCCCCACAAAGCTTAAGCTCTAAATCCATCTTCGATAAATGGAAAAAATGTGTACACAAGGATGGCTTCCCTTTTACTTATAGGGAAAGCCCTTAATATTTGGCAATAGGAAGGTGGCACTTGTCCCTTACTATTAATGTGCATCTCTTTGAAAGTCTTCCATAGAATTTATTCTTCTTACAAGGTCCATGTTATTCCTCACAAGCGTTCCTCCTTCCAATGTCATTAATGATGACATAGGTTGTCCTAAAAGTCTTATAGGACTACTAAAATTACTCCTACACTTTCCTTTTAGTTGAAGGCTCTAACTTCACCTTAAAAAATATAAAATTCACTTTATACAACTCTCCAAAACTAGGTTTCCCATTCCGTTTTGATTTTTCAAGTGACATAATCATGTTGATTCCCTTTCATCCTTTTGACTTCCTAGATATTTCAAGAAACTTTTCTAGCAAGCAAAAGAGGGTGTGAATAGTGTCTGTTGTCCTAAAATTTCTAAAATTTGAAACTAGTAACTAGAACATATTTATGAATAGAAATTAAGTTAGGCGTCAGCTAAGGACATTACACATCTAATGAATGGTAAAATAAATGACCAATGTAGTCTAATATCCCTCGTTTAGTTACATGTACTCCTACACATCAATGTGCACATAAAATTTCTCCATCCTATGACAATTGAAGCAATTGAATGGAAACAATATCAAGTAACATGTATAAACATGTGATGTATATATAAAAGCATCCAAATAATCATATTTTCTCAACATATCATATAAATTAATTCCAAATGTCTAAGTATCTATATCCTTAAACAATATGATGTTAGTGTAAAAATAAAACAAATGAAAATAAGCGGGTGAAGTAAAAATTGGGCCTTACATGGTACCTCTAAAATATTAAGAGAGAGAAAGTGCTAGAAGAGAGCTGGGGGTTAGAGAGCAATAAAGTGATGTGGCCCTTTTTAAATAAATATATATTTTTTCCAACGGGAAAGAGAATAGATTAAAAGAGGCATAGTCTCACAAAAAGATATTCATAGGAATATTTATTTCTAAAAAATAATAAAATTAAAGGTTTTTCCTTTATTTTATTTATCTTTTGGAGCCCATAGGTAATAAATATTGTGCAACAAAGATATTTTGATGGGAATATCTTTTTTTGGATAAAGACATATTTTGATAGGTTATCTTGGGGATGAAGGTATGAATATTGTCAACTGACCAAAGGTAGATGATAATCAAGATAGTTGTGTTATGAGGACTTTTACATATGTTTGCTTAGGAAACTCTGTTTTCTTTGTGTAGCTCAGATATGAGCATGTGTCATGTGCTCTTCTCCTTCTTTTGATTTTGTAAGTTGTGAATACATAGTCTTTTTTTCTGGGGGGGGGATGTACAACTTTTAACTCTCTACTAAGAGATTTCATCTAGAATTATAGCTTTGGCTTTTATAACTTAAACCTTAGTGTTATAGCCTTTAAAGTGAAACAACGGTATATGTGGAAGCACATAATAAGGATGTTATGACTCTCCCTTCTGTCCTTCATCTAAATTATGTATGGATCATTCAATTTATAAATGTTTGTTTGCAATATTAGATTTATTACATTTTAGACCTCAATTAATTATGTTGTCTAAGGTCTGAGATTTTTTTTGCTTGTATTCTATTGGATAAGGCTTTAAAATCACTCTATCTTGGCACATCACCTTCTATTTTTATATGCATTTATTTCATTTCTCTCTGTTTGAACCTCAAACCAAAGTAATTATAGTTGAGTATGATAACAATAAGTAGACTAGTTCTATGATAGCTTAAAAGGAAGTTGACCTTCTCTAGAAGTTGGCTTGATCTAAAACTTCCAAGGCATCACATTGTAGTTGTTGGACTATGGGAATAAGCATGTAACCAAATAAGACAATCCATAATGAAAGATCAAAACCTACTATGTGAAGTAAAATTTTAAAACATGCCAATTTTTAAATTAAATCAATTCAATAAAATGAGTCTTTCATATTGTAGATGCTTAAATCTAGATTTTTATGTTAAACTAGTTTTGTACACTTGGCAAATATCAATCAAGGCTCTACCCTTCAATTTTTTACCTTCATTATAGTTGATAGGCTCGCATTCATCATCTCATTGGGACTAAATTCTTATCTTATAATCCGAATGTGTTATTATATCATCTGTAACCCAAAATATGCTTAAACTTTGATATATATCCTTCACTATTAGTTACGAAGCTCCAACAACATTTTTCCTAGACAATTGTGTTTAGACTTGGACAATAACGTCGACACTTTTGTCCATTCTCCAACACAAGTGTCTATGCCTTCTAAATATTCAAATTCACAAATATTTTGATATGCATATGGCAGCCTAGTATGGTTGATTAACCCTTTTGTCAGGAAATTTTCAAAATAAGTGGCATAAATACAAGTTAAAGCCAACTCAATATTCATCTAGAAAATAACAAGTAAGCACTTATTTAAGCTCATTCAATCAATTGCATAATTGAGATCTATTTCCCCATTCTTCCCTATTTCTATATCATTCATATGAGCAATCATTTTACATGCATGAAGTATTCAAATAAAAACCTATGAGTAGTATTTATCAAGTAATAAGTTATATCAGTACATACACTTGCATAAAGTATTAAATTATACACCATTGTTCACAAACAAATCAACACATAGGGGATAACTACATATTTTTGAGGCCCTATTCGAATAATTGGCTCTGTAGATAAGCTCATTGGCAAAAGGGTCCTTGAGGTCAGTTCAACTTCATGAGCCCATTAACCTATTTTTGGCAAGGTGACAAGACCTAAGAGGAGGAATAGCGTTTGAGTTATATTTTGATATCAAAACACTCTACGTGTGATTCAAACACACAATCCTAAATGTGACAGACTAGAAAGACCCAGGTGGAAGTGTCAGTCAAAGGTCAATACTATGTATAGGACATATGCATTGAAATACGAATAGTAGAATTAATGCAAGTGTCCACAAGGTGATGCAAGTATTTATGCTGACAAAAAACTAACTTTTAGAATCTAACATCTAGATCAGAATCATTATACATTTTATTGTTACACCTGCATTTGTAATTGCATGCATAAGCTAATTACAATTTTTCCTTCATATTATTATTACCATAATATTGAATGTTGCACTTTATATATTTGGCATATGCTTAGATTTAGTATTTTTTATTAAAATATGAGTACAATCTAAATTCATTAATTGGCCTACTTTTTATGGTAACTTAATCCTTGTTTGGTTAGGCTACTCTTTCATTATCCTTATTTTTTCCAAAAAGGGTTAAACATTTGGTGAACATGACCTCTGACTCTTCTCATGCAACTACTAGCTTACTTTAGGGTTTTCAACCTACTAGGGTTTTTTATTTTAATAATTTGTAGATCTCATTCTTTGTTACATGGGGCATATTTGTTTGCATTTAAAAAATATGGAAAATGTTAAAAAATATCATTTCAAAATGGATGATAAAGGAACTTAATCCATCATTTAAATACAAATCAAGAATTAATTATTGCATTCTTACATGTTACACAAGAAGAAATCAATAACCTAATAAGACTAGTGCATCTACATATAATAATGGGGAACCCTTATATGGTACAATTATTGCTACATCCTTCATGGGAACAATTAATACTTCAACTCAATTACTGGGATCAATGCCTACATCAACAAAAGTGGTGTTTTCATCCCCTTTGGTGATTTCTCAATTTTTAAATCAAAATCCCAATGGATCAACTATGCACACTATTTTACAAGTTATGTAAGATTTGGAAGCTAAGGTTACTAACATTGAGAAAAATGTTATGAAATCAACTCATGTTATTGATTCACAAGATGTATTGCATAATCCTCTAACACTTGAGATATATTTGCATCTTTTTCTAACTGGTTTTGTTTCATCCAAGCTCACACCTTATGATGGTAAGGATGATCATGAACAATATTTTTAATCTTTCTCTGCAGTATGCCTTGATTATACTTCAAAGGATAAACTTTTGACCAAATTATTTCCAAGATGTCTAAAGGACTATGCTTTGAGATCGTTCTTTTATTTATCAATACAATCTGTAAGAGCATTCAAGCCTTTGGTAGATCAATTTTTAGCATATTTTTCAATCAATATTACAAAAAAGATGTCATATGCATAAATTACAAAGATACAAGGGACCAATGAGCTTATTAATGAATATATCTTAATATATAAGACAATCTTGGCCAAAATGATAAATCTAATCACAAATAAAGAGCTTAAAGCTATATTTAAGTAAAATTAGTTTGCTCTGTTACACGAGTCTATTGTTTTCAATAAGTTTAAATATTTTTATGACTTAATCCATATTGTTCGAGATAGAGAAATGGAAATTATTTTAATGAATAAGCTTAAGTATCTAGAAAACACATCAACCACATCCGATACCAAGTTTCATATCAAACCAAACTATAAGGTCAAACCTACTAAGGCTAAAAAACAAAAAAACTACCACGGTTAATACAATGTCACAACAACCTAAACAACTTATCTTATCCAATGCACCTAAGATAAAATTTATATGATTACCTAAGTCTCCAACTTTTCTACTTTCGAAGCTTGTGAAGTGTCATCTCATATCTCTCCCTCTTCCTATGGTGGTTGATACGAGCTGACCTCTACCAAAAGGATATTATGTGAATACCTAATATGACTATCACTAATGTGGAGGAAATTCTATGAATATATGTTTTAAATTGAAGTAGAAGATATAAGATCTTATTGACAATGATCTACTCACCTTTGAAGATTCTCCAACAAATGTAGGATCACAACCTAATGATCATCAAAATCAAAAGATATTTAACAATCCATTAAAAAATCAGTTTAAGGACATACCATAAGTGCAAATGACATATCATGCACATCCTCTTCCACCACATTATGGGCATCCATAAGATGAGATTATTAGTACACTTATATGCGACATACCTCCTATTATTCAGAGGCCTTTTATTTCATTTGATGACACCAAGATTGTAGATGATGACTCAGATCTTTAATCTTTATTTATCAAAGCACATATTGAATATCAAATTACACATACTGTCATGGATGATAATGGTTCTAGTGATAATGTATGTATCGTGACATTACTCACATTTAGGATACACACAAGATGATTTATTTAATTTGACTAAAATGGTAAAATCATTCAATGAAAAGACACAATGGGTTTTTGGTGAGATTGATTTACCTTTACATGTTCGTCCAACACATGTGACCACAATATTTTTAATTATACCACATACATGACTCTTTGATATGTTATTAGGATGAATTTGGATTCATAATCTTCATGCAGTATCTTCCACAGTCCATGGGTGTCTTAAATATATTCATGACAACAAAGTAATTATAGTTTCAAGGATTCAATATGAATATCCTTGCAGTAGGCAAAAGTTCCATGAAAACTAATTATACAACCTACTAAGGTTAATCATGCATGAAAGGGTAAGAAACATGTAATCCCATTTCCTAGGCAACTAATACTTGAGAGGCCATTTCATCAAAGATCTGCAATAGACTCTTCAAGATCCTCATTTACACCTCCTCGACCTAGCTGATTATTGACAATAGAGCACCATGTTTCAGAATGGGTACAAAACCCAATATTACCCCAAGGAAATCACATATCATTAAATAATGGGTTTCACGAACCACTATGCCTTATACTACTACTTTGCGACCACATAGTCCTATGAGGCATATGCAAAGTATTACATATTCTCTAGTTCCAGATTTGGCACATATACATGATTCTTGGCAGCATGACCAACTTATTATACCATATTTAGAGTATAAATCACCTTATGATCATTTCTAGATGGGATCATCAACAAGCACTCTCTTTTCAAACATTAAAAAAATAAAAAATAAAAATTATTTAAGAAAATAGAAAAACATTCAAATAAAATAAAAATACAAAAATATTTACCATTTCACATGTTTACTAGCTTTGTGCATATGTTATTTACTTCATGTTAGTAGATAACATATCATTTATATACACGTATTTTATGGGTACTTGAGTGTGATACATGCATACATCAGATCAATGATATATGAGCATGCCGATGTTAAACCTTTCATTTTCCCATGTGACATATACATTAGGGCATCTTACTTCTATACGATCATGATTGACACAAGTTCTATTATTTTATGATCATTTTAATTATCACATTGAGCTTATATATTGAGATTTACACATGCCTATACTTATATTGATATCTTACATAGTGTACTTGATATGCTTTTTTACATAAAATTTTGACAACATATGTTTGCAGGGACTAATATGACATGCTTATGCTAGTTGCTTCTATTTCATTTACTTCATTTATTCATATGGCTTACTTGAATGTACTTATTATTTTCATTTGTGTCTTGCTTATGGAATATTTAAACATGTTCCTTGCTTGTTGGCCATAATGTCCTAAATCTTACTTACTCATTTAGTGTGTGGATATTTGCATATGCCCTCCCCTTGAGTGTGTAGAATTTGAACATGCACTTTGTTTTTGATCTCCTTAGACCCCTATTTGTGTGACATTTGAGTACTTTTGTGTGTGTGCTTAATTGTATGTTGAGCATGTTCTCTTATAGACTTTGCCATGATATTCATCATGCATCTTAAGAATTCTTATGTATGCATAGTGCAAGATTCATTGATATATCTACTTTGACATGATATTATTATATGGTTCTTTACTACATGATTCACACATATACAACATAGTTATCTTATCCTTTTGAGATAAGGTGACTATCACTTTTTCATTCTCCTCATCTCAAAAGGGGAGGGGGAATATCAGTGGGAGTATGTCATAAAAAAATGATTCCACATATATACAATTGAAAGAATTGGTAGAGTTTGATTCAGTTTACATGATTCAAATATACACATGGGATAAAATTTTATACATTTGGCATATATTTAAGATAATTTTTTCAGATTCGTGAAACATATTTTATAGAGCAGAGGTTATATTTTAATAGATAATTTATCTTGATACACATTTGAGGTGCATATGCCATGCAAATACACCAAATTATAAATGCATTATTCATATTATACTAATATTCATGCACTAACTCTACCAACATGCATTGTTTGAAATTTTATCCACTACAACAATAGGCTTCTTTAATTAGTTCAATCAAGGTTCTACACTCTCAATGGACTTTACACTATTTTATATTATTTTGAGTTGATATGGTTATACCATTTGACTCAGGCGAGATTGACTAGATTATGATACACTAGATTTGTGCGATTGAGACTTTGAGCTCTTGATGGACTTGTCACAAATCAACTTTATACCAAATTATGGGCATGATCAACCTCTAATTCCCTTACTCACATCTTTAAGGTTCAATTGTGAACCTCTCTCCAATGCTTTAGCTAGGAAGCATCATTACCAAATAAAACTATCAATGGGAAACATGATTGCCTCAACACACATGCGTACTCCTTCCTTATTTTCCTTTATTTCAATAAAATTCCAATTATTCATTTTTAAAATAATTGAACTAATTTAACTTGTAACATGTTATTGGTTACATGGCATATACATACAAAAAATTCAAACAAGACTTAGGCAAAGCAAGGTGTGTTGTACACACACTAATACACATTTATTTCTTTTACACTATTAATTTCATCCTTATGCATTTATAGATTAAAGGGGGAAATGTAGATCTTTAAATCTAGACTTATATGTTAAACTAGTCTTGAACACTTGACAAATATCACCCAAGGCTCTACCCTTTAGTTTTTGACTTTCTTTGTAGTTCATAGGCTCACATTTACCATTTCACTAGGCCTAAATGCTTATCTTATAGTCTGACCATGTTACTCTAATTATCCAAATCGCATATAGCCCACAATATGCTTAAACTCTGCTATATATCCTTGACTGCTAGTTATGAAGCTATAACAACCTTCTTTATTCTTAGATAGTTACATTCAAACTTGGATAATAACATCTTCGCTACTGTCCATTCTACAATGCAAGTGTCCATGCCTTCTAAACTCTCAAATTTTAAAATATTTTGATATGTATGGGTCAGCCTACTATGTTTCATTAACCCTTTCATGAACTCATTCAATCAATTTTAAAACAAAGTTACATTATTCTATTATTCCCTTATTTTATATCAGTCATAAGAGTAGTAATATTATAGGTCTAAAATATTCAAAGAATAATCCATGATAAATATTTTTTAAGTTACAAGTTAGATCACTACATGCACTTATATATAACATTCTACACCATTGTTCACACACAACTAAACACATAAGGGATAATTACATGTAGCTAAAGTCCTCTTCAGAGTATTAGCTATGTAGGAAATGCTCATTGATAGAGGGGTTCTTGAGGTCAGCTTGACTTCATGAGCCCACTAACCCAGTTTTGATAAGGTGACAAGACCTAAGAGAAAGATCAAGAGTTTGTCTATATTTTTATATCGAAAACCTATGCATATGATCTGAACACATAATTTGAAAGGTGATGAAAAATATAAAAAGGCCCAAGTGAAAGTTTTAGTCAACAATCAATACTCTATACAGGATAAATATTTTGAAACACAAACAGTAGTATCAACACAAGTGTCCACAAGGTCATGCAAGTGTCTGTTCTAATAGAAAGCTAATTTTTAGAATTTGATGACAATATCATAATCATCATATAGTCTATTTTTATACGTATATTACTTAGATTTTATTGTGCTCAATGTATAAACTAATTATAATTTATCATTCACATTGTTATTACCAAAATATTGAATGTTATACTTTCTATATTTTGCATATGATTAGATTCAATATTTATTATATAATATCAGTAAAATGTGTGATCTAGGAATTTGACTAAGAAGAGGAGATTAGCATGGTGTTATTGAATGAAACCAAATCAAAAACACACTAAGCTAACATCTTCATGCCTAGTTACTAGGGTGAACTTAGTAACACGAAAAAATGACAAACAAAACTAAAAAGTAAGAAAAAACACAAGAATTCTTTCACCTTCCTTGGATGCTTCAAATGCCTTTGTAGTAGTGGCTTGCTCGGCTTTGTACTCATGAAGTCCTTAGCAATGGAAGCTTGGATACCTCCATCTCTCCTTAACACCTTTAGCTTGTGGCTTGGATTGGCTTGGCTTGGAATCAATTTGGCATGGTAACACTACTTGAATGAAGCTTTTTAATCAATTTTGCATTATAACTTTGCATAATCATGTGCTAAAATTCATGTGGTAAGGCCTCCTATTTATAGATTTTTGTAAATGTCTAGAATCAACTTGAACCATCCATCTCAAGATTGAGATGTGTGGCTAAGCATTAATCTAATTATGCGATTAAAGTTGATAAATATGTTCATCAATATTTAAGATAGAGGAACAATTAAGAGGCATGAAGGGCTTTGATGAGGCATGGGAGGCATGAATCTTGATATTTGTGGCATTTATGGCCTAGAGATGTCTTCCCAAGAAATGAGATCACCTGATGATACAAATATTCAATATTCATTTTCAAAACAAATTATTCAACAATTTTCCATGGATTTCTTGATTAGGCTTTAATTTGGTTTAATTAACTCTTAAGCATGTTTAAGCACTTTGTGCATAAATTATTCAAATTGATCAAAATGTCTTGTTATTGGTCCAAATTTTGATTGGATTAGAATTAGAAGGTGATGTCAGATGTGTTGGATCTGTTATCCCTTTTAAGATGTTAACAACACCAAATAAAAAAGGCAAGTGTCTCGTGTAAGAGATTTGATAGGAAAGAACAATCCAAAGCACCTAGGTGCAAAATTGATATTTTGACTCGAAATGATCTGATCAAAGTTAGCTGGACCATAAATTGCATTGCCCCATCTAGTGATACCCTGGCCAAAATTGGCACTTGAATATGTCAATTTTAACTCATTTAATACATTTAGTGTTTTTAGGCCAAATTGTACATTTTAGGTGAAAATTGGTCAAAAATCTGGTTAAAGGTTATTGGTGGCCGGATTTAGGTGTCTACTATTTGCCCCTATTTGGTAAGGCATTGCAAACCGTAGGCAAATCAATATCTTCTCAAATAATGAGAAAATGCCTATATGCCAAAAAGAAGATGATGGCTGAAGAACAAAGCTCCAAATGGTTTTGGGAAGCCTATGATGATGCCCTTGTTAGGATTTGGTTGGTTATACTTAGAGTATTTTGGTCATTTTTGCTTGGTATGTTTTGAGACTAAAACTTGTTAATTTGTTCATAAAGCCATGTCAAAACCAATTTGTCTATATGTCATTCTTTTGTCTAAAGAGGCATTATACTGGACGTTTTACACCACACTTATGCCTTGAATTTTTTGCTAATCTTGTTTGTGTGTGTGTCATTTGAGTTGAGGAGGGTAGTGTTATGCTATTGAAAACATGTTAAAACCATTTTGTCTTTGATTCTTTTGAAGCATCATATAAATCACATCGTTCGAGCATGCTTATGCCGTTAGGTTACTCAATTTATTTCAAAACTAGTTTACCTTGTATCAAAAACCATTTATTTCAAACCATGTCATGTATATCATTTGGACCTTTGTCTTGTGGTTGTTAGGTTGTGGAGCTAAAAGTTTCAACTATGCAGACGAAGAGGAGGATGCTGAAGTTCCAGTAGTACCGGTGTCAGCAGTATGACCGACATCGATCATGATGAATGCAAAAGGCAACCGACGTCGACAAGGAGTCGGCCGATGTCGGTCAGCACTAGTTAGACAGGGACTGACGTCGATCACCTGTGTGTTCCACAACTATTCATTGCACGAATAGTTAGTTTGTTGAACTGAGTGTTTGCATGTAAAAGCTATTGTGAGTCTTGAGTTGCGTGTTTATTATTAGTAAACTAAGAGTCTAAGTTATTGTTTAAGTTTGGGATCTATTTATAGACCCATTGGCATGTATTTTAATTATGAGTTGAAAAAGAAGGCAAGGAAGATCCTTCCATTGTAAGATCATTGAGTTGCAGGTTGTTGCAAGCTCATAGGAGATCTACATGTGTAAGTATGGTCTATTGAATTGCAAGTTGCAGGTTCATGGGAGATCTTCTTGAAGTACTTTAGAGTGCTTGGTGTACTGGTAGGGTTATTACTGACTGGTTGGAGAGGTGAACACCAATTCTGTGTGTGAGTTGTGTGTTGGGACCATTTTTGGTAGGAGAGTGAACTTTTGAAGAATAATTACTATACACTTGAGGTGTGGGAAGCCTCTGTAAGGTGGGAGAGTGTGGCGTCTCTCTATTGTATTCTTTTCTGTACGAGTATTAATACAAGATAGTGTATTGTCTCTCATATTCTGTGTTGTTTGTGAATTCTAGTTACTTGTTACTTCTGGTTATTTCCGCATGTTTAATTGCTTGTATTTGGTAATCATATTGTGCTCTTTCTGAGGAGCAAAATCCTAACAAGTGGGATCAGAATAGGTGTGTTGTTCTTGGATTCCCCGACAACTGGTATCAGAGCTTTTAGGTTGGGATACTAACAGGTTGGATTAGATTTGGTTAGTGTGTGTTGATTACAGGTTACTCACAGGGGTTTCTATTTGAGTGGGAGTAGAGCAATGGCAGAAGACAGTAAGCTACGAATAGAGAAGTTTAATGGAAAGAACTATCAATTATGGAGGATGTAGATTGAAGATTATCTGTATCACAAAGATTTGTACTTACCGTTGGGTGGGGTTGATTGCAAACCCTGGGATATGAAGGATGAAAAATGGGAGGTTCTTGATCAGAAGGCTCTGGGATCTATAAGATTGAGTCTTGCATCATCTGTGATTTCCAGCTTATCACAGTGTAAGACAACGGTAGAGTTGATGGAATATTTGGCAAATTTATATGAAAAATCCTCGGCTTTGAATAAGATATTTTTTATGAAGCAATTATTTAATTTGCAAATGTTAGAAGGTGGATCTATACATAGTCATCTTAGTGATTTCCATGGTTTGGTAAACCAGTTAAGTTCAGTCAATATTGATTTCGATGATGAAATTAAGGCTCTCTTAATCTTATGTTTATTACCTGAAAGTTGGGAGAGTTTGGTAATGGCAGTTAGCAATACTGCGTCTGCTTCAAAAATTTTAAAAGTGGATGATATTGTGAGTGTAATTTTGAATGAAGAGATACGCAGGAAAAGCACAGGTGAATCATCAAGAAATGCTTTAAGTGTGAAAAGCAGGGGAAGGCAAAGAGAGAAGATAGAGCATGGGAGATCAAGGTCAAAGATAGGTAGGAGATCCAAGTCCAGGTATGGCAGAATAACTTGCTGGAAATGTGGAAAGCAAGGGCACTTAAAGAGAGATTGCAGGTTGGATGAAGATCAACATGAAGGACATGAAGAAGAAGCAGATGCTGCGGATTTCATTGCACAGGATGCTCTGGTATGTTCTTTGGATAAAGTAGAATCTTGGGTTTTAGATTCTGGTGCCTCTTTTCATGCATCCCCAAATAGGGAATTTTTTCATGAGTATGTCCAGGGAGACTTTGGAGAAATTTGTTTAGGGGATGGTAAGCCTTGTCAGATGGTTGGCAAAAAGAAAGTGAAGCTGAAATTGCAGACAGGTAACACATGGGTGTTGAAGGAGGTCATGCATGTCCCAGTTCTGGAGTAGAATTTGATTTTTGTAAGAAGTTTGGGTGATAAGGGTTGCACAGTAACTCTCATAGTGGACTCTTGGAAGGTTACCAAAGGTGCACTTGTTATAGCAAGAGGTAAGAAAGTAGGTACGCTTTATCTATCTACTTGTAGTATTGATTCTCTTTTTGGGTTATCTACTTTAGCTGTAGATTCAAAAATGTGGCTTAATAGGCTTGGTCACATGAATAAGAAGGAGATGCATGTTCTTGAGTCAAAGGGTATGAATCAAGATTTTTGTATGCAGAAGAAGAAGGTGATGTTTCTTGAGAAATATGATGTTAGTGACAAGAACAGGAAAGCTTGGTTTTCAAGGAGAAGGTGACGAACAAAGTTTAACACAAGGGGCAGAAGAATTCTGAGTAGAGCAAGGTTGATTTGGACAAGGGTTTGATCTAAAAGGAGCTCGCGGGTAGAAGTCAGTTCTCACAAGCAAAACACAGAGACCGACGTCGGCTAGAAAATTGACGTCGGCATCCAGACAGGGACCGATGTCGGCTATGTGCAGACCGACGTCGGTGACTCAGGGTAGATAAACACCGACATCGGTAAGGGGGAACCAATGTCAGTGATGAGTCAGTCGCAGGGAACCGACATCGGTCGGGTGCAGACTGAGATGTGACTGGCATCGATCACTGAGACGAATTTTGGGTAGACGACAAGCTGTCAAGGAGTCTCAAGCACCCATATGGAGGACTTAAAGGGTATGTAAGCCTCAAATTCATCATTTCCCTTCTTTACACTACTTGTTGCTCACTTATGGTAAAGGACCAGGAAGTTATTGAAGAAATAGAGCAGGTAGATCCAGGAAACAGTGGGAGCTTGGCATGGATGAAGGATGTGATTCCTTGGAGGAGAACCAAATGGGAGTTTTTGGTGGAGTTGCCAGCTGGAAGGAAGCACTGAGAGACGAATAGATGTTCAGGATAAGGAAGAACAGAAATGGATACGTGAGACAGAAGGCCAGGGTATATGGTCTTGAGTAAGCTGCAGGACAATAGAGGTTTGATCATTGTGTTTCTCTTTACCAGGTTGGATAATATTAGCTACATTATCTTATTACTATATGATGTGCTTGTTGCAGGGTTACATATACAGGGAGTTGTTGAACTAAAGGTAAAGCTAGTTCAGAAGTATGTCATGAGGAATCTGGGAGCAACAAGGTTCTTTGGCATGAGTGTGTTCTAGGGACATGGAAGGTCACATGTTGACTTTGTTTCAGGATGATTGTGTGAGATCGGTTAGCACGCCGATGGTTGGACAGTTCACAAAATAGTGTCTTGATTCACATAATGAGGTTAAGTGCATGGTATGTACTAGACTTGAGTTTTTTCAAGCAGTGGGAGTTGTCACAAGTTTGGAGCCAATCAGATAAAGAAGCATTGGAGGGTAGTTCAGTGGATTCTTAGAGGGACCAGCAGTAGGTGCACATGTTATGCAGGTTTAAGTTATTTTCTACATGGTTTGTAGATGTGGATGTGGCAGGTGATTTGGATGACAGGTTTTGCACTACAGGTTTTGTGGTGGTTGGTCTTCAAGAGTGATCTTGAGGAGGGATACAAAGCCAAGGGAACAAACTAGACAAAGTATAGGTACAGGTAAAGTACAGGTATAGACTATTTTATGCCAAGTCTTAGCAAAAATGATTTTGGAGATGTAACTCCACTTTCATACCACATTGGAGATATAACTCTACCTTTTGACCAGGTTAGACTAAGCTTGAACCATTTGTCCTTTGGACATAGTTTTTTAGAGTTTATAGAACTCTAAGCCTTTTTATTTTAAATCTTTCATCATTTACATAGATATGTCTCGCTACACTTATGATGGAGTCACATACAATCTAACTTATGATAGAATGGTCTCACCAAATTCCACTAGGAAACCCTATAGAGAAAGATTTTCTAAGGAGTTTTATTATTCTCCCTACAATACTCCATATGGAGAACATAGTCAAAATCCACAAAATTGAAATTGAAACCTTGATTGGCATGAAGAGGCTTGTGAGGAGAACTTTGAAGACCCAATTACAGATAATGTTGTTTGGGATAAGGATCCATACCCTCTTTGTAATAATCAGTACATGGAACATAGTCAAGAACCAACTTATGAGCCAACTCATGACTAGGATGATAGGATTTATGAGGAAGAGTTGGATGCTTTAGATTATGCAAGTAATCAAGCTCCCCCACATCATACCATTTTTATTCCAAGACTACACACCATTTCTATTCCAAGAACTTGTCCTTTGGCTTGTATGAGTAATCAAGCCCCACAATGCCCTATCATTACCATTTTAGGACTTTTCCCTTTGGCTCATGCGATCAATCACGCTCCTTAGTATGCTACCATTATCCAACCACAAGCTATTCCTGATCTAGTACTAATCCAATCCAAACCTCAACTGATCCAATCATTTGAGGACTAAGCTATGATCAAAACTGATATTTTCTAACTCATTGGAAACCAAAACCAAGACAACCAACCAATTCAAGATGTTTTTGTTGAACTAACCACTTATGATAAGTCAACCTATTATGAATCACTTATTGATCCTATACTAGTTTTCAAGGAGTCTCACACTGACAAGCTAGTCTTTGTCAAGTCGCTTCTTAATGATTATAACTACCTTTGGGCAAATCATTACCTCAACCATGTGCCTAGTTTTCAAGAGCCTCCTATTAACAAGCCAATCTCCAAGGAGTTGTCTCTTGACCTTTTTCCCATCTTAGAGGAGTCCCACTCTGACAAACCAGTTTTTGTGGAGCCCATTATGCCATCACAGGTCGTTACTTATCTAAAAATAAATATTCAACAAGACATCATTATAATAGATTACACATCAAATGAAGAATTAGAGTTAGAGTCAGGTTTTATTCTTGAACTAACATTAGATTTGGCATCAGAATCAGAATTAACATTAGTCTCAACATCGGATTCATAGTCCTTTGAGTTAGAATCAGATTTAGAAGAATAATATGTTCATGGTTTTTACAACATTAGTTATGCATGCCTTGCAGATCAATTTGAATACATTTATGATCCTTATACAGTCTTTGAGAATGAGTACTTCAGCTTTGACACAAGTTATCCTAGTATCTTTTACAAGGATTGTGAAGCCTCTCGCCATTCCATTGCCATTTCAAAGGGTATTACTATCAACCAAAATAGCCATATCATTGCCATTCTATCTCCCACAAGTGTTGATTGGGATTGATAAAATCACACTTTGTTGAAATGCATCCATGAAAACATAGCAGTCAAAGAAGAGAAAGGAGGCCAAGACCACATTCATATAGCAAAAGAATACTCTCCTAGTGAAATATTTTCAGAAGCGCTAGGGGAAAATCAAAGTCAAAACTCAACATCTTTTAGTGAAACTTTTTCAAAAGTGCTAGAAGACAATCAAATTCAAAAGTCAACATTCCTTAGTTAAACCTTCTCAGACATGCTATGGGATAATCATGACAACTTCATTGGTAAAAACCTCTTTGAGGCACCAATAGCTGAGCACAAAAGTTTTTCACTACTTGATGAAGACAAAATCAAAGATCAAATCAAAATAGCTTCCAATCTACAGCCTAATCAGATGGTAGCTACTCTCAAGATCAAGCAATAGAAAAATTTGGTGGTCCTATTGAGAGAACAAGTCTTTGGCCCCACCACAATCAAAGTTATGTTGAATCTGACATCAACAACATTACATGTGACTGAACATTATGATCTTCATCTATTTCCCAACTATTCCACATTTCATTATCATTGACCATTCCATTTCACAATCAAACCTACCATCCATTATTTTTCCTTGTTTACCATCCATGACCATACTTTCTTTTATAGAGGCTACAAAGATACCTTGTCTCGATGTTTGAAGGAATCAAAATCAATGATCAATGAAGATCATACAAGCATTCTTGATAACTAAATCTATAGGCCATTTTTGACAAAGTAGCTATTCAAATGAGGTATGGGATAGAAATTAACATGATCAATTATTCTGTTTGTATCATTTGTTGATTAGGACATGCATCTCCCCATCAACAGAAATAATAAAATCAAAAACCACACCCATGCTACAAACATGCACCATATCATTTCACGTTGCCATTATTACAATCCATTTGCCATTGCTGTAGATCCCAACCATTCACCCCACCACTTGGGTGTAACCCTCTTACCATTTTATCCAATTTATCAAAAGCCATCATTATATTTAGTGAAACCATACCATCCTATCATTCCATTCTTATCTAGACCAAAGCTTGTTTTTACTCATCCTACCCAATCCTATTTTGATCTTAGTTACTTTGGTTCTTTCTGCACCTTTTGTGGGGGGATTTTGATCAAGTTTCAAAAATCAATCAAATCCATGTTTATAATGACAGTCTATGAAATTAGTCTGACAGTTGATCTAGTAAGATATCTTTCATCTTATCAAACTTGTTTATGTGACACTGATTATAACCGTCTATGGGCAAATCAATGTTTCACTAGTCTTTCTACTAATTATAACCATCTATAAAAAAATTAGTATCATTGACCTATGTTGTTTTATCCTAGTTATAACTGTCTATGAGCAAACTAGGGGTAACACTTGTTTACCATGCATTGCCACATCACCTTACCATTACTATTTTCATTTGACTAGCCATTTGTCAGATTTTAGAACTTGTTGGGACCTAGTTGGTTTTTCCTCACCTTTTGTGTGGATGGAATTACTGTGACTTGAAGTCATTTCAGGACTGTTTAGGTCATGCTCAATTCATGTTGAGGTCACTTTAGTCTCCCTTTCCATACACTCTCATTGTTTTACGAGCAACCTAAGCCAAACACTCTCGCTATTTTTATGAGCAAGTATCTTATCATTCTCTAACAAGTTAAGATGCCTCAAAATGCCAAAAACATTTGTCCTATCTAAGCCTAGTCAATTAACCTCAATCCACCCTACTAGGGCATGGTCATTATTAGGATGCTTTCTTTTGCTTTTGTTTTTAAGCTTTTTGTTTATTTGTTTATTTTAGGTTGTTTGTTTGTTTGTTTTTCTATTTATTTATTTATTTGCTTGCCTATTTGTTTATTTTTAACACGATTGCCTTGACTCAATCTATATGCGTTCGTTGGGTGATTCTTTGAGTACATTATTCTTGATTCTATCCATATTCATATGTCAACATTGTCGTCATGGTTTTTACCATTGGTGCATTATTTTCACTTGAATATTAGATATCAAAAGTCTGTCCTTATGCATATTTCAACCAAGTCTTCATGGTGTTCTACCATTAATCCTACCATCACATGCCACAACAAAAATTAGCTTCACGAAGGTCTACAATCAATGGAGCCACAAAATTTTCTCCTTGGTACCATGGCAAATCCTTCCACCCACCTTGATCAATATAACCCATTGGCCATTCTAGTTGTATCATTACTAATAAGGATGAGCATCTCCTCATTGGTAGGTACAACTGAATCATTTTCTATTGATCAATCTCATTCCTCTATCCATCTCCTTCATCACTTTACACCTGATCGTCTTTAATCTATATTCCATGTTATATCTTTGAGTTATGCTTGGTAATCAACCCTAACTGGGGCACCATCATCTTTAGCCAATTCAAATTCTTGTAATGATTATAAACACCTATGGGCAAATCATTGATTTGACTTTTATTCCTGATTATAACCACCTTTAGGAAAATCAACATCTTTTTTTAAATCAATGCATGTAGATATTTTATCATTTGGATTAATCTCAATCACAAGTTAATTTTACCCTTTTCTTGTTTCTTTTCAAGGGACCGCCCATCAACAAATGTAACGACCACTCCCTCGAGGGGGCATCATCATAAGCTTCCCAAAACCATTTGGAGCTTTGTTCTTCAACCATCATCTTCTTTTTGGCATACAATATTTTTCTCATTATTTGAGAAGACAATGCTTTGCCTATGGTTTACAACTCCTTCTCAAATAGGGGTAAATTGTAGACACCTAAATTTGGCCACCAATAACTGCCAACCAGGGTTTTGACCAATTTTCACCTAAAATGCATAATTTGGCCTAAAAACATTAAAATGCATTAAATGAGTTGAAATTGACATATTAAAGTGCCAATTTTAGCCAGGGTATCACTAAATGGGGCAATATAATTTATGGGCCAACTAACTTTGATCAGATTATTTCGAGTCAAATTACCAATTTTGCACCTAGGTGCTCTAGATTGCTCTTTCCTATCAAATCTCTTACATGAGACACGTGCCTTTGTTATTTGGTGTTGGTAAAATCCTAAACGGGATAACATATCTAATGCATCTGACATCACCTTCCAATTCTAATCCAGTCAAATTTTGGACCAATAACAAGACATTCTAATCAATTTGAGTAAGTTGTACACAAAGTGCTTAAACATGCTTAAGCGCTAATTAAACCAAATTAGAGCCTAATCGAGAAATCCATGGAAAATTGTTGAATAATTTGTTTTGGAAATGAATATTAAATATTTGCATCATTAGGTGACTTTATTTCTTGGAAAGACATCCCTAGACCATAAATGCCACAAATATAAATATTCATGTCTCCCATGTCTCATCAAAGCCCTCCATGCTTCTTAATTGCTCCTACATCTTAAATATTGATGATCCTATTTATAAATTTTAATTGCATAATTAGATTAATTCTTAGCCGCACATCTCAATCCTGAGATGGATGGTTTAGGTTGATTCTAGACATTTGCAAAAATCTATACATAGGAGGCCTTACCACATGAATTCTAACACATGATTATGCAAATTTATATTGTAGAACTGATTACAAAGCTTCATGCAACTAGTGTTACCATGCCAAATTGATTCCAAGCCAAGCTAAGCCACAAGTGAAAGGTGCCAAGGAGAGATGGAGGTAACCAAACTTCCATTGCCAAGGACTTCATGAGTACAAAGCCAAGCAAGCCACTACTACAAAGGCATTTAGAGCATCCAAAGAAGGTGAATGAATCCTTGTATTTTTTCTTACTTTTTAGTTGTGTTTGTCATTTAGTTTTTTTACTAACCTCAACCTAGTAACTAGGCATGAATATGTTAGCTTACTATGTTTTTGATTTGGTTTCATTCACACACAGCCAAACAAGTTTAGCAAAAATTTCAAGTCAAAAGTGTGGTGTAAAATAGCTAGAATAATATATTTTTAGACTAAATAGTGACATATAGACAAATTGGTTTTGACATGCCTTTATCAACAAACAAACAAGTTTTTGTCTCAAAACATACCAAGCAAAAATGACCAAAATACTCTAAGTATAACCATCCAAATCTTAGCAAGGGTATGGAAATGTGGGGTTAACTAAACTATAAATTTTTAAACATTTTTAGGGGAATCAATTGCACAATGACTTTCACGTCAAACAATGCAAAAGAAAAGTATGAAAATTGAGTGAGTGTGACATTAGCTAGTTGTAAAAAGGTCTAGTCTTTTTAAAAACTACTACATCCTGTTGTTCACTCAGTGTAGTGTAATATCCAAATGTAGATACGTCACATGTGCAACTTAGAAGGAGTAAGTGAAGTCAATGTCAAGACATGAAACCCCAAGTCAAAGCTTCCCTAAAAACTTGTGGGAGGTAATGACGTCCCCTTGACAATCCAAGATGCAATGAAATGAAAGACATAAAAAGAAAGTCTTTAGGGTCATTTTCAAGGTCACCCAAAATTTAACAAGTTTTTGGGGAGTGCTTTAGACAACATTCTTTCTAAGCCTTGGACTAGGCTTTTTGCAATAAGAACGACGTTTTTAATTCCAAGGGTTCCCTAAATGGGATAAATGGAAGAGCATACATGCAACACCCTTCTCTTTGCTAAACAAAATTAGATCAAACAACTATTGAAGACAAAACTTTTAGAAAGATAAGTTCATTTTTAAGCACCAAATTTGAAAGATTGGGAGGTGTTTACTTTGAGCCCTTGGTCTTAAGATTGTGAACTTTGAAAGCCTAACTTATAAAAACATTCACTTCAGCACCTAAATGTTTCATTAAGAACCAAAAACAAGATTCCTAATTTATTTTAAAATATACCAAAGATGTCTTAATAGCATATTTTAACAAGTTTTAAATCCGTTGGTTACCTGTCTACCCTTAAGGCATCACCCCAAAGGCAAATATGTTAGATTATAAACATTTAAATAAATTTTCAAAATTTTGTGAAAAATTTATGAAAATTTAAGATAAACTAATGTCAAATTCTCAAACTTTAGGATAAAACACGTAGTTTAAAAAAATCATCTAAAACGGAGTCCGTATGACCCCAATTTAAGCATTTTAAAATAGCCTATTAGCTCTTAGGTTTTATGTTTTTAAGAAAAACACAATGACCGACATTGGTTCTATAATCAAAGATGATTACACCTAATAACCGATGATGGTTATCTAACCGATAAAAGTTATACCAATAGTGATCGATGATGGCTATGCCAACAGATGACAGTTTTACTAATCGATGATGGTTACTATGTAAACCCATGACAAAGAAAAATGGCAAAACAAATTTAGAAAATCAAATTATGAAAGTTTTAATGATCCAAATAAAGATTTTAAAGTTGTAGAATGATCTTATTCATGTGTGGGATGCGTTTGGTCCCATCGGATGTGCCATTATGTGATATAGGAATTTAACTAAGAAGAAGATATTAGTATGGTGTTAGTGACTGAAACCAAATAAAAAACACACTAAGCTAAAGTATTCATGCTTAGTTACTAGGGTGAGCTTAGTAACAAAATAAATGACAAACACAACTAAAAAGTAAGAAAAAATTCAAGAATTCTTTCACCTTCTTTGGATGTTCCAAATGCCTTTGTAGTAGTGGCTTGCTCGGCTTTGTGCTCATGAAGTCCTTGACAATGGAAGCTTGGCTACCTCCATCTCTCCTTGGCACCTTTGGCTTGTGGCTTGGATTGGATTGAAATCAATTTAGCATGGTAACACTAGTTTCATGAATCTTTATAATCAATTCTGCATTATAACTTTACATAATCATGTGTTAAAATTCATGTGGTAAGGCCTCTTATTTATAGATTTTTGTAAATGTCTATAATCAACCTGAACCGTCCATCTCAGGATTGAGATGTGTGGTCAAGGATTAATATAATTATACAATTAAAATTGATAAATAGGCTTATCAATATTTGAGATAGAGGAGCAATTAAGAGGCATGGAGGATATTGATGAGGCATGAATCTTGATATTTATGACATTTATGGCCTAAGGATGTCTTCCCAAGAAATGAGGTCACCTGATGATGCAGGTATTCAATATTCATTTTCAAAATAAAACATTCAATAATTTTCTATGGATTTCTTGATTAGGCTCTAATTTGATTTAATTAGCTCTTAAGCATGTTTAAGCACTTTGTGCACAAATTACTCAAATTGATCAGAATGCCTTGTTATTGGTCCAAAATTTGACTAGATTGAAGTTGGAAGGTGATGTCAGATGTGTTGGATTTTTTATCCCATTTAGGATGTTATCAAAACCAAATAATAAAGGCACGTGTCTCATGAAAAATATTTGATAGAAAAGAGCAATCTAGAGCACTTAGGTGCAAAATTGGCATTTTGACTCGAAATGATCTGATCAACGTTAGCTGGCCCATAAATTGCATTACCCCATTTAGTAATACCCTAGCCAAAATTGGCACTTGAATATGTCAATTTCAACTTATTTAATGTATTTTAGTGTTTTTACGCTAAATTGTGCATTTTAAGTGAAAATTTGTCAAAAGCCTAATTGGAGGTTATTGGTGGCCAAATTTAGGTGTCTACAGAATGTAAATTCATTAATTGTCTTACTTTATAAAGTAGATTACTCCTTATTTGATTAGGCTACTCTTTGAGTATTATTCCTTGTATGTAAAAAGGGTTAAACACAAACAAAATCATAGCTATTTATTCATAGAAAATATAATATGGTTCAAGTTAATTGAGATTTTTCATACTTTATAGATGTTATTGTTACATCTCAAACAACTATCAAGTATGTCCATTCAATTTTTAGTATTTTATATTTTTCTATAAACTATAACAAATGTGTGATATTGTGTCCTCCAACTTGTCATTGAGTTGATCCTAACCTAGTGGCCCCATGGAGGGGGCAATCCTAAAATTTGTCTACAAGAGTTGCTCATGAAATTAAGAAATTGTTTGCATTTTTTAGGTGCCACAGAAATTGTGTTTCTCTGTTAAACTATAGGGTTTCATGATTTGGCATGTTGAATCAATATAATATCATTGTAAAGGTAATAAAAAACCATTAGTAAATGCCTTATGTCACAAAACCATATTACAATTTCTTTGCAACACATGCATTATTTAAGCCCCCAACTTCTAGAAGTAGTTAAAATTATTCTTCCTAAAATTTAACTGCTCATATATTTTAGGCTAATAATGCATTTTTAAAAACTCATTGGGACCATTTATATCATCAAAATAGGTGCAGTAGTGGGATCCTAACCTAATACAATGAGTGAGTCGACTTTAGTGTAATCCTAGTGGCAAAATGAGGCAACATAGAGAAATCTTGTGATTTATTTGACAAAGTAATGCAATGATTACATAATATATCAATTAAATGAGTGATTTGACCCTAATTCAATCTTAGTTGAAAACTATGACACCATAGAGAATGCATGCAAATTATTTGACAAAAAAATACAATGATTACATGGTATCCTAACACAGTGATGGAGTTAATTCAAATGCAATGAGTGAGTTGACCATAATATAATTTCATGTGCAAATGTAGTGGCACAAAGAAGGCATGTGAATTGTTACAAAGTAATGCAGTGATTACATGATATATGGAACTTGCCCTAACAAAGCTTTGACAAAGAAATGTGATGATTATAGGATATGTGAAATGTGTCCTAAAAATCTTTGACAATGTAGTGTAGTAGTTTCAAAATGTGCTAGCATAGAGATTGCACATGAACCATTTGAAAAATTAATGCAATTATTACAAGATATCTTAATGAAATGAGTGAGTTGACCCTAATGCAATGACCAAGATGATCATAATGTAGTTAGTGAGTTAACCATAATGCAATCTCATTTGGAAAATGTGTCAGTGTAAATAAGGAATTTGAATTGTTTGACAAAGAAATGAAATGATTACACAATACCTAAAACATGTCCTTAATTATTTTTAACAAAGTAACATAATGATTACATATGTGAAACATGCCCTAACAAAGCTTTGACAATGTAATGCAAAAGTTGCAAAATGTGGTAACATTGAGAATGCACATGAGTTGTTTAACAAACTAATGTAGTTATTACATGATCTCCTATTTTAGTGATTGATTTTACCTGAATGTAATTATTGAGGTGATCATAATGCTCTGAGTGAGTTATCCATAATATGTAAAATTTGGCGGTATAGAGAAGACATGATTTTTTTTAAAGTAACACAATGATTAGATGATATGCAAAATGTGCCTTAACAAAGCTTCAACATAATAATGGAATAATTACAAGGTATGTGAAACATGCCATAACAATTTTTTGAAAAAGTAATGCAATGAATACATGAAATTCAAAGCATGCCCTAAGAAATCTTTGACATAGAAATACAGTAACTTCATGATATCCAATACTTACCATAATAAAATTTTCATAAAGTAATGTAATGATTATAGGGCATGCTAAACATGCCCTAAAGGATTTTTTTTGACAGATTGATACAATGATTACATGGTATGCAATTTTTTCCCCAATGATTACAGAATATGCAAAATTTTTCCTAACAAAGTTTTGGCAAAATAATGTAATGATTACATGATATGCAAAACATTATTTGATAAAACTTTGAAAAACTAATGCAATAATTACCTAATATACAAAATAAGATTGAAGAAATATTTGACAAACTATTGTAATGATTACAAGATATGTAATGAATGTTGAATTGTTTGATAAACTAATGCAATAATTACAAAATATGCTAATGTAATTATGGCATCCCATAATGAAATCTAAGTTAAAACATGATATAACTTAATACAATCTCAATCAAAACATAAAATATTATGATACAATTTCAACCAAAATTATTATCACTTGAATATGTGCCCTAACAAGCTTCTTATTTACTTGAAGTATACTATAATATGCTCTTACAAAGTTTCTACAACACATAAAACCATGTTTTATATAGGGAAACCCAAATACCAAACATACGTATATAAAGTATAATAAATAATTACCTATTTTGACCCATGATGCCATAGTGATAATTGTCAATGTGGGATCCTCCTCTTTTAGATGGCTCCTCTACGGATGTCATTTTCTTCTATATAATGTGCAAAAGTGAGCATCCCCATATTTTTTTGTTTGTTTTATGTTGTTAAGGATGTTGAGGTGTTGATGTATATTAGTTTATGTCAATCCAAATAAATATACCCTGTTGAAACACCATAGAAGAAAATTGACATACAATTAGGAAGGTTGAAAATTTGGCCAAAGGTTGTAGTGAGGAGACCCATAACACTTTTCTTTGGATGATGATATGATATCTAAGAATACCATAAAAAATGATAATGATAACGATGATGATATATGATCGTCATTAGTTAGGATGTGGTTTTATTTTAGTGTGTGTGTGCTAGCTATTATATTTCTTAGTTGAGGTGTATCAGTATTGTATAGCTTAGTTAAGGTATGGGTGTGGGTCTAATTCATTTTTTTATTGTAATATGAAAAAATAACATTAATAGATTTAAAAAATGACCACTAATAAAATTTTAAGGGTTTCTTTATGTATACTTTAATAAGGTGGTAATGTGGTTTGTGGTAATGCATCTATGAGACTTGAGTGTTTTTGCTTAATTTCACATTCCTTAAAGTCTTTGCTCAAATTCAGTGCTAGTATGTGTCTCATGTGATACTTATTTTATCTTTACATTCTATGGTGTGAGATCTGAATCTCGATGTTGTGTGTATCATTTTGGAAAGATGGGACATCTTTATTTTTTTGAGTTTGGGTGTTGGTTGGTTCATTTGGTTTACGTGTAATCCTCTATCTTCATTCCTTCTTGGTAGCTCTAAATTATTTTCCTTTCAGAGGATTATTTGGTTTCAAGTTTGTTTGTTTATCTCCTAAGCTACTTGTGAGTAACTTTGCTAAAGATTTTTTTTTTTTTTTTTTGTTTTAGATTGTCATGACTTAGCCTTGCATACTCTATCTAAGGAAGTATCCCTTATGTTTAGACTTTGTGTGAAGGGAGAAATAAATCCTACCATATATTTTGAAGGCAAAGGATCAATAAATGTGGATGAAGGTCTAGAATTCCTCAAACCACAAGGTTAGGAAAAGGAAAACACAAGAAAATAATCATTAATAAATTCTCCCTAGAGGATTTTCGGTCATCTTTCCTTGGATTAGTGGATGATTTGTAGTTAAAAAAATGATGCATACTTGTATAATCTTTGATAAATCTACAAGGATGACTGTTGAAAAAGCTCTTGAATTTTGGAAAACTTCCATGATTGAAGGTATCATGGACGATAAATTATTAGAATTGGTTATGACTAATTCGTTTCATGCCCAATTATATGTGATGTCTAGGGAAGGAACTTCAATTGATTATGCACTTTAAGCTATGGAAGACCCTAGCTAGTCTACTCGAAGGTTGCATAAGTAGAAGGTGGCATAGTTAATTGGGATTGAAACTAATTTTTTTAAAATAGTAACACCATGGCCTTTCATGAAGATTTGAAACAAATGGAATTTAGTCTTATCAACAAGTTTGGAAGTATGTGTAAGCTCTAAAATGTTGACGCATGAGAGGAGGCAATTAAGGGTATGAAGATTAATTCCATGTATAAAAAGCTAGAAAATAAATAAGAGGCCTTTGGACTTAAGGTTACAAAGGTGCCTAATCTTGCTAATGTCTTAGTTGAATTGGCTCTATTAGCAGAGGTTCCTGAAGCATCAAAACATGCTAAAGACAAGGATAGCTAGGATATACTTTAGTACACAAAATAGTGTATCATATTCATATAAGAGGTTGGATAATAGAAATATAACAAGTGTGAAATATTATGCATTAAGTAGGAGGTAAGAACCAGTGATTCATTAACATAAATAGAGTATCAGGTTAAACTATTTAGAAAGTAATCAAACATTATACATGAGAATGCACACAAGGAATAAAGTAATAAATCACATAGGTAACCATAACCATATAAACCTCTACTAATATCTTCAAAAGTGAAACTCTACTCTTCTTACAATCTAAATTATATATAGACATTCCCAGTTTATGACTATTCATCTTCTTCTCGTACTTAGTGCCAAAAGTGAACTATGTTCATATTCTAACCTATTACAAGTCATAGAGATAGGAAAAAATAGACTTATATATGACAAAATGAGTACATAACATACAAACATTAGATAAATATCCTATGTAGCTTTACAATCCAATTCTTCTCCCAAGACTTTCTCGGACTTAAAATGTTGTCTCATCCTAAGACAACATCACAGGATCTCTAAAATTGCACAAGTGAGCATAGGTGGAAGAAATGGTTAGACCAATAAGAGTCATAGTAATCACTCAAGGCATCATTTCCATTTTTCACCTCTTGCGCACTACTTAGCTACCCTTCTAGGGTTTCAACTAAGTAGCACACTAACCTATCACCCTTTGCAAGTTTTCAATAGGTTGGCGTAACTAGGTGATCACTCTTTAAGAGTTTTCAACCAACTTGGCCCCAATTATCTTAATAAATAATCCCCAATATAAAATATTTATAAAAATTTGTTCAAAATTTATACTCTTTGCAATACTCAATTTGATGGAGGTGGCATAGTTGTAGACGATGACTGACCATAAGAGTCCTTGAACTTGGACTGTGTAACCCTACATTGAGTAATGATCTATTAGATCTCTGAAGGTGGCTTGTACATAGGTGTGTGGACAATCTAGGTAACTTTGTTGGAAAAGGGAGTCAGATCAGTCTTATAGGCATGCTAGTCCAACATGACTTCTTGGATCATTTATAATAGGGTGCGCAATGGAGCATGATAACCAATGATCTGATTGAGATCTACATCATCAATTATACTCATGGATGCCTTGGTGTTGGTGATCCTTATCTGAATCTCTTCACTCAGTTGTTCCATCTTGTCTGTGTGATGTTGAGCTTCAAGGCTGATGAAAGAACTATGTAATAACTGACTCTACCAATTGAGGAGGTTATCATGCACATTATCCCTAGCATTGAGTGACTCTTGAAGTGATCCATCCTTCTCCCTAGTGGTAGTGTGGCTGACCATGGTTGTTCTAGTGGTGGTGGCCATTGTAAAGTCTGTACTAGAATTGGCTAGGGAATTATCCAATTGCCACTTCTAGTCTAGCAAGCTACATGCGACCTATTGTACTTAAAGCATAGTAGTGTTTAATATGCCTTGATACTCCTCCAAAAAAGTAATAAGAGTCACAGCCTCGATCTTAACATCATGTCCTAATGTGCTGACTACGTGGAGTTTTTATGTTGCACACCAGTCCTTGGTTAACTTAGAGACCAAAGTCTTGAGTCTACGGTGATTGGACATGACATTGACCTTGATTTCATGAGTGACCAACTCAGGACAGGCATCTTCGATAAGCTTTGCAGCTTCATAGAGGTGAGTCTTCAACTTGACATTCTCAGCCTTGGATTGATCCATTTCCTATTCTAGAGAGGTTGCCTTCTATGCAATGGACTCCTGGAATTTTGTTGCACCCTCTTGTTGTTACTTCAATGGTAGTCTGGAGACATCCAACAAAGCTTCTTGTTGGAGAGTGATGCTACCAATGTGCCTGAAGTTGTTGAAGGGTTAGATCATGGCATTTTCATAAGTGGAAGAGAGAAGGTGGTGTACTAAGCACCCACAATCGATATGTCCCATAACCAAACTCCTCCCGAAGGCAATTTTAGTAGTTACAGACCTGTTGGAGTGGCAACTAGTTCTTCTTCTTATTTTGACTACTCTAATTTATTTTTTTATTTCTCATGTACCTATTGTTGATGTGTCATGGCCTTTGTTGTAAGCTTGAGTTACTGCACAACGTTTTCAGCTTGTTTTTTTTGGCATCCTCTTATGCTTTTCTAATAAGCTCATCCTATGCAACTTTTTATTTCACTTGTTCTTCCTCTTGTATTTTATGTGCATGTTATTCTACTTTCTTTTATTCTTCTAAAGAAGTAGCCTTGGCTTGGTCAACGGTAGCCTATGCCTGCACTTGTGCCTATGCTTGTGCTTGTGCTTATGCCTTAGCTATACTTTCTTGTTGTGTATGTACTTGGGTTTGCTATTTACATAGGGCTTCATCTTCTTCTTTCTTCTTCTTTGTATCTTCTTTGGCTTGATATTATGCAAGTGTGGCATCTTTCATGGCCCACTTGGCTTGTGTCATTGTGTCCTATTTTTTCTTTTCTTATTCAACCTTACACTTTGTAGTGAGATCAATTTTTTTACTCTTCTAATATTATGACTCTTATGCTTGCTTGGCTACAACGACAGCTTCTTGTGCCTTCTTAGCCACCTTGAGATCTTTCTATCAGTTAGCCTCTGTATCTTAGGCCTTTTGTATGGGTTTGGCTTTTTTGATTTATCAATTTGCTTATTAATCTTGTTATTATTGACCCTGCTCTTTGTGGCATTTATTCTCCTCTTTTTTGACTCATCATTCTACTGTATGAGTTATTTTTTCCCATGAAACCTATTATTCTTTTATTTTAGGTTGCTCTAGTGTGAGCTCTTCGACCTCCTGGGATTGTTGTGAAGGTTGAAAATCACTTGGCTGGACCATGGAGCTAGAATCATGTGCTTTTTTGCATCCTAAGATGGCCAATCTATGTTTGGGTGGTGGTGAAGTTAAATATGGATCAAGTTGTGCTTCTTGCACCATGCATGGTTGATCAAATGTGCATTATTCAAGGGTAGGCAAGACCCTAGCCTCATTCTTGGTTCATGGTTTGTGCACGAGGGACTCTAATAAGATTTATGGAAGTGGTGTAAAAACATCTTTAGCTGCAAAGGTGGTACAAGGTTATTGCTGGAAGAATTCAACCCTTCACTATAGCTACTGAGCTTCTTCCCATATAGAGTCAACAATGATGGATGCAGGGTACGATGGGAGGTTCACCCATAGATTCAGAGGAACTTTGTTGTACACTTGGACCATGCAAATAGCCTTTCAGAAAAGAATTCCTTCTCCTCCTCCCTGTCATAGAAGTCTCTAGCCATATCGACAAACATTACCTGGTAGACATTTTTTTCTTTCGTGCCCATCTACAATAGGTTACTTGAGCTTGCAATCTAGGGCACCTTAGGATCATCTAACCAAGTTGCAGTGTTCCTTATCTTGTACTTCAATGGAGGAGATGTGTATTGATGCTAGATGGAAAGCTTACATTTTCCTTTCTATGACTATGAAATAGTGTCTTCCTCTTATTGTTGTGTTGCAGGGATGGTTGCACTCAGTGGTATAGTTTGGAGTGGTTTCACACGCCTGACGGTGAAGGCTTTATGTTTTGCAACTTCGTCCTGCACCATGGCCATGGTAACAAAGAATGGTAGAGGTTCAAAGGGTGACCTCAGTACCTCATGGATATGGATGAACACACCATTTGACAACAAGATGATAACAACATGTTGGCCCAAGTATTGTATTACATCTGATAACATCCAAGGATGTGCGGCTATCAACTCTAGGCACTCCTCCCACCATGTCTTGAATTTGACCTCATGGGTTAGGGATCTAAGCTTAGGTGTCCATATCAGGTTTGGAAATTAATGCACTGGCCAATAATCGGTGTTAGGGTGCACCTCTCCCTTAAGGGATTCTTGTTGTGTGAAGTATAATAGAAAAATCAGGAACTGGTATTGCAATGTATACTTGGGAGATG
The DNA here is from genome assembly GCA_037957365.1 of Torreya grandis. Taxonomy (NCBI): domain Eukaryota; kingdom Viridiplantae; phylum Streptophyta; class Pinopsida; order Cupressales; family Taxaceae; genus Torreya; species Torreya grandis. Next base: position 3,895,524 of record JARHVA010000571.1, on the reverse strand, counting down.
TGTGACACTTGTCAATGTTCATTAGCAACTTTTGAATGAAATATTTGGGCCAATTAAATTGCTCATTATGGTGGATCATGCGGTGGGATGTCTGTGAACCCTTTTAGAATTTACTTGGCAAACTTAGTGGTATATTAGACCCTCCATGTGATGCATTCTACCAAGATGTGCACTAGTTTTTCATGAAAATTTTTAAATTGGATCCCTCTAGATCTTTGAACATATAAATTCTAGACCTCTTGAAGAATGGGTGACATTCTCAACTTGTACAGGGTAAGATAATCTCCTCTTGTAGGCATGCCCAAAGCTTAGGCCATTGATTTTGTGTTAATGATGATCATAGTTTTGGGCCCAATGTAGATGTTTCCATCATTGTAGCGATCGAGTGATACTTGTACAATCTCCTCCAAGTCACCAAAAGTGGGTATTCAAAGCAAGCACTTGACATCTATGTTGTGGAAATGATGGGGGACTGTAAGAGCTAGTGGTTGCACAACATTGATGGGGTCTAGGCGAAATATTTTTTGCTCTGCTAATCAAAAAAAATTGAAGGGCTCTAGATCATTGGATTTTTTTGTCAAAGTGTCAGATCAACACCAATTGCTTATTTTTGAGTGTCTGTCAAACCCCTAATTATTTGTGAAGTATCTATGATTATTGAGTGATGAAATTAAAACTCTTTTATCTCTCTATGTAATAAAATTAGTCTAGCATTAGCTACTTGGGGATGACCATTATACAGTGAAGATCTAGGTTGATGTGACTTGTTTATACATTTCCTATACTTAATTATTTCTTTTGCTCCTATTGACATCTATGAAGGTACACATAAATTATCCTACACATGATTGGTGCACATTATACTTGGTATCTTGGTTCCCAAATGGTAGTGAAGAGATCATCCACAAACACACACACACAGAAAAAGAAACACACAAGAAAACATGTAAAAATGAGAAATCCTAATATATTTGTTGTTACTCAACACCCACTCACTTAGCAAAAAGAGATCGATTAAGATTATTGGCGATAGGGATTAAGCCTATAGTCATTCACCCACCCTAGAAAATTGGTTCCTTATAGATCTCTCAAAACAATGGTTCCTTGCTACGATATTTCATGTATAACATAAGACCCTTTTCATATAATCTATAATTTGCCTAAAAATGCTTTGAAATGACTGTCATATAACAAAATCGGTTGATCTTTATGAAATTCCTTATGGCACATATTATTTTCATGCCATACTTTCTGGCTCTGCTTAAGAACTTCATCCGTCCAGGATGCTCTGCATCGATACTCATCCATCCTATTCAATTTGAGAAGTCTATTGGTGAGAGACTCATGATCCCCTAGTCTCATGACAATTACAATGCATAGACTAGGTACCAAATATTCTAGTGGCATAACTACTTCAAACACATATACCAACTAAAATGGATTAAATCATATGACCCTCTTATAGTGCATGCAAAATGTCCATAAAATTGAAAGAATGTGATCTTCCTAATCATCTCTCTTGACATCGCATATCTTTGTCAATATTTTACCCAACACTTTATTAGAAGCCTCAACTTGGCCATTAGCTTACGGATGGTACGCAATGCTTTTATGATGAGAAATCATGAATTTTTCAGCAAGAGCTTTGATGGTATTATTTAGGAAGTGTGTCCCTTGATTGTTAATGAGCTTGATGGGGCATCCAAATCTTGTAATAATATTCTCATACATAAACTTTATTGCATCTTTCGCACCATAATCGAGTCTCACAATAATTTTAACCCATTTTTTGAATTAATATATCATAGTGATAATATACCTTGCTTTATTGCATTTACTTAGTGGATTAATAGGTCCAACAAAATCAATACCCCATTATTCAAAAGGTTGTTCAGATAACAAAGGCTACAAGGGCATTTCATATCTTTGTAATGGTTTACCCATGCATTGACATACATTATAGTATTGTGCTACTTTATGTGCATCCTAAAAAATATTTAGCCACCATAACCCACATTGTAACAACTTCCTGGAAGTAGCTTCTCTAGAAAAATATCCTCCTACTATTCTTTGGTTTGCCTCACATAAAAGTTACAGTCGTTCATGTTCCATAACTACCCTACACAATATTTCATCCTTCCCCAAATGATACAAAACCCCATTTATAATTGTATATGGCAAATCTCAAGTGATAAACTACTTCTTATCTCTTTTTTGGTAGTGTGAGGGAATAATCCTTTTTCAAGGAAATTAGCAATTGATTACAAATTTTTGGGGATCACAAAAACATGAAATAGATGGGCATTTGGAGAATCATCTTGTAGTTCTTCTGGTTCTTCTCCATTTGTGATGTGACTGAGATGATCCAACCCCAGATTTTCTCTTTTTGGATTGACATTAATGTGAAATTGAAATTTTTTAAATTGCATTAACCATTGATAAATGCATCCTCTCAACATTAGCTTATTGACAACGTAATGCATAACTTGATAATCCATGAAAACTTCGAATGGTGTCACAAGAAGATAATGGAAAAATATTTGTAGTGCAAACACAATATCCAATGCCTCTCTTTGAATTTTCATGTAATTTTTTTCTATGTCAAACAACTTTCAGCTTTCAAAATGTATGGGGTGGTCTAGTCCACCCTCCCCTAGATGTGCAAGCACATTACTGATTGTGATACTCAAAGCATCAACATGCACATGAAAGGGATTGCTCTAATCTAAAAAGATGAGGATAAGCACAATGACCAATATCTACTTTAATTCTATGAAGGATGCTTGGCACTCAGTAGTCCAGATAAAATTCACATCTTTGCATAGTAAATACTCCAATAGGGATGAAATCGCTACATATCCTTTAACAAAATTTTGATAGTACCCGATATGGCCAAGAAAATATTGCACTTCCATGGAGTTGACTAGTGGAGGGATACTCAAAACGACTATAATTTTATCTTGGTCTACCAAAATGGCTTCACTACACACTATGTGACCTAGCAGGACACCAAAATGTGTAAAAAATAAATATTTTTTTAAATTTAGAGTAATTTGCAGAGCTCAGTAGAGTTCTAACATGAGGCACAGTTTATAAAAATGTTATTTAAATAGAAAAAGACTATCCAATTATTGATATAAACTTCCAATAATTCATGAATGAAATCTTTGAATGCAGTCACCTTTGCATGAAAAAAAATTGTAGGTGCATTCTTGAGGCCAAAAGGCATTACCTTGTATGCAAAGGATCCGCATTCCATGGAAAAAGTCATTTTAGCTCTATTTTCTTCTATGATGGGTATTTGATGATAACCACTGAATCCATCCATGAAAGATTGAACTTCATGACCAGCAATCGATTCCAAAATTTTATTTGTGAAGGGAATTAGAAATGGATCATTCACACATGCATCATTCAAAAATTGATAATCACCACATACTCTGATCTCCCCTATTTTCTTAGGCTACACTACCATGGGACTCAGCCAATCTAACTTTTCTATGGGATAGATGATACCTATGTCTTGTATTCTATTGAGTTTAACCTTCACTTTCAACATCATGTTTGCATTCAACTTGTATGGATGTTTCTTTATGGATCATGTGCACTCCTTGAGTTCTATATGCATTTCATCTAGAGATGGATCGATTCCTCTAACCTCTAAAATTTTAGTGGGAAACACATCTTGAAATTCTTGCAAGAGTTGAAAAGCTTCAAAAACTTTAGAAACTTCAAATACGGTCTAATAATCACCTATATGTGCCAATTTAGGAATCTTCTCACTTCTGATGTTTGCTACATGATTTTTAATGGGATACCGAGAAATCTTACATTATTTCTTAACAATAAATTTTTAGATAATTCATTATCTTTCCTATTCTAAAATTGGTATGTTGCATAGCTTGTCTTCTTTAGTAGGTTTTGTGATGGGGTCATTTATTGGTTTTACTAGTTGTTTAGGTTCAAATATATCAATCAAATCGATATCACCATTAGTATATGAATCTTCAATGTCCTCTTCTTCATCTTATATTTGGTGGCACATCTGCATGAGAGATTATTCTTCTATCTTGGTAGCTTTATATCTTTGTAATGTTGTATTTAAATCATAAGCTATGTTTTTCTATGTATTGGATTCCATCATGGTGCTTAAATCTTCTATGCACCCATGGTATAGGAAATGTTTGATTTTCAGTAGTGCATTATGAACCAAAGGGTTCTCATCTCTTAAAATAAACATTTGTATGAAGTCTCTCTACCCCTGTGCTCAACGCTTAGTCTCCCTCATACGTTCTTGATGCATATACCATGTTGATGGTAAAGGAGTCAGTGTGTAATGAAAGATGTGAACCTAGTAATTCAGTGTCACACATTCTTTAGTCTAAACTTCAATACACTTGTGAATATGTTTAGGGCACTCACCTTCTTATAAGAAAGGCCAATTACTCTTGATGACCTATGGTAGTTATAATTTGGTAATCATGAGTTTGTAAACATCATCCCATTCGAGTCGATTATTTTTATGAATTGCCCACCATGTTGTTATAACTCCCTTTAGAGCATAATTCAAAGCACTGACCCACTGACTAATTTTAGGTACATGAACTTGTAGGCATAAAATGAATTGATTGATATCCTCAGTCACATAGTAAATAGGAAGTTGTCTATTATGTGTGAAGACCATTCTCATAGGTTAGAGTTCATGATCACCACGAGCCCAATTGAGTAGGTGTGTGTCTAAGTCTCCACTAACAGATGAATCTATTTCCCAAGGTAAAGTTTTTTCTCTGGTTGGCTCTATATAATTATACATATGATCATATGCTTGATAGATAAAAACAACTTCTGAATGAGTAGGAGATTTAACAGACATGGACGCATAATCTTCTATGATAAACTAGGTTGTCAACGACTGAGCAACTACTATTTTAGGCTTCCATTTTTAAGATGTCTTCAAATGTTGAGTGAGTAAATATTTCACATGAGGTTTAGTATGCTCATAAAATAATATGCACTCAGCTATGCGCAGAGCTTTCAGGTTCTCTTCAGAGTTTACCTTCATCCAACTAGTTTTTTGCATGACATAAGAAGAGTCTAATTCAACTAGAATGATGTAGGGTTTGTGCACCCTATCTAGAAGAATGATTATAACATTATCTCTTTGATATGACTCTAATTGATTTTTCATAGTATTGATAGTCATCTAACCATCATATGCCTATTTCTTTCCAATTACTACAGGGTAATGTGTTGTTGCTCTCTTCATATCAATGATTTCAAAATCACCTCACAGAGTGAGTTCTGAGACTTTGATCTCAATGCCTTCTAATCCACCAATGGGTCTAACTCTTCCATAATTTTCTAACTTCAAAGTTACTGCGTTGTAACTTAGAACTAGTCGTCCAATAACTTCCCATGTAAAACTGGGAATCGTGTTGATTGTGCTGCCAAAATCAAAAATAATATTTGAAATTTCATATCCTGTAACTTCAATGTCAATTCATGTATCTACATCCCAGGAATTCTTTGTTTTGATTTACCAAACAAGCTTTTTTGTCTTTTGTTTCCCTCGCTACACACACTCTAGTAGATTATGTAGCAAGTTTATGATGTTCTGAGAGATGTCTTCATTGTGCAATGTGCTTAAAAGCTTCAATAAATCTATCAACACAATAATAACTCCATCCTGACGTATAATGTGCATGATCTGATCATACATTTGGGCATTTATTGTTTTATCATCTCCTTAAGTAATGTCTTGGTGTTGAATATTTTTCAACACCTGTGCAACTTCATACATGATCCCCTTTTCTATAGTTGGGTCAGAATATTTTTTCTATTTTACTTTCTAGATTCCCTGGTCCTGAGGCATCTCAAGAGGGGACAATCCTCTCTCTATGTGCTGGTATATTGTAACAACATTTAGGAATGCATCCTCCTTAGACTGCACATTCACCATATTAACATTCTCGATGGCCTTGTCCTTTCTTTGATTTTTCAAGATAGGACAGTCTTTTGTCTCGTTCTAGTCATATATTTTGTAGTATGGGCAGTAAGACTATCTTTAGGGATTCAAAGTGAAATTGAGTTGCACATGATTATACTCTCCATACAAATAGCATTGCAAAGGAGGGTATTGATAATTATTTCCTCTGCCACCTTTGTAACCTCCTTTGTATCTGCCCCTAGATCCTCCTATGTTCAATTGATAACTTCCTATATACCCTCCTTGTTGTTGCATTGTATTTCACTGTTGATGTTGTTGGGTATTATTTCTAATTCCAAATTGTTGTTGCATAACTAGTGGGGTTCGTGTAGTTTTTTGTTACTACATCATTGTTGGATTTTAGGGTGTTACATACTAGTATTATGGTGATGGTGGTGTCTAACTCAGTGAAGGAGGCGTCTAACTGACCAAACCTTGAGGCTGGTATTGAGGTGAACTAGGAATCCATTGTAGATCTGCTTGGGTCACACAACCTTTGTTAACCATTGGGCTTAGAATTATCTATTTCACCATGGACACTTTTTGCATAGCAATGGCAAATACATTTTTGGTGATGTCTTCTTTGAGATCCTACAAAGCCCTATAATTATTTTCATCATGATTATACGACTTCCAAAAATTACAATATAAACTTTGTGGATTTTTGACATACTATTGTATGAGATGACACTGGGTTATTGCATGCCTTACTACTCAATAGATTTCATAGAATTTTGTCTTGATCTTAGGATAATCATTTTTGTGATGTCATTTCCTACACTCTATGCACCATAGATTTAGCTTAGGTTTATCTACCTCATGATGTTGCTCCATCATATTCATAAAAGCTTGAAATGTATTTTCAATCTTAGAAATTATGATGGGAGCTTATCCATAGTCTTCAATTTACTCCACTTGTAGGATAACAACTCTAGCATATACTTTAGTAGCATATCGGATATGTGCAATAGCAAATCTAATTTCAGAATGCAATCCTTCAATAAACCACACAAATTTATCTTTGTCTGCTAAGGAAAATTCCACCTTATTCATAACATCAAATAACCTATGATCATAGTAACAAACAGATTCTTCTAACTTCTACCTTATTTGCTTCAAGTCTTGAATAGTCTGACTTATACATTTCTTTATCTTGAACTCTACGATAAGCCATTCCTTAACCTATTGTAGACTTTCCTATTGAATTTCTCTGTGATATACAAACTAAAGTGCTTTTTTGTTTAGTGTGCTTATTAATTTGTATTTTTTTATAACCTCATCAATAATACCCTTAGCTTGCCATCTCATCTCACAGGTTAGTAAGTATTGTTTAGGGTCTGCAAACCCATTATATGTTGCCAAATTTATAAATACTCTTATAAAACCCATTGTGTAAATTGGTGTCAAGGGGATCTGCTATGTGGTTATTACAAACGGAGGCTACATTATATGTGATCCTACTTGCATACTACAAAAATTTATTTATGCACTAAAAGAGTCAACGTATGCACTCTATATTTTTGTGTTTCCTTATTTTCTCTTCTTGGTTTCAATAAACCCTATAGCCTTCAAAGCCTTTCGAATTGTTGTTGTTTCAATTTTAGTAACCCAATGATGCACTTCTTCTAAAAATGGACCTTCCCAACTACTATCTTCCTGTCTGCTTGATTGAAAACTTCTACTAGAATATAAGAAATTGGGTTACAGAGACATGTACTCTTCTGGTGAATGATTCTATCCTACAACTTCTTCTTCTTCTATGCTTGAACTTGTAATTACTCTGTGACTTTATTATACTTTTTTGCCTAATTCTTCATGTCTTTATTCTGATAAACTCATTATTATAGTTTTGCACTACATCTATCATCTAAATGCTCTATTTCTAAACTATTTTCACCATCTTCAAACATCTCTTCTTCCTCTTGTTCTTCATCACTCTTTTCTTTCTACCAAAATTTGTCATCTTCTTTCATCTCATCTTTCTTCATCCTTTGGTTTTCATCTTGCTCATCACGTATTCTTACTCGTTCATCATCTATTTTACTGCTACTCTTAACCCTACTCACAACTACCTAGGTATTTTTCTGTTTACTCCATCTATTCTATTATCATAACTCACATTCTGAATCAAGAATTTTTTTCTAAATCTTCCTTCATATTTTAATTTTGGATTCAGGTTCAATCCTTATTCGATCATCTAATAATAATTCACTATCATGTTTTACACACCCCCATATGCCCAAAGTGACTACTCCATGTTGGCTAGATTGGGCTCCATGGATTTATCCACAACCTTCTTCACAAGGATAAGTAGTCGCTGCAAAAATTTCCCTTAAATTCGTTTGATGAACAAGTCCTTTGTAGCTTTAAAAGATATGTATCCTTCTACTAGAAACTAAATTATATATCTCTCTATTATAGTATCAACCCAATAATCTATTGCTCTTGTCCACTCAGTTTCTAATTTCTTCTACCGATCTATCTTTTCTTATTCCAGATTATTATTGCTTATGTTCTTTGGTTAAAAAAATAATATTCCAACCATGCTAATCATTTAGCTAGCAATTCAATAAACTTGCACCAAAAAAAATTCGTAAATCGCTCCATGAATATGTTTTTAAATGATTTCTTGTATGATAAGACCAATCCTTTTTTATTCTTCTTTTAAAAAATTACATACCCTTTGGTCTAACCATGTCTCAGTGTCTCCCTACCCTGGTAACCATCTTAGCATAATTTCCTCTAGAAGGAGTGCTCCACATTCACCACACCATTGTTAGCAGAGGTTCCTAAAACATCAAAACATGTTAAGGACGAGGATAGATAGGATATACTTTAATGCATAGAATAGTGTATCATATTCATACAAGAGGTTGGATAACATAAACATAACAAGTGTGAATTATTGTGTGTTAAGTAGAAGGTAAGAATAACAAGTGATTTATTAACATACATAGAGTATTCATGTTAAACTAGACATAAAGTAATCAAACATTAAACATGAGAACACATGCAAGGAATAAAGTAAGAAATCACACAGGTAACCATAACCAGATAAGCCTATATTGATCTCTTCAAAAGTGAAAATCTATTCTTCTTACAATCCGAAGTATATATAAATGTTTTTAGTTTATGACTATTCATCTTCTTCACATACTTGGCACCAAAAGTGGAGTCTGTTCATATTCTAGCCTATTACAAGTCATGAAGATAGGATAAAATAGACTTATATACGAAAAAATGAGTACATAACACATAAATATTAGACAAATATCCTACGCAACTTTACAATCTAAATTCTTCTCCCAACAAGCTCTCAAGGAAAAAGATCTCAAGAGGGGCCTTCTATTATTGTTATTAATTCCAATGATTAAAAAGAGGCTAAGGGAGTGTAATGTTTTTGATATGTGGTGATTGTCTAGACTTCCAACTTTAGCTTTTGATCATTTGCTTGTATTAAAACTTCCATGATCAAGGACTTTAGTTATGTAACTCAATATGTCTTTATTGTTCTAGTGGTTGTTTTAGGTGAAAGTTTAGTTTTTATAATGTTATGGTCCATGAAAATGTTGATGAACTTCCCTATTATTGTTGTTGTTGTTGTTGTTGTTGTTGGGCATATGTCCCTTTTTTACTAACCTTACAAAATAAATCAACTTACATGATGTGATATGATCAATGTAGTGGGGGATTGTAGCTCACAATATTTCTTGATATTTATATAATTTATGAATTATTTTATTTACAAATTTATGGTAAATATAAACTAATACAATTTCATAAAATCTATTAAATAACTTTATAAGTGTAAATGTGAGAAATGTGGTGAAATATGTAAACATCTCTTATTTTAAATCTTATTAAAATATGTGCAACAACATGAGTCACATAGCTTTCACTGACCCATAAAAACCGGTAGCAATCCAATGGAAGTATGATGACCCCATTGAAAGCATCATGCCATGGATGTTACTATAACTCTTGCCTTTGCAATATGATTTATAAACAACATTTTGTTTCAAATTTATACCTAGTTTATTAAACTCTAAAATTTGAATTGATGCTCCATGATATTACATGTTTCTTGTTTTTTAAAAGTTATGAGCAGTTTAACAATACATATGACTAGGTGAACAAACATTTTATTTGGTGGCATAATAAAAATTTAATATTTATTTTATCAAATTTGTGGAACTAGGTGAATGTTAAACTCTAATTAGATAAATAAATTTGTAAAATTAGAATGCTACATATATGCAATAAATGACATAAATTGATTTGGAACTTACTAAATTTAGAAATATACTAAATATAGAAAGTACAACCAAAAACATAAACTTAGCTAGAAAACAAAGATGCAGATTGTTTTTAGAATTGAAACTAATATGGAGATTATGTTGACTGAGTGCGGATCTGAACAGAAGTTGGTAGGGCTTCTAGACATGAGCCTTGTAACTGGATAGTAGATCAGAACGTTGTTGTCCATTGAGAACACTGGTATCCAGCTAATAGCAAAGATTTGAAATTTTTGGAGTAAGTTCACCTTTGCTTGTGTATTCTTTAGAATGTGTGGGAGCTTCCGATCTAATGAGAAGACCATTGTATATCTTATTTTCACTTGCAAACCCTATTTCAATAGACCAAGAAGACAAATGCAATCATGGAGTGAAAAAGGAATAATGGTTGAAGTTATGCTTGATCTCAACAACCCTTGTATTGAGTATTACTTACATACTAATATTCTAAAGAGGGATCAAACTTCATGTAGTGTTCGCATGCTACAATGGTGTGTATGAAAGAAGTATGATTAAGTGCTTCAACTATGAATTGTAGCCTTGGAACTATATTCAAACTTTAGCTTAGGGCTACTAGGGATGTATGTGATTAAAATAGAGAGAAATAGGATATTCAATCTCAATATGCAATTATAATGTGATTTTTTCAATGTGAAAGCCTCTTGTATACAAAATGGTTTGAAATGTGGATTTATAGTAATATTTTTAGAATTCCTTTACATGGGGCTTGCTAAACTTGCAGGTTGAATCTTTCAAGAATTTGAATTTTGAAAATTAGCCATTATTTGGTAGGAGGATAAGAGCAGTGGATTTGGACAAGAGAGTGGTGCACTATTGTCCGATTAGGGTGCTAGTGTCCAAGGAGCACAAGCAGATGATTTGGGTACCAAAAACACTCTGTGTGTGAGCATAAACTAATTTACATAAAGAATAGGTACATTCTAGGGTCATTAGTTTGCTTTGAATTATGGGTCATCCACGTGGAAAGTGAAGGAAAGTGATCAAAAGACCTTAAAATAAGTCATAGGCTAAATGTGTAAAAAGGGTGGTCACAAGTGCATTATTTTAGCTCAAATTTTAATTTGTGTGTTTACATATTCAGCAAAGCAAAATACTAAAGTAAAAGGAAAAGTGCATACATAGGTAAGTATGAAGTGAAAACTAAAATTTAGGCCACATCATTGAACTGTGATTCATGCAAATTTGCACCAAAACATGTATAAAATCAGTACTTAAAATGAAAATCAAGAAGTAAATACAAGAAAACTTATAGATCTAATAATAAGGAATGAATATGCCTGATTGGGTACGTGAACCATTATGTTTTATAGTGTAAAACTGATGATTATAGATAGTAATACCCTTGAATATTTCATATTTTTTGAATAACTTAGATTAGATTATGGATGACCCAATCCTCATTAATAGGAAAGTGTGATTGAGAACTCAAGGTGTGCTTGATTCCATCATTGCATACTCAAAGTAGTGAAGTAGTTTAAAATCCTTATATGAATTCTAATAGATTTTTATGGTGAAAAAAATGATGTGAAACTAGTGCAAAAGGGTGAACCAAATGATCTAGATGGAATATGGATCATTTATTGTGTAGAACTAGATAAAAAGTTAGTATAATATTTGTCTAGTGTATACAACATGAAAAATGACAAGCATTTCCATTCCATTTGCAATATTGGTGAAAAACTGAACAAAGAGGAAGTCTATGCCATGCACATGCTCCTAATCTAATATGTGATGTATATGGATTCTGGGACTAGGTAATAACAACTAAAATTTTGAGCAAAAATCTATATGCTAACATGGAACACATGTGCATGATTCGCCCAAACTACTCAATATTTGAGATGAACCTAGTTATTTTATATAAATTGATAATTTAATTATTTTATATTTTCTAAGATTGATAAATTTTTAAAGTGACTATTTTCTGGGTATTGGGACAATAATGCCTAGTTTGGACAACAACAGGGTGCACTCCTATCTGACTAGAGCATTTTTATCTAAACTGATTCTCTAACTCATTTATGGGTGTGTTATGTGAATCACTATGTGAACTCTATAAAATTATGCATGTGCATTGTATTTTAGGAGATTAATCATCAAGACAATCGACTGTGTATTCCCCCTCTTTTGTGGTGAGTTGTTGAGCATGCACAATAACTTAAATAAAAAAAAGTTATGTGATAGATGTTATGTAAAATATGTAAATATGAGTAATGGTGATAACATGGAGGTGAATGACATCATCATATATATGAACTGAGCATAATATATGCATGTTGCAATAAGCATACATAGTAAGAATGTCAAGTTAGATGTTAACAATTTGACACATAGATAAGTGATCAAAATTGAGTACTAAAATCTAAACAAATCTAATTGGGAAGCGATGCATGATATCCATCATGCAATCAAAGGTTTGGGAAGATGCATGTTATCCATAATGACATCGAAAACTAAGCAAACTAAACAAACACGTGTCATGGCCATAACACATACAAACAACGAGTACACACAAAACAAATAATATAAGGGCAAAGGTCCACGTACAAGGGATATGTTCAAATGTCACATGCATAAAAACATACAATGAAGACTTAGATCCACACACAAGCACGTGTTCAAATGTCCACAAGACAAATAGAGAATACATACAAGACATGAAATATGAAAGCAAACATGAAAAACATGCATAAATACATATAATTAATCGACATAAAAAAATTGTAACAGTAGTGTATTTAGTAACTTAGATAACTAATAAAATACTAGTGTGTTAGTAAATGAGAAATATCTATAGATGTTATGCCATATAAATAATTGAGATATGAATAATAAAGGATAGCCAAAGAAGGATAAAACATGTGTATAAGATGCCCCTAATGAGCTTGTTGAAGTAAAAACAAGTTGTATGTCTGGTTTGGATCTAAAAAATATTATCATGTGCTCACCAAGACAAGAGTGGAGAAAAAAGACAAAAACGTAGTGCACTCCTGTCTGAATAGGGTGTTCTTGTTTGTTTGCAGTTTCTAAGTCTGAGACAATGAAATACCCTACAACTAGCCCTGGAAATGGAATCTTGTATGCTTTGCAATCACTCATGTACATTTGCGATGCATAGATGATATGAAATTGGATAAAAATAAGTATTGAATAATTGGTGTACAAATACACTGATGTAAATAAACTAAACAGAAGCATGCATAGGTCTTTATTTTATTTTTTCTAAAATATTAAATTTTTTTGTATGTTTTGCATATATAGAATGATAAGGAAATAATCTACGGACAATAAATAATGCTACTATAAAGGAATGATCTCATCAAGTTGATGCCTATGTGTATCCCTGTATCATTATAATCATAATAATATTCTGCATAATCAGTATCATCAAGATCATATTAATTTGCAGTATTATAGGAACCATTGTCATCAATGTTGTGATAATCTTTTGTATCTCTGTATGAATAACCAACGACCACATACTATCGTATTGACCTTTCTAATTTCTCTTTTTAAATATATGTTTGTCATGTGCCTTTACTGATATGCCATTTCTTGTATCTATTTGTACATTAACTAAAGATGTCTTCTTTTTTATGATTATGTTCTAAATATGTTCCCTCCTTGAAAAAAGATGTGACCTTGCATTCACGATCAAATGATACGCAACTTTTGTTTTTATCAATTATTTCTCCTATTGATTTTAACCATGTTCATCCACTCAAAACATTGTATGCACTTGGATTTGAAATAGCACAAAAAGTAAGATAGCACTCTTGAATAAAACTTTTAATTTAATTGATCCCACAAATGGTGTAGGTTTATTAGTTTGATCTAATTGTTAGATATTATTTTCAAGAGATATAAGAAATGACATAGAACAAAAAATTTGTTTCCTAACAGTCCATAACCTTGACATCTTTAAATTGCTTGCCATCTATATGAGTAGTGACAGTGAAAGGCTCTTGATATAAGAAAAAACTTGTAATTGTCTCTTTTAGAACCGTACTTGTAACAATAACTTTTGTAGGTATCTCTTGCTTTGAAAACTATTTTATTAGAAAGCCTCTTTTGAAAATATTTTTTTGTTTATCTTGAATTTGATTTGGCAACTTCTCTCTTAGTGATTTCACTTTTTCTTGTTGTAACTTTTGTTTTTCAAACTATTCCTTTTGTAATTACTCTTTTTCATTTTGTGCTTTTTGTAATTTTGATTTTTCATCTTGATCTTTTTGTACTCTTGTTTGCTCTAATTGTGTTTTTTTTATCTTTTCTTTCTTTATATTATCCTTTAGTATCTATATTTGTTGTCTTGTTTTTTTTGTAATAATTTTGACTTTGCCACTTATTCTACTTACATTTGTTTCATTATGGGTGTCTTTATTGATGTATCTATTATAAGATCACCACTATCAATAATAGTTTATATTTTATTTTTCAAACCTAAACAACTATATGTATCATGCCCATGTAACATATGGTATGCAAAATAGTATTTTGATCTCCTTAGAGGATGTAGAGGAGATAGTTTGATCAACTTATTTCTTAGCATTTCTCTTAGAATACACTTGAACTCTTATTAGCATTTTGCATACTTTTTGAATTACTAGTTGTAAATGAATTATGTTTTAGCTTCCAATCTTAATATGAAGCCTTGTTAGACTTAACATTGATAGATGAAAATATAAATACATGATTAACACTAACACATCTTGGATTCTTGGAATATGTGAGTTGATTTTTTAATGATGTGATATTTGAACTAAAGTACTAATTTCTATTTTGTAACTCTTCTATTATCTTTCCCATATTTTAATGATTTATTTTTTAAGAGCTTCAAAAGCACAAACCCTAAGTACTTCATATTGGATATACATACACACTCCATCAAGAGATGTGGGCATTGGAGGGAGGTTGCAGAAAGATATGTTGGTTACATTGTTTTGACAATATAGGATGGGCTACCTTACTTCTCAAGATAGTGATAGCATGGACTTGGTTGGAGGGAAAGTAGCTATCACAACCTTGAGGGTTAGGAGTAAGAAGAGATTATTTGTTAGCCATTTTAAATTTTACAAATACTTAAATGATAACAAGAGGAGATACAAATTAATGCTAAAAAATAGTCCAACATGATAAGAAAATCAATATTTAATTTGAAACCATAAGAGGACAAATTTATAAAAAGAAACCTTAGGGACAAGACTAGGACTTTTCAAAATGTTCAACAATACGCGGGTTCGCCAATATGTTTTATCAATTTGAGGAACTAAGTGAATGCTAAATCTTAATTAGACAAACTATTGTACAAAATTAAAATGCTATAAATATGCAATAAATGACATAAATTGATTTATAACTTACTCAATCTTTATATATACTAAATATAGAAAGTACAAAGAAAAACATAAACTTAGTTGGAAAACTGAGATGCAAACTATTTTTGGTACTAAAACTGATAGGAAAACTATGTTGATTGAGTGTGGACCCAAAATAAGAGTTGGTAGGGATTTTGGACATGAGCATTGTAATTGAACAATAGAGCAGTGTGGTTATCCATGGGGAGTATCGATGTCCAACAGGGCGCAAGGATATAAAATTTATGGGGTAGGTTCACCTTTGCATGTGTATTCTACAAATTGAGCGGAGGCTTCTGATCCAATGTAAATATTACCATATATCTTTTTTTCACTTGCAAACCCTAGCTCAATAGACCAATATGACAAATACAATCCTAGAGTAAAAAGTGGTTAGCACTTAAAGTTGTGTTAGACCTCAACACCCCTTATATTGAGCATTGCCTATATACCAATACTCTAAAAATGGATCAAATTTCATGTAGTTCTCACATGCTACGATGGTGTGTGAAATATTCATACAAAATACTAAATATTAGTGAAATCATAATATGATTAAGTGCTTCAACTATGACTTGTGATCTCAAAAGTATATTTAGACTTTAGCTCAAGGCTACTAAGATTGTATGTAATCAAAATTGGTAGAAACATAAAATTTTATCTCAATGTGCAATTAGAATTTTGGCATTTTTCAATGCGGTAACCTTGTGTGCAAAATAGTTTGAAATGTAGCTTTATAGTATTATTTTTAGAATTCTTTTAGATGGTGTTTGTTGAACTTGTGGTCCAACCCTCTTATGAATTTGAATTTTAAAAATTAGTTGTTATTTAGTGGAAAGACAAGAGCGGTGGATCCAAACAAGAAAGCAATACATTATTGTCCAATTAGGGTGGTGTTGTCCAAAAATACAAACAACTAATCTAGGTACCAAGAACAATCTGTGTGAGCTTGAACTGATTTGTATAAAGAATAGGAATATTCTAAGATCATTTGGTTTGCTTAGAAGAATGGGTCACCCATATAGAAAGTGAAAGAAAGTGGTAAAAAATTCCTAGAATAAATCACAAGTTAAATGTATAAAAACATTGGTCATAAATGCATTGTTTTAACTTAAATATTAATTTATACATCTATAATATTAAATTTTCTTGTATTTTAATTATTAATGATTCAAAAAATATTCAACAAAAATGTAAACTTAATAATATTTTAAAACTTATCTAAGACAAATAGTCTAACAAAAGAACTCAAATGCTATAAAAAAAATTTATGAAATTTAAAGAAAAATCCTTTTTCATAAATTGCCCAAAGATTATCTCCACATAAATTTAAATAATATACAATATAAAAAATATAAAATAAACATGAAATCAAAGCTCTCATATCCTTTCATTGAAGCCCCCTGCAATCTCATGGAATGGATGGAAATATTATAAAGCTCTTCAAAATACTTGGAAACTCCTCATAATCTATCCATACATGAGAAAAATCAAAAATTTATAAAAACAAGCTTTTTTTTCCCTTTTACCTTTAAGGAAAGGTTAGTTCATATTAGCTAATTTAAAGGCAAGCTTATTTTCTTATTTCTAAGAAAATCACTTGGACTAAATTGTTAACCTTAAGTAAATCAAAACTATGCTTGAGTGAATATTTACATCATCATTTGTCATTTGCATAGAATTTATGCTATTTAATGATGATTATGAAATTCTTTATAATATTATTTGTTGATATAATGTAATTTTACATTTTATATATATGACAATTTAATTGTGGATTTTAACAATTATTATTTTTAATTATATTATTTTGTTGAGAAATTAAAATTTAATTTTCGTATTTAATATATTTATTATGCATTTGAATTTTGATTGTTCATTATTTTTAAAAAATACAATAATACTTTTATTTTATTAAATGTTAGATTTTAAATATATTTTAGATATAATTTAAAATTATCTACTTTATCAAATAACTAGTACAAATATCTTATATAAATTTATCTAAAAAAAATCAATGGATATCAATTTAATTTCATCACAACACTATGTTGAACTTAAAAAATAAATTTTCTTAAAAAACAATGATCCAAACCTTATACTATGTTTAAGATATCACAAGTTTAAGAAATATTACCTTATAACGACCCCTTATTACCCCTTGTCCCCCATGTACCAACTATCATTATAAAATACCTATCAATATAATGTAAAATGCTTATCAATATAACAATATTAATAATTTAATTAATTTTTCAAATTAAAATATATATATTATTTAAAAAATAATAATAATTACCACTAAAAATCAAGCCCAATTTTAGTTACCAATTTTTTTAATTAAAAGAAATAAAACTATTTTAAAATTTTAACTCAAGATCACATTTTTTCCATACATAAAAAATTAAAAATTAAAAATTAAATAAACTAAAATAAAATAAATTTAATTACTACTCTAAAAACCAAGCCCAAAATTTTTTTAATTAAAAAAAATGAAATTATTTTAAAATTTTAACACAACAAACAACACACGCATTCACAAGCATTTGTTAATCCAACGCACCAAGTTAATTGGTAGTTGGACGACCCTTTTTTTTCCCCAAAGACTATAATCTTTATACACACATCATCTGTACCCTGTAGTCCAAGCTAGAACAGGTGAAAATTCATTATCTTGCGAGTGGCTTTTGATATAATAATTGACATTAATTGTTATATCACCATTGTAAATATCATGGCCATTCTGGATCTCCTGGCCAAACAATCAAAAGGTCTCTTTTTAATCATTGCAGCACATACTTTTTACGTAAGAAGGGCAATATGAATACCCACTGAAATTGTTTAGATATTACATTTATAGCTAAGAAAAAGAATGTTTCACATCGAACACTTGCCATGACCTAATTTATAGATAATCTAAGCAGGTAGTCAATTCCACTGCAGCAATGATAAAGCTTCTTGATGAACTAGGGCATCTCCCGCAGCGATCACATTGAAACCTGTAGATAAGAAATCAAGCCACAAATAAAACCATCTGAATGGCAGAAAGTAGAAACAACCATTTTAAAATCTGAAAATATAACAGAAAGTTACAAGGTTCAGTTATTTTAAATTACCATGCCGACCACTATTGTCAGTATTGTCTAGACACTGACATCATGGGATGCTCAAAATAATGAAAAATGCATGCAAAGGGAACACCGCGGGAAGAAATATCAAAGACCTCTCCAATGATCCTCCAAAGTAAACAATGGAGTAATGTCATGCCAAAATGTAGCCTAAGTTTTATGCACAGACGATATCCAATGCTGTCTTCATTACCACCAACCCAGATTATATTAACAACAAAAGAGGCCCATTATATTGAAGAATTATTCTGAAGGCAAGCTATTCCTCTTTTGAAAACAGTCCTGTTTAAATACATTCGGATTCGTACAAACATAAAATTTGCTCGAGCTTTAAATTTTTTTGTATGAATTGGATCAGCAACCCAATTTATAATATTTTTAACCCAACAAAACAACATTGAAAGGAATGACACGAACAAAACAAACAAAACCCAATATTTTGAGTTGTTTATTCTTTATAACACCACCACAAAACGCAACCTGTCTTTTCTGTTCAGTTGTCATTCTCACGGTTGTGGGTTATTTTTTTTCTTTATTTATTTATAATTTAATAAAATGCTAAGTTGCTGGTTTGTGGTATTTAGCAGGCGTTGGGAGGCTGGGAACGCACCAGGCACAGGAGCGGATTTGATTCACAGACCCCAATGCCCAGAGTTCCTCCTAGGGCACCGGCATTCGCCTGGGTTCTTCTATAATAAAAAACCCAGGCGAACCTGGGTGCCCTGAGATGAATCCTAGGCATTGGGGTCATGAATCTGCAGGAAATCGCAGTCAAATACAGTCAAACTCAGCATTTTTAAATATTTTTATCATTTTTCATCAAAACCAATGAATTTAAATAATAAAAAACCCATTTCTACACCCTAAAAGGGAAGTAAAAACAAAAGCAAAACCACTTCCCTCTCATTTTTTTAATTTTCTCATTGCATACTTGCCTTCCATTGTTGTTGTAGGGTTGAATCTTCATAAAGCAGCATTCTAATCATTTGCCTATGCTGACTGAGAAGCCTATTTGCTGTCAAGGTAAGATTTATATTGTTTTATCTCTTTTTTTGTCATTTTTAAAAAAATAACAAGTTGTTGCCCTAAGGTTTGTTTTAAATTTTTTTTTATAATTTTGTGTTTCATTTTAAACTTGTAGTTATATATACTACAGTGTCTCGTAGTTCTTCTTGCGTTCGCCAAAGCCAACACAAAGTAAACACTCCACACTCATTGCTTTGGAAATATGTGACACTAATAGAATAAGTTTTAAGTGGTGGGGCGTATGTTTGGAAATGCAATACTTATGATTGTCAATTGATAGGCTTATACAGTCGGGTAAAAGCCCACTTATGTCACATTGTTGGTACCAAGATCAAACGTTGCACGTGGAAAAATAACCCTTAAATGCCAAAATTAAAAAAAAAATTGAATACATCAAAGAGGAAGAAGACGCAGATGCCGCCTATGCCATAAGATTCGGTCACCCTCTAGCAAAGAAAGACAAAGGATCAAAGAAGTCACTTGTTTCCCCAACTCCTATTGGCAGTTCTCCCATTGTGCCCATTAGAAGACATCAAATTTTGGAAGCACCCTTCATGCATGAAAAGGCTTATCCTCTTTCAAACTAATGAACAAAAGGACGATTGGATAGGGCTTTTCAAAATGAGAGCAAGGAGATTGTGGATTAGCGAATTGCACGATGTGTATATGCAAATGGATTGTCTTTTAATGTGCTTCAATCACCATATTGACAAGATTACAAAGGACCAGGTTTAAGAAACTCCACACCACCTTATTGACAAATGAGAGAATATATTGAAGATTCTTTGAAGCCAATCAGAGATTTGTTGACTGAAATAGGGTCTCCATTTTCGATCGATGGAAAGATGCAAAAAAAAGGCCTTTGATCAATATGGTTGTATTGTGCCCTAAAGGGGCAATGTTTTTGAAGTTCATTGATTATGAGGGGTGTGAAGAATGCCAAGTTCATTGCCAACATCTTCATTGAATCCACTGAGGCAGTTGGACCTCGAAATGTTATCCAAGTTCTAACAGATAATGCTGAAAATCGCAAGGCCGCGGGGATGCTGGTGGAGGCGAGGTATGGACACATTTTTTTGACACCTTGTACTGTCCACTCGCTCAACCTCATGTTGCAAAAGATGGGGAGGCAAATTGAGTGGATCAAACAAATGTAAACTGATGCTAAGAAGATTCAAATGTTTGTCACCAACCATCACCTCTTTCAATCCATTTTTAGATCCTTCTCGACATTGGCACTATTGAAGGTAATTTTATTTTAGTAATTTTATTTTTGTTTCAAAATTTTAACTTTTTTAGTTTTTAATCTAGTACTTACATATGTAAATAATTTTGTAAGTTTTTAATTTTTTAATTTTAGGTTTGTAATAAGTTGCTGAGACTAGATTTGTCTCTCACACAATCGTCTTGAAACAACTTGTGAAGGTGCAACCGGTACTCAGTAGTATGGTCATCAGCAACCTATGGACTGTCTGGAGGGAATCGAGCAAAGAGTGGGCCTAAGGAGTGAAAAATTTGATTCTAGATAATAATTTATTGAGTTTCACTAAGTCCATTATGAGTATGGTTTATTTTGCTGACATGGATCAGCCATGTTTGGGAGAAATATATGATGGCATTGACTCAATGATTGAGAAGATGAAGGCCATCATTAATGAAAAAGAGTAAGATCCTAAGGAGACGTTTTTCAAACAAGTGTATTCAATCCTTGTTGAGCGGTGGAACAAAATTACCACCCCGCTACATCTCCTTGCCTTTGCATTGTCGCCTCAGTTCTATAGCACAGAGATCCTTTCTTTGCCAAGAAGGGTGCCACCATATAGGGATGTCGAAGTGGCTAACGGGCATAAATTGACATTCTCTACGATATTCCCCAATCCCGAGGTAGAAGACTTGGTTAGAAGCGATTTTGGGGTTTTCATTACCCTCGAGGTCATATTCTTGGTGCTCTTCAGGACAAATACAAGAAGGATGGTCCTATGTGGTGGTACCTTCATGGCCAAGGATCACCGAACCCACAACCTCTTGCAATCAAGATCTTGTCGTAGGTAAGTTTTGTATTTTTTAAGTTTTTGTTTTTGTTTTAAAAATTATGTTTAGGACTTGAGTTTTAACTTTTTGATTTTATAAATCTGAATATAGGTTACAAGTTCATCTTCTTGTGAGCTGAATTGAAGCAAATACAACTTCATCCACTCACAAAAGCACAAAATACTCGCAGCTAAAAAGGCCGCATAGTTGGTCTACATACACTCCAATTTGCATCTTCTATCGCACATGAACCCAAAGTACACGGAGGTGACATCCAAGCATTGGGATATAGATCCAGAAGTCGTTGACTTGGATATTTTCATTTCCCGCTTTTCATTATATGACATTGACACTCCTTCGGCTTCAACAACACACAATTTAGCTAGCGGGGGTGGCGGTGGTGGTAGTCCATGTGGTTCTAATGAACCACATGATGTTGATGTTGATGCTCTGTATGAAGACCAAGATGACTGAAAATTAACATTTAAGTTTTAAGATTTTAAGTTTGATGTAACTAATTACTGCCACAAAATAATATCATAATTATTGATGTTTAATATTTATCATTTATATTTAATGATTATCTTGACATTTGGCATTTGGTTAGTATTTATTATTTTCAATATTTTGTGATTATTTTCATATTTGTTTTTGATATCAATATGCATATTATATGGTTAATGACAATGTCACTAATTTCGTATGTAATAAAATATCATTTCTATATTTTTTGTATGGACGAACACAAAGGGGAAAAAAATCACCGTACCGGCGAACCTAGTTCTTCGAACCCGAACCCAAACTAAAAGAAAATAGGTAACTTAGATATAATGTGATAGCAGTTAACAAACAACCCAAGCAAGGCTGGGACCTCTTATTGGATTAATACTATTTTCATGTGCATACCAGATGCGATTTTATTACTATAAAAAGTATCTTCTATTTAGAAGTGTTTTCTAAAAAATAACCACCTTCCTTCAACAGTAAAAACACCATATTTGAATAAATCTAACCAAAAAAATTGCCTTTGCGCGGCAAATATCAACTTTCTCGATCCCTATCCATTTTGACAGAGAAAATAATAGATGCAAAAATTACTCGAAGACTATACAAATCAACAAATTTCACTGCTTAGTCTTTAGCAAGGGGACAAACAGCCCAAAATTCTTATAATGTCTTTTTTCTTATTAAAGCGACTTAAACTTTATAGAAGTGTAACAAGTGCTCAAACTAAGCCAATCTTGGAAATCATTTTTTAGAGGATCCCTCTAGGCCATCATGCTTAAGATGAAATTTCATCTATAGATAGTTAAATCAAGGTACAAGTCTTACATGCTATAAATACTTCAATCGAGGAACAAATCTTATGCTAACAAATGATCTTTTTTGGGAGAAGACTATGTGACGTTTTGAATATCGACGCATTTCGGATCCACTTCTGTGATCATTCTTGATGAAGGATCACAGAAGTGGATCCAAAACGCGTCGATATTCAAAACGTCACACAGTTTACTCCCAAAAAAGATCATTTGTTATTGTATGGACTGTGGAAACATAAAATCTTTGAAGTCTTATGCTAGTAAGATAGATCAGTTTGCTATCTTAAACAATGAGAAAATGAAGTACAATCAATTAGTTTTTATAATACATTGCAGAGTATCAGAACACAACTTTTAGGGTCATTGATTTGTGCTGAGCCCAGGAGGTGACCAAAGGACAATCTACATCTCTAACTAAGCTAGACATATCTACTCAATCGAAGTTACAGATTACAGAACATGAAATGGAATCTAATAAAAGAGATGCTGAATAACCATTACAAATTCAGGATAGGGACTAGAAAAGTAGCTCTTCTATTACTATGATAAAAAAGGAGTAAATGTACAATGCGAGTGTAGAACTGTGAATATCCTGTTTACTGAAACCCGAGAATGATTGTAATGGTGTTTGGGTGTTGCAAAATTTGACTACTCTTTCCCTGTTTATGCTATTCTACTGAAAGCAAGAACATATATTAAGATAGATTACATCATGCAAACGGTTAGAAGAATCATTTATATTATTAACCGCTTTGCTTTCCATAACTGTCATTGATTGTGGAATATGATGTGCTAATCCGCTGTCCGACATGGAATGTAGAGTAAAAAAGATTTTGTCACATTGCACATGTGGAGCCCAAGAAGCTAATGGTCCAATTTTCAGTGTTATTTGCCGGGAATGTATGTTTGCAACCTGTTCAAAGAAAGGGACGTGTGCAAAAGGGAGGTGCACAAAAAAGGGAAGTTGCGCAAAGGAGAAGAGGAGCTCTGCAACAAAAGACATTGTTGAAACTGTGCAAAAGGTTTGCAAACCTTGCGAATGCCTTGGAAAACTTGGGAAAGGTGTCATGAAGCCTTGGTAAGGTGAGAACCCGATCCCAGCTTGCTGGAAATACTTTAATCATTCACCCTTTGTTGAAAAGCAATTGTTCCCATTGTGTGGGTGCCTAGTTGCAAAAATTGCACTTGGAGTTGCTGGAATGTATAACATGTAACATCATCTACATACTGCTATTTTTTATTTCTCAGAACCGCTTATGGTCGCCATGTCGGGTGCGAGTAGAGGTGGTGTCGATAATTGCATCATGCTCTGATGGACTGAGATTTGCAGGATCCAAATCCAAAGCATGTTGGACTGAAATAGGGTCGAGCAAAGGTGATGTGAAGGTTTTAGAAGCTCAAGGTTGAATAGTGGATGCATGCCCAAGTACAGAGGAAGGTCAAGAACGAAGGTGTCATCAGCAGCACTGCAAAGTATGGTTTAGGGACCATAACACGATGGTTTGATCTTGCGGTGAGGACCTGGAAATCAATTTTCCTGCAGATGAAGCCATACCTTGTTGCCAATCTGAAATGTGTGAGTGCTGCGATGTGCATCATGATACTCCTTGTAGTTTTGTTGTTGGTGTGCCAAGATCTGTTGGCCCTGTTGGTGAACTTGTTGAATATGCTGATTTCTCTGCTTTGTCCAATTCCTTAGCTTAAGCACTAGTCTCTAGAATGTGGATGCAACAAAGGTGATGCCTAAGGGTGTCAGAACTTGAAACCCATAGCATAATGGACTACTTCTGATGGAGCTATGAATACCCATATTGTAGGCATGTTGAATGAAAGATAAGTTAGATTATTAGTTTTTTGAGGATTTTACCCATATATGTTTAAGTTATCTCAAGATGACCCCCATGGGTATTCATTACCCCAATGACATTTTTCCTTGTGATAAGTTGTCATCCCAAGTGCAAGGATGAGCACTTTTGTACATTCGAAACAATTGAGTGTGTGTGCGATTCACCACTTCAGTCTAGCTATCAATTTGAGGATAAAAAATTGTAGAACTATCCTATTGTGTGTCAAGCATAATATCCCCCAAAGCTAGCCAAAAATGGCTTACAAATTGAGGATTTTGACTACATATAATGGAGAGAGTTACCCCAAAGTGCATGCAAATGTATTGGAAGAAGAGTTTGGTTGCCTCAGATGCATTAATTGTTTTCTTGCATGCTAACACAATTTCCATCTTGGAGAACCGACCCACAGCTACAAAGATGCAATCATGTTGGTGTTTGGTTGTCGACAATCTAGATAGAAAGTACATAGTGATAGATTCTTGTTGCCTAGAAGGAACCATAGTTTAAAAACTCGTACTCGACAATTACTCCGCAGCCCAAAATTTTGACCCATACTCAGAACTTAACTTTATAAAAACATATAAATTCATAAAAATAATCTGAAATAACATTTAGAACACAAAAAAAGATGAAATGAATGTAGAAAACACAACTATGTTACCAGTTCGTGGGTTTTTGCCTACGAATCAGGATCTAGTTCACACTAGGTTCTGGTGCGGGTTCAAAATGTTGTGAAAAACACCTAGGGTTCATCCTAGGGCACCCAGGTTTGCTCGGGTTCTTCTGCCACGCACTGGGTTCTGGGGCGGGTTTGAAATGTTGTGAAAACCACCCAGGGTTCTTCTGCCAGAAGAACTCGCGCGAACCCGAGTGCCCCAAGACAAACCCTAGGTGAACGCAAATAGAATTTGCAAGCTAAAACAATAAAAAATGGTCAAAAACAGGAATTTAAAAAAAATGTGATTTTTTTTTTGAGCTATGTCTGAGACAAAAAGATTCAACAGAGGTTGGGAAGAGGACGAGGAGCTGGAAGGCAAGGATTTGTATGAGGTAATAAGCGATTTCACAACCGCATGACTGAAGGAGAAGAGCTTTTGAGTCTTCTGGAGGACGTGGACTCTTGCAAGGAGAGCAATGAGGGCCTTGTGAATGGAATCATGAGAAGCCCGGACGAAGAAATTGGCATTGCCATGAATACTGAACAATTTGCTACTATTGCTTCTTTTGATGGTTCAGAGGTCGATTCTAATAAATGTGTAGGCCCTACCATTAAAAGTAGAAATATAATGAATAGCCACATCATTTGACACCTAATTACAGTCCTAAATCTGGTGCTCTTTCCATGCCCATATGTGACATGCCACTTGTCTTGGGTGAAAATATTAATAATTACATGCGTATAGAAAAACTATATGATGAGTTTGTTGGGTGGGGGGCAATAAAATAAGATTCTTTCATTAACATGTCCGTGACGTTGTTGTAACCTTCTACCAACTAAATTCATAATTAATTACTATATATAGATGCAACATTCCTCATGCTTCATAGCATTGGTGGGTGATAACCTTTTGTACATGACAAATTTTGGTATAGGCATAGTTATTAGTTCCAAAGGGATTATTATAGGATTCAATTGACCTTCAAATGACTTAACTTTTAATTAAAGTCTATGTTGTCTACCACTGAAATAACATTGTTTCGTGTGCATTGAAATACTTTAATGATTATTGAAGTATTTCATATTTTGTTTTTAATATCAATGTGTACTATGTGGTTAATGACAATGTCACTAATTTCCTATTTATCAGGTTAGAATTTCTATATTTTTTAATTTTTTACAAAAAAATTGTACGGATGAACCCAAGAAGTACTCGAGGAAAAAAGAGAATTGTTGTACCAGTGAACCCAGTTCTTCGAACCCAAACTCAAACCCAAAAAGAACCGAATCTTAGGTTTTCGATCAAACAAGAGTACAATGCTCAATTTTCGACAAAAAAAAAGTACAATGCTCATATACTAGTCACCAATGCACCATTAAATCATCTCCAACTCTTCCCCAGCTATGCCCTTGAAGTGGAAGGTAAAGATTCCTCCTCTATAACATCATCTGCAAACATATCGTCTAGATCATCATCAACCTCTCCCCATGCCTCTACTTCCCCTACCGCTATCACTTATTCTATTTCCCTCTCCAGACCACCTCCTCTATAAACATAGGTTGCTACATCTTCAAATTCAACAAGTCAATGTGTATGGATCAATATCATCCAAGTCAATTGCCTCGTGACTATCTTACCGCTCCACTAGTCTCACACAAAGACGAAAATTGAATCGTACAAAGACAAGGTCATTGAGAATTTGTGTTACTAGTATGTTGCACTTCTTTCTCTAAATGGCCTCAAACATGCTACAGTAACGTTCACACCACATAATGCTACATAGTTGGGACAAAATGCGGATACCAAACATCTACAGTGTTGGTGTTTTTGCACCATAATCTTCTCACCATTTGCAAGTAAGACATTTATAACTTTGTAAGTTAACTGGGCTTTGTATTTATTAAAGAAGTAACAAGACTACAATCGAATGACTCAATTTAAATTTGGTTTTTACCTGATTGATGGGTCATTCTTCTTCAAATGCATACATGTGAAGACAAGAGCCTCCCATCTGCAATCATGTAAATCTATAACTCATCAACAATTATTTCTGTAGTGACTTCATCAAGGATCATCCTCTCTATGCATGTGTTTAGGCCATCCATGACCTTTTCATTGATCATAAATGAATCAGAGAAGAAAAACTTGGGGTTCAAGTAGTAAGTCACTGCATGTATATGTTGGTGGAGTTGATTGTTCCATCTCCAATCAATTAAGCACCAAATGGACTCATAATTTTTTTTTTCCATAATAATTTGTCATGGCCTCCTTGGCCCTGTTCATAGCCTCATACAAATAACCCATTGGATTATTTTCTCCATCCACCAACCATAGAACTTTAACCAAATGCTCCGACACCTAAAACAAAATAATATACAATTTTAAAATTAAAATTAAACGAAATTTAAGCAAAAAAAAATTAAAAAAATAATAAAAAATAGAAATTAGTTAAGTTTAAAATCACCTTGATGATCACATATGTGGTCTTTGCAAACACATCATCAAAAACAATCTTCACGACCATTTCCCCTTTGGCCTTCCTCCTATAAGGGGACTCCAACCACCATGTACTAACAAACATTTGCTTAAGAGATGTTAGTGAGGCTACAATGTGATGAAGTTTGTGGCGAATCGTGTGGCTCCCATTCGCACAAGCTCATTTTCGTTGGTGTGCTCTTTCATCAAGCTTAGTACCCAAAGATAATTGTAGATGTGTTTTGTGATATTTCTCATCTCTTCAACCACATTTTTCACCCATGTCATCTTTCCTATGTCTTTAAGTAGGAGTTCAATGCAATGGATTGCACAAGGGCTCCTAAAAAGTAAGGGGTGTTTCCTTCAAGAAATCTCCTCGCTGCTACATACACTATTGCATTGCCAATCACAACTTAGACAAAATTCTCCACACCCACTTCCATGATCACCTCATCAAACATATCATACAAAGTCCTTGCATTTTTTACTTAGTAGAAGGCATCAAGTGATTTCAAGAACACCAACTGCCCACTTGATGCCACTAGAAAGTTGATCAAGGTTCCTTCCATCTGTCCACCCATCACAAACAAAATGCTATAGTCCTTTTTGCACCATATTTTTTTTTCATCTACTATAATTTATGTATTTTTTATGACATCCTCCAACAATGGGCCTTTCAAATCATGAGCAAGGGCCTTGAACCCCTTGCCAACAACGATCAATGTAATTACTAAATTCTCCTAGTACAAACTTTTCGCCACATTGAATGAAATGTTGTAGTAGTACTAAAAGTTTGCCACAACCACTCTTGCTTCATTCTATAATTCTCGGTTCAACCTTCAAGCAAAGATTGTGCCCCAAGAGTATTTCAAGGAATAAAAATACCATGTCTAGGTCAACCCAAACTATTTCTAGTAGATGAGCCCCATCCCCAAACTACCCTTGGGGCAACAAAAGAGCCAAAGGCTCCTAAATCATCATAATCAACTCTCGTTGTTCCCTATGTATCACCACTGCAAGTGCTTCAATAGTCATTTTTTTTTCTTATTTTTCCTCCTCAAAAGCATCTAGGACATCAGCCATCTCTCTTTAAGCCTCAAGTGGCACTTTGTCATACAATCACACATCATTACTTGGAATTTGTGCTCTGTAGTATTTGAGTTGATTGACGCTTGCAATCGTCTTAAACCCACAATAATTGCATATAACGGAGTTGTTCTCGAGGCCATCTTCGCAATGTTTCTATGATGGGCCATCAAACTTCCTAGGCCTACGGGCACACCTACGTGAACTAGATGCCAATCTTGAAGTTGAAAATTTGAAACTTGAAATTCTATAAAACAAACATAAAAAATATTAACTGAAAGCTTGCAAGAAGTAGGAAAAGCGTGGGGAAAAAACAAACAAAAAACTCTTAAGGCCTGGATAAACTACTTACCCCTCAAATCCGCATTTTCTTAGTAGTCAACAAATTCGCTGTAAGCTTCAATGGAAAATGAACAGTCAAGAAAAGAAATATCTTATTTGTCTAGCAAGCCCTGTTTTCAAATTATATTGGTTTTTCTTGTATGTATTAACTGTTATCCTTTGGTAACAATAGGAAAATGAAGATAATGATATTGTGACTTGTCTATAACTCTATGAAGCCCCTATAGTTAGTGTAAACTGTAACTTATAAGCCTGTAAGACCCTTCAAACTCCATTTTAAAATCCATGGACACCCTTGGCACTGGCAGAAAACTCAAATCACAACCAAAATGATGTAGACTCCATGTAGATTGTGATTCTTCACATTATCAAACAATGATAATAAAATCTTTGGCGGAAAGTTCAAAGTAGAAAATTGCGAAATAAAACCATAGAAAGACATTTTTTTACGGTTTTACCATTTATTGCTATAATCTTTCACTTGCTGGGTTGATTCCTAATATCCTTTTGGAATTTGTTAGAGTAGCCCGTGCAACTTACAACAGTACATTAACCACAGGTTTTGGCAAGTAACCATGGTTAGTTACTCGCCAAAACCTGCAATTAACGTACTGTTGTAAGTTGCAAGGGCTACTCTAACACATTTCAAAAGGATATTTGCAAAATTTCGCCAGTACCCACAAATTTTAAAATAGAGGACGGAAGTAGAAGAGGTGTGTCCATAGCAAATTTGTGGTTGGCAAGCTTGGCTACGCTGCAAGGAACAAAAGACTTGATGTGGGTCTCAATGCATGTGAATGTTGGGCCAATAAAAATGTTGTAACAATGTTGCTGTGTTTATGTTACTCCAAAGTGTTCAGATGATTTGTAGTGTGTCCCCCATATAAGTCTCGTGCGCGGTACACTGAAAAGAAATGCACACATGACCAAGCTTGTAGAGAAGTTGAGCTTGCAGATAGATTTCACCCACATGTTATCCTTGAGAGAGCATGCTGAAGGTATGTGCAAAATTTGGATCTGTAGTGTAGTAAGATATGCAATCCACAATGTTGTGGCCTCTAGTGTTGAGCATTGTGAGGAGCGAGGTGACTGGGGTTCTACTTAGGCAATCAATGGTTTTTTTGTCTTTGCCTTTCTTGTGCTTGTTCACCAAATGGAATTGTTGTAGATAAGTCATCCACTTCATGTGTCTAGCATTCTCCAACTTGCTTCAAGTGGGCAGAAATTGAATGAATGATAGTTTCCTTACCAAGGATATAGTGTCACCATTGCTTCACTGCTTGGACGGTTTCAAAGAGCTCTTTCTTGTATGTAGAGTACATCCACACAATGTCACAAAATGCTTTTGAATGGTATGCAACTAGGCGTCCATGTTGAGTGGGCACATTGCTAGGAGCAGGATCAAATGCATCAATCTAGATTTTGAAAGGATGATTGATGTCAGGGATTGCAAGAACAGATGTTGCGCAAAGTTTTGATTTGAGTTCTTCGAATGCACGTTGCTATGCATATGTCTATTGAAATGCTGATTTGGCATGCATAACTAACTTCAATGTCTATGAGAGGTGTGAGAACCCCAACAAAAACCACCAATAGAGGTTAGCAATTCCAAGAAAATGTGATTCCGAGGAGCTGACCAATTCTAAATGATCTTGATCTTCGTTATATCCACATGAACTCCTCCTTTATTAATGATGTACTCCAAATATTGAACTTGAGTGACACCAAAGGTAAACTTACCTAAGTTGGTTTGCAACTTGTTGGTGCACAGAGTGTCGAGGACCTTATGAACATGCGCAACGTGTGATGAGGATGTCATCCAAGTATATGATGACAAATGAATTGTGAAGTGATGCAATATGTCGTTCGTAAGCTTCGTGAAGGTGGTTGGAGCATTGGTCAAGCCAAATTACATGACTAACCACTCGTATAGGCGTTCTTTTGTTTTGAATGCAGTCTTCCATAGGTCATCTAGGTTGATAGGTACTTGGTGATTATCAAACTTGAGATCAATCTTTGTGAACTCTTTCACACCTTGAAGCTGATCCAAAAGATCATCGACGTGAGGCAAGGGATATGTGTTCTTGACAGTGATCTTGTTGAGAGCAGGGTAGTCAATGCATAGACATGATGAAGCATCCTTCTTTGGTGTGACGATAATTGAACTACCACAAGGTGAAGAACTTGGTAGGATCTTCCCTTAGTCGATGAGTTCTTGGATTTGTCTTTGAATCTCATCATTCTCCTAAATTAATTTGCAATACAAAGGACTATTTGTAAGTGATGATCCCAGAAGGATATTAATCCAGTGTTAAACATGAAATGTGCAAGAGTTCTTTTGGAATCTTCGAAAACATCTCCATATTGTAGTATAAAGTGGTCAAGTTGCGTCTGTTGAGATGCAAATTTTCCAATTAATGTTGCAAGTACGCCGTTTTTCAAAAGAATGCTCTCTAGCACAAACTACAAGTGAACCATGAGAACGACAAATATTTGTGCATGTGACACAAGTATTATGCAGTGCTTTGTAGATACCAATGAAATGTTGGTCTTTAGAGGGGACTCTGGAATGTCATAGATGGAGTTGTTGGCCTTAACCAACCAACACTGTGGCTTCGAACTATAGGTCGCATCTCAAATATACACGTATGGCTTACTAAGGAAAACATCACAAATTTCCAAAGGAGCTACATTACAAGTGAGATAATTCACATGGGTGAGATCCCATAATAAAATGAGCACCATTGATTAACTTTGATGTCACGACAGTGCTGAAACCATCCAAGTGAATATGGCTGAGGGTCTGCCTCTGTCAACAAACCTATATGCTTTGCAATGTATTGCGTAATGATATTATTCCAACTTGCACTTTCAATGATGACATGGAGTGGTTGTCCTTTTACCCATCAATTAGTGTGACAAATACGCTCTCTCTCTTTAGCATCACAGGGTGTTAGCTGAGCATTGACATTCAAGCAATGAACATCAAGAATCTATGGTTGCTTTGCTTCATCTAGGAACAACTACACAAACTACACCAGCAAGGTATGTTGTGTGCGACAGTCACAGTTGTCATGGGTGTTGACCTTGAGATAACTACACCAGTTAGTCCTTTTCCCTTTGTCTTTCTACTGGGAAGGAGCTTTCGGTTGGGTACCATGTTGTTTTTGTGAAGGTTGTCCACTACGAGGTGGTGGTTGCATTGTATTATACTTGTTCTCTTTAAGACGTGTTCTTTGGTGGAGGACCAAAAGGAGTTGTGCCTTTAATCATTTTTTTGGCTTGCTCTACAATCTTGATAGCTTGTCTATAGGATTCTCCTATGTTTTCACATGGCAAGAACTCCATAGAGCTTATATGTAGGTGTGGAGCCCGCTAGTATACTTTAGAACCCGACGCAAAACTCTTTCAAAAAGATTTAGGCATGCACAAAATTCATGAACTCATTGGTGTAATGAATCACAAACTAATCTTTCTTTTGCCTTTACAAATGAAATTTATCATGAACATCATGAACATCATGATAATGCTTATGTGGATAAAATTGTAAACGTATTGTATCAACAAACTTTGACCAAGTATGAATTAGTTTGTATTTTCTCTTCATCTTTGAACTATGAGATTTCCACCCGTTGAGCATTGGGTTTGACATCTTCAAAGTTGCGAAGGTGATATTTTCTTCATCAAAAAACTTGTTGACGGTGTAGTAAACTTCCAACTGGCTTAGCCAGTCATCCAATGCTTCAATGTCAATTTTGTTGGAGTGTGTCATATTCACACTTGATGTGAAGTCCACCTTAGGTAGTTGTGTTACCAAGGTGTGATTTATTATATGAACATAATTATTAAATGCACAATTAATGTGGTAGTTATCCTCAAATGTGTGAGAAGGGTTAGGTGTAACTTGGAGAATGATCTCGTCTTTTACTCCACCAAAAAAATTTATCTCACTCACGCCTTACTTTTTTCTATATAAGAACCCTTTGTGTTCTTGTGAAAAGTAATGGAGCTTAGATTTATCACTTGAGCTAGTGGAGATGTAATCTTTTAGAAAGTCTTGTTATAGTTCAACCATTGTTGGTTGCACACATACTTGTATATTACACATGGTTAATACGTGTCTTTATTGGTGAATCTTTCTCTTGTTTGAATACTTTGTGTTGATGGTGTCTATGTTGAAGATCCATAAGCTATGTTGTCATTTTCAAAATGGTATCAAAGCAAGCTTTCCTGAAAAGATCAACGAGAATTTTTTAGAGGAGATCCAAATTGCTCTCCAAGCTCAGTTGTTAGGAAGATCAAGAGAGAGTAGAGAAGAAGCCTCAAGGACTCCAAAGCTTCAATCCTTAACAAGCTTCAAGCGGCAAGGATAATGTTTTTCTATTTTCATTAGCGTCTATGAGGTCTTTGCAGGGCCCATCTATTTTGTTCAAATCTAGTTCAATCCTTGAATTGGATTCATGTGCTAGTTGTAGATCTACATATGGAGTTCCATGTAAGATATTTTCAGCCAATTTTCATTTGAGTGTTTTTTGTGTGTATCATACATTTCCATTATGTTGGAAGTGTTGGAGAAAGTCAATTTTGGCTTTCATTTCCCCTGAATCTAACATTGTGAGCTCATTTATCAAGCCATGTTGATTGCTTTCCGTGTAGATTTGGAGAATTTGTAAGGGTAAAAATGACCCAATAGGAAGAAAAATGGCCTTTTCAGTTCATCTAACATGTTTTCAGAACCATATTTTGAGTTTTTGTAGTACATCACGACGCACTATTAACTCCTATGTTTGGCTACAGATTGGATCTGGATCCATACAAAAGGGTTTTTTTTTCGCTTTGCATTTTTTAATGTGGCATATTTGTCACTCTCGCTTGAGGATTTTGTAGTGATTTTTTGGCACGCCTACCGCATTGATATTGTTGGAGATATTGAGTTACTTTGTCTTCACTCCCTAGTCAGCATTAAGAGGCAGGGGGAGCAGACGATGAGTGTTGTGTACTGCTAATGCTTCCTTGGTCATTCAAGTACTTATTGTTTGTTCCTAGCAAATACAAAGGTTGGATGTTTCTCGGAGGATGTCCGTAGCACTCCATTTGCAATCATTTAACCATTCACTCCGTTCAAATAGAACACGTACCAATAGTCACTCTTGTTCACAAATTCAAAATCATAGAAATTACTTTGATTCATTCCATTGAAGGATTCATCATAATTGACAGACATTTACTTCGGTAGCTTTATTGTTCTTTTTCTTCTTCCATTGTACATGGGTACCTCATCAAGTCTAGTTGCCGAGACCCATGTTTATCAGCATAAGACTTCTTTTGTACCGCATCACCTAAGTTGACCTTTAAAAGGGGTGTCGGAGTGTGTCATATTCACACTTGATGTGAAGTCCACCTTAGATAGATGTGTTTCCAAGGTGTGATTTATTATATACACACAACTATTAAATGCACATTTAATGTTGTAGTTATTCTCAAAGGTAAATAAATTGATGACCTCCACATCAAAGGTTTATTCTATCAACACCCTACTTTGTCCTTACAATGTTTTGGTCATCATAAGGATTTTTCTAACCATGAAGATAAGATGAAGGGGACCAAATGGAGAAAGATCTTCCCCAAGAAGCCCCTATCTGTTTTCGGAACCCTCAAAAATTTGAGTCATTGCCACATAAGAAGGATATTCAGGACAGCCATGGGAAGGCAAAGGAGGCTGCAATTTCTGAGTTGGGGCAGCCGTTACAGCGGATGGGGATCCACCCAATTTCATGCTTGATAAGTGACTCAAATTTTGGAATTATTGTTCATCAAAAGGGGCTAAAAGAGTGGCAAATTCTAAGTATGGGCAGTCATTAAGGTATTTTGAAGACCATTCAATTCCATGTTTTAGAAACATTGCAAATTCTGAAAATGAAGAATTGAGACAAGTCTTTGAATGGGCAAAAATTCAGCTTGTGGACAGCATAAGAAAATCTGAATTTTTCATGACGAATAGGCCCATGAAATACTCAGAAATTCTGAGTTTTTTGTGCAAAATCATATCGTCTCATACATCAAAAGATCTGAAAATGGTAAGGAAGTAAATTCGGAAAAAATCATGGAAACTCAACCCAAGAAAGGTACAGGAAAATCTGAAAATTTTGGTGTATTACAGCGCCTACTGAATTCTGGAAACAAGGAGGAAATTCGGTCCCTCACATGTGACACGAAGTTGGTTATTATGAATTGGGAACGACCCTTTCAAGGTATGGAGTTTTGGCTCTTTGTAGATATGGTAATTGTCTCAAGCTTTATTAACTTTGTGATAGGGCAGCAAGGGTGGAATTTGAATATTCAATTAATTTTGATAGAATATGCAATAAAAAAGAAAATTCAGAAATGTGAAAGGAAGGGTCGCATGGTGACTACAAATAATCTTCAACTCATGGGGAAAAGAAGACATGATAGAGGCAGCACCATAGAGGGAGAAAACCCTCAATTTTATGCACTCATGGTGTATGCTTGAAGCATGTTTGGAAGGGGTAAGAAGAGGATAGGCGATGGACACTCAATTGGTTATCAAGGCATGGTCGCCCACCCTGCCAAGGTATCCAGACAAAAGGTATGTTCCCAAGGTTGTTCAAAATTGTTTGTTTCATGCAAATTGGTGAGCCATACCTTTGGTTTGATGAAGAAGCTTTAAGGCACGTTGAGAGCCCTAAGGGGCATTGGGGTGCATTCCAAGGGAGCACACACTCCCAAGGTACACATGCAAGGAAGAAGGGCCATAAGAGGCAGCCATAATATATTTTCCTATCATGCTGATTATGACAATTCCAGCTCACCTAAAGTGGGTTGTAGATTCATAAAGGATCCTCTTTGGGTTAGATGCATAAAGGGATTCCTAAAAGGCAAGTTGGGGGTAAAGAGTTTGGATTTCATGGATAAGTGAAAGGTTGCAAGTTATAAATGCAGCCCCCAAAACATCAAGAACAAAATTACGTTGGGGTATTTCTCTCCCAAGCAAGGGAACATGAGTATAAGGATCAAGGAATGGGTTACAGCCACATAGAGGGTGTTTCCAACCCTAAAATTTGTAAAATTTTGAGTTTGGGAGCAAGTATTGACAGCTACTCCATGCTCATATACAACATTAGCAGCCCTTCTATGCCCTCTAGGGCAATTGTAAAGATGTTTCCAGCCACTATACAGGAGGAGAGTTTAGTCAAGAGTGCGAGCAAGAAAGGAAAGTGGAACCATACCACTATATGGCTGAAAAGATGAGTGGAAAACAGAAATGGAAGGTCTTGGATTTGATTAACATGTTTGCTTCTTGTGTAGGAATGGCCATGAAGGACAACTATGATGCATTCTTCTACCTTGCTGTCCATAACAGTTCCAACCCATTTGATGTGAGTTGGAGGGTCATCACATGTCCCTTGGAGGTTAGAAGCAAGAAGAAATTCACAAGGCGCAGGTTGGGGGTGAAGAACCTCACATTCATGGAAAATTGGAAGGCTGTAAGGCATAAGTACAGCCCACTAAACACCAAGTACAAAATTGTTTGTCGGATCTTTCTCACCAAAGTGAAGGGTCACTGGAGAATGGGAGTTGAGGAGTGGGTTGCAGCCATAATAGTGGAGCTTTCAGCCTCAAAATTATGCAGAATAACAAACGTAGAGGCCATTTGGAGGCATGTTGACAGCCATTTCAGGTTTGGCAATGACAAGTACAACTGGAACAGCCCCTTGTTGGGAAAAAGAAGGGTACAACACTGCTGTTCCAGCACTTCTAGCACGTGTGGACAACAAGCTTTTCACAGGTACAGCAGCAAAAAGCTTCAGAATAGGACTTCCTTTCCATGGGAAGAGGCTATAAGAGGGCTTTGCATGTTGATAATTATTGGGACAGCCTTATGGATGTTGCAATTGCTTGAGGACAAGCAATTTTGGGTGAGGAGGATTGGCATGTCCCCCTTCTAGACATAAGAGTGAAAAAGGATCCTTAGCCTTATTCTTTGGTGTTTCCCTTAGGCTACGGTTAAGGGAACTTAAAAAGAAACACCAACTCCTCTTCAAATTATAAAAAGGTACCTTTTGGTTAAGTTGTTCTAATTTTAAGTTAAGGAGGGGGCTTTTTAAGTTAATGGGGCTCACATAGCCCTTAAGTGATTTTAAAAGAAAGTTAACTTTATAACATTTTGCACTTTTCCTCCAAATAGAGCGCCCAACTTGAGAAGTAAGGTCTATAAAGAGGATTGTGATTCATTTGAAGGGGTTATGCATCTATGATAATTGATTTGGAGGTTAAACCATGAAAAAGCTTTACCTAGGTTTTAAAGATGAAACCCTTCAAGCCAAAGAAGGTTTAAGGACAAAAACACATGTTCCTCATTTAGGGCAAACTAGTCCAAGTGTTGTAATTGATCATCAAAGGCAGATTTTGCAGTTAGGGCAGCTTCATAAGAAAGTTGTATTGCACAAATTGGATCACCAAGGGTGTTTTAAACACCAATTTGTTTGCAGCAGGTGTGGCGGGCTAATTGACAGCCTTGGCATGGCGGAAAAGGACAAAAGCAGCAATTCACCACCTAGGGTTTGCAGCGAAACCCTTGGGAAGGTCAATGACTCCTTCCTAGGGTGGGGCGAGTGACCTCTAGGGCTTCATTTGGCCTCTTTGAATGCTGAACAGTGACATTTTTCGTAATTATTTTCCAGCCATTCGCATTGAAAAAAATCAGTTTTTTAGCCTAAATTGTTCGCTGTAATTATTGCTAATTTTCTATATTTTTTAGAGCAATTAAATATTTATTTTGTGCCATATTTGGGCACTTCCAGCAATCTGAAATTTACTACATGGATCTAGGGTTTTGAGAAAAATTCAGAAATTTAGTTATTTGCTAGGGTTTAAGGTTGAAAGGCACTTTATGCCCTAATTTCCATTGGAATATTTGATAAACTACTACTACGGTTTGATAATATTTATTCCAGTTTTGTGAGGGTTTTAAATAACTAGGATTTGCTGGAAGAATCAAAAATATATCTTGTTTGGCTTGGGTTTGATAAAAAAATTCAGATTTTCAGATTTTTCCCGATTTGGGGACATGTTGGGCCCCTAACCCTTGTTTAGTGGAGTTTTTGCACCAACATGATATCCACCTCGGCGCGTCTATATATTTTGACAGGCAGTTAGCCTAACGGTTTTGATAGCCAGCTAGAGGTTGCAACGCAAAACATGCGCCAGCTGGCCAACGGCTAACCATATCCTATATAATCAAAGCATCGATGAAGATCTAAAGGAGGATGGCAAGTGGACCACAAGAATCATGGGATCATGGAGCCAACAGTTATAATGATGGAACTCCAGCTTAGCGCTCAGCATGCAGCTTCCACCCTAGCAAAGATGCTCCTGAAAGCTTATATAAAGAGCTCAAACCAGAGAATAAAGGGTGACGGAGAACAACAACAAAGCTCTGGGTGGAATGACTTTGAAACCATGCACTATAAAGTTTGCTCTAGCGGCCATTGTGGCTTAGTTTGTAACAATCCTTGCCCAATCTGCCCTTAATTGTCTCAATTTGCTGCCTTGTAATTTTTTCAAACACTTTGTAAGCAAAGTGCTTCTTGCTGGTTTTTGTCACAGATTTGATAATTTGTTTGAATGACAATGGATTAAAGCTTCAAGTGTTTATAGAACAATGCAAGAATGACAATGCTAAGTTCTAGATGCAAGAATGACTTCTTTTTTGTTCTTTTCTATGCAATTAGATGAATTCACAAAGCAAACTAATCACTTACAGCCAATGGACATTTAGTAGAACAGTTGGCATGCAACCTATTATCTCAATTCGAATTCTCAAAAGATACTATAAATGACCAGCAACTTGTGATTCTTATTTGTATTGATGATTTGATACAATGCTCCACTAGACTAACCAAGACTCTTGGCATAAACAAGAATTACAATTATATGGTATGCTGGTATGAAGGACGCACACCTACAGCTGCAAATATAAACTATACTAAAGGATGAATTGTATGCAATGAACCCTAGTGGGATTGAAGTGCCCTTGAAAATAGATGGAGCAAGCAATTTCCCAGCGAAAAGATGATCTCCCAAGCCAAATCGAATTTTCCAACCAGCCGCCCCTGTTCTGGTCTGATCTCAAATTTAAAATATTATGCAATGAATATGCGCTGCCTTAATCATCTAATATCATCTCCATGCTCCAAGGAAGTGGGCGCACCAAGCCAAGCAGAGAATCGATGCAAAATGGAACCCCCACAAGAAAAAACGTCCCTCCTAATGGCATCCTTCCTTGACTGTAAATATCTGATATTTATATCAGATTTCTCTACAATGCAATCTGCTCTCTTAACCAAAGAAAATCGATCCCAAGTTATATAGAAACCAACACCAAAAGATAGCTATGCAACCTCCACAAATTCACCAAATCGATTTCTCCAAAATTGGCCAATGGCCACAAATTTTGCTCCAATTGAGATGACTGAAATATCACCTCCAAAATGCAACCCTTCAAGAGATATTTCACTCCCTCAGTTATGCTATCAATGGGAGTTATCGTTCCCAAAGACAAATTGATTCACTGCAGGAAACTCTAAGCTCCACCAGCATACCATAGCAAAGACAACATCAAATCGAGATAATTCATAATGGCAATCGACACCTCCCTTTAGACTCTTTTTTTTTTTTTCCTTCATTTGTGAAGCTTCTAGAAACATCATAATATTTTATTATTATTTTTCCCTTTTAATATATTATATTTGCACTTTAATATAAAATAATGATTTATATCATAAAGTACAAATATAACATCATCTTGTAACATGAGGTTTCTAAAAATAAAAACATTCTAATAAATCATTAGAAAACCTCCAGAATATGTCGAAACTTCCCCAAAGAAACCAACTGTCATTTGGGTAACTGCAGAGAGGACCCTCAAACCATGTCGTATTAGCCTACGAGGGCCACTAATAGGCTAATCATGTTGAAATTACAATGTCTAACTAGAAGGGGGCATTACATAGTTATAGAATGGAGGCCACTCTGGCTCCAATTGTATGTGCCCAAGCTCGTCTGTGAGCCTCTGGGTTGTTAGTAGTATGATTTTGAATGTAAACTCTTACTCTGGAATTTGACAAGAAGAAATGGTGTTGCTTTAAAACGTACTTGAGTTTGTCATGTTCGCATGTCTTCTAGTATTATTATGGGATGCAAATGTTTGTGCGATGTCGCACTTTTAATTAATTGTGGATTGAAGTTCATGTATTTTGCTGGTTTTGCTATTTTAATGGAGTATCTGTATTTTTCATGATGTCATCATCATCCTACATTCAAAATGAGTGTAGGTTTGCGCCCGTGAACCCAACCCTTGTTTAATTTGCATATGTTTAGTATGGAGGATAAGTTGAATCAAATTAGTCTTGCAACCCACCCAACGCCTATATGACCTCTGACTTACCTCAAGAAAGGCCTGCATCTATGGATCTGCCCTAGAGTTAAGTTTACGCTGCATTGCTTGAATCCCCCTAGTGAAGCCTCACGCCATGGCACAACTAGCCCAACGCAAGCCCCGGTTCTTTCTCAGCTGCGCTTCGGGTGAGCACATAAGGCTTGTGCCTTATGTGGATTGATGTCGGCACAATCGAGTGTAAAAATGTTGAGCGCAAAAGGAGTTATTCATGCTTGCGCTTGTTTGCAGAAAACCACACCTAGACATTTACAACATTTTGGTTCCATTGTCGGGACCAGTGTTGAATTTTGTTGTTGCGATGGTGCGACATAACGATGTACCGACTTTCTCTCGAAAACATAGAGCGCTGGCTACACCAGGTGGAAAATAGTTTTGTGCAGAAGCATCCAACCTGCAAAGGACAAAAACCAAGAAAATGGGTTCAAGAAAACTTATATGATGCTTTGTATGAGGTATTTTTCTATGAGTTACTTGAGCATGTGTACAAGTGGTTGGTTACATATTCAACCCATAGAAGAAGAATCTATGGACGACGCTACGAGTGGACAAACAAGCGCTTAGAGAGGCTTGGGACCCTAGATGCTACTTGGACTAGAGCGGTGGATAAATGGTGGCAAGGAGCTTTGAATAGCTACGTGCTTGAGTTCGTAGTATCAACTTATTCGTGCCCTGAGGAAGCGGACTACCAGTTCTCGCGCGACCCTAGAGGCACGTTCATGAAGGAGTTTGGCATAGAACTTAAGAAGCTAATGGTTGACTACGGTATTAAAACTTTGGCAATGGAAGGCTAAAATCCTTTTGCATATGAGCTGCGCAAAGGGGAAGAGGGGGATGTGTAGGTGAGGCATGATGGAAGGGGACAAGCCAATTGACACCCAAGAGATCAGATGACAAGCCTATAATAAAAGACAACGCCGACAGATGGAGGATCTAGAACTTGGAAGTGTCGAGAGGACCTGCAATGAACAGGATAGGCATGGGGAAAGATCTCTTGAAAAACAACAACGCGAAGATGAGTAGTATAATGAAGCGATGGACCGAGCTCGACACTTGACAGGTGTGGAATTCGCTGAGTTCTTACAAAATTTAGTGATTGTAGATACGCTTGGTGCTTCTACCCCCTTTGAACCTACAGTGCATGCTCACGCACCGGATCCCCCACTTGAAGATAGTACAGAAGTGATTGTTGACCATGTCAATGCCTAAGATCTTAGACGTTTTGCAGATTTAGATTGTAACTTTGTTATTAAATAGGTTATTCCACACAAAGAGGTGAGCGCAACTACCTCTAGACCATTGAGCACTAGCTCACCACAACAGAACTTAAATGCGACCGTACCAACACAGCGGATGTCAACGATGCAAGGTGGGCAACAGCCCACATGAAGTGGTCCGACACCACAAACAAATAGCACAACACTGACGACATCAACTGTGCCAACAGGAACAATAGGACCAATGCCTACCTCCAAGTTTGGAGGCACTGGAGGACCGTCCCCACGAGGATAGGGACTGGGGGGACAAGCACCACAAGTACCAGCTAACCCCCGCAGCAAATCTACTACAAAATGGCTATGCACCTTCCAGAGTATCGCGGCATGGAAAATGTTGCAAAACATATTGAAATGTGAATTACAATGGAGCACGCAAGGCATAACCCAGTCGGAGTGCAAGGCTACTCTGTTTGCAACCACTTTATTTGATCGCACCCACACCTGGTATAGAAAGTTTGATCCCAACCAAGCCATGGTTGACTATGATACCTTAAAGGATGCATTCCTGAAGGAGTTCAACATCCTGGAGTTCGAACAACAGATCATCGTCGTGCTAAAAGAAATTACCCAAGGAATTTTAGAGAATGTGCGCTTGTACGATGCACGGTTCAAAACTCTCCTGTCGAAGCTCCTATCCACCACAACATATACAGGATTATTATAATGTTTTGTCATAGGAAATCTAGTCATGGAGTTTGTGTTGATGGATTCCCATGGCCTTAAAGGAACTGACAGGGGTGTGTAGAGTCCTAGCTTTCTATTTGTGTGCAGCGCAATGCAACAAGGAATGCAAGACTTGATGTGGCACTCGAAATTTGTGTGCATATGCGTCCAATAGAAGTGTTTTTTGTAATCCTATCAGTGTCTTGGTAATACCAAAGTGTCATGTTGTCTTGGCATAATGCACTTCCTAGATGAGTCTTTTGCGAAATTCACAATCAAGAACCTAGAGATGTGCAAGCTTGTAGAGGAGTTTGTCATACATGTAGAACTCCCAAACCTGTTCATGCTCAGCAAGGATGGTATGGCATCTACGAAGTCCTTGTCTACTAAGTAGAGAGTTACCCAATCAACGAAGTTGTGATCGCATGTGTCAAGCACTATGATGAGCGCATATACTAGCAATCGACAAAGGTAGTATGTGACCTTACCATCTTCACCCTTCTTGTGCTTTATCGCCTGATAGAATTGATACAAGTAAGTTGTCCACTTCATGTGATGTGCATTCTCCAGCTTGCTCTACATATGTAGGAACTAAGGTGATTTATGATCAAAATGAATGAATCTCTCCTTACCCAAGATGCAGTACAGCCATTGCTTTCCCGATTGCACAATAGCATACAACTTTTTCTCATAGATGGAGTATGGGAACTATGTCTTTGAATGTCTTTGAGTGATAGAGACTAGATGTCCATGTTGTGTGAGTACTACACTAAGTACACAGTCAGATGCATTGGTATGAATCTCAAAAAAGTGGAAAATGTCAGGCATTGCCAGAATAGATGTTGCTTAGAGGCATTGCTTGAGCTCCTCAAAAGCACATTATTGTGCAGTTGTCCATTGGAATGGTACCTTGGTGCACATAATCTAATTGAGAGAAAAATCTATGTGGGAGAAACCAAGAACAAACCTATGGCAGAAGTTAACAAGTCCAAGAAAACTCCTAAATTTAGTGACTTTGTGCAGAGTTTGCCAATCTTGGATTACCTTGATCTTCTTTGGATTTACATGGATGCCTTGGCAATCAATGATGTAGCCCATATAGTGAATCTGTGCGGCGCCAAATGTGCACTTTGCTAAATTGGCTTGCAACTTGTGTTTGTGTAAGGTGTGTAAGACATACGAGATTTGCTAGCAACATGCTCCTCCCAAGTTTTGTTGAAGATGATGATGTCATCCAAGTAGATGATGTCGAAGGAGTTCAGGAAGGGCCTAGGTAGACCGTCCATCAAGCAAATGAATTTTGTTGGTGCATCGGTTAAGCCAAAAGGCATACCAACCATTTGTATAATCCTTCCCTGGTCTTCAATGCTGACTTCTAAACATCTTCAAGATGGACTGGTACCTAGGGATAACCCGACTTCATGTTAATCTTGGTGAAGTATTGTGCACCTTTGAGGTCGTCAATGCATGGGCTTGGTTACCAATTCTTCACCGTTATTTTGTTCAATGTGTGGTAGTTGATGCATGATTGCCAAGTACCATCTTTCTTTGGCACAAGGACTATCAAGCCTGCACAAGGAGAAGGGCTTCGCCTGATCTCTCCTTGATCAAAAAGCTCCTGGATTTGGCATCAAACTTCATCATTCTCC
Source organism: Torreya grandis (assembly GCA_037957365.1). NCBI lineage: Eukaryota > Viridiplantae > Streptophyta > Pinopsida > Cupressales > Taxaceae > Torreya > Torreya grandis. Next base: position 3,850,887 of record JARHVA010000571.1, on the reverse strand, counting down.
CAAATAGCCCTGCGATACAATAAACAATTTAGAAGAGGGAATCCAAGAACCAAATCGATGTAATGCATTACCACGCAATTTGTTGACAGACCCCTCTGCTTTCAAAGACATCTCCATATTACTGCAATATCTTATCGAATTTTTGTTTTTGCAAAGGTGTTTGTACGTCACCATTATGTGCTTTCTCTCTTGTGCAAGTGCTTATGGGCAAAGTATGGGCAGCACAAACTTCTACATGTGCGAGACCAAAGTGATTGGCAGAGACCAAAGTGATTTTGGTCATTGGAGGTGACTCCAAATGATTGGCAAAGACCAAAGTGATTTTGGTCATTGGAAGTGACTCCAAATGGTTGAAGAAGTGATCTTTGACTTGTACAGTCCACCGCTATGGCTTGGCTTAATATGTAGCAGCGCCAACATACAATTACGTCCATCCAAGCAAAATAACACAGACCTCAAGTGGCATGACATCACAAGTGACTTTGTCCTCCATGGGCTTGACTTTGTACTAGAGAGTGGATTGGCATCGAATGTGTGTATCTTTCCCATGCTACAGCCATCCCAAAGAGTATGGTTTAGAATGCATGATAGTGGTAAGGGCAAGGCATTGGGTTGTACCTTGTGCAATGATGTTCTTTTGGCTCCACTATCGGTGATGACATGGAGAGGCTGACCCTTCTCCCAAATCTTGGTGTGGAAAAGACGTTCTTGTTCCTCGAAGTGGCAATGGCAGTGGTTTTGGTGCTCAGACAAGTGGCGTCTGGATCAATGACATCTATTTGCGAGGGCCCAGATGTGGATTGCACAATCAATGATTGTTGTGCCCACATTCAAAATTGTTGTGTGAACTTGTGCAGTGTCAATTGCACCATTTGCTCCCTTGGTTCTTCTTGCCTTTGTTTGGTGTAGAAGACGTTAAAATCTTATGTTGTTGTGCAGCATTCTTAGGTTGCCCACCCTTGCACATCATGTTTTGCTTATGCATGACAAGGATTGATGGTGAGTTATGTGCAGGCTGATCTTTACGCAAATATAAGGCAAGAATCTGATGATGTACTTCAAAACCTTATTTTGCTTTGTCAATTCTCACACAAACACACAATGTAGTCATGGAACTCCTTGATGTATTATTCATTTAATTGTTCCTTACACTGGCGCAATTGTTGGAACTTGATATATTCATCTTCATGGTGCTTGAAGGGGTAATACTCATCCTTCAAGGTGTTGACAAAAGACTTCCAAGTTTCAATGGGCATGCCTTCTTGTTCGCACTACGAGATGAAAGTTTCCCACTAGTGGGACACTGAAATAGACATTTTCAACATGCCGAAGGTGATCCTCTTGGCATCAATGAAATGATTGACTAAGAAGTATGCCTCAAGTTGTTGAATCCAGCCATCCAATGCTATGACATTGATTTTTCCTTCAAACATTGGGATGTCAAGATTGACATGCACTTTGAAGGGGCTTTGCTACTGAAACAATGAAAGCGCAAGCTGCGTGGAAGGAATTGATTGTGGCCCAAGCTACATCATGGGTTCACAGAACTAGCCAAAGAGTTCAATGTGTTGTTCCTCAAGCGCATCCCAAATGAGTTTTTGGACGTCTGGGGATACCTCATTGTTTCTTTGGGCGTCAACCATCTTGCCCTTGCTACCACGTTTTTCCAAATACTTTAAAACAAAGCCACCTAGTAATCTGTCCTCATGTTGGGCTCACGTGTTTACAGGCATATGAGAACTCTTGCTCTAATAACAATGATTTGCACCACGGGTCCCAGGATGCCGGTGAAGTGGACAATGTTGTGCTTGTAGAATGCACATGAAGTAGTCTTAAACACAGAAAACCATATACATATTCGAATGTGGAAATCTGATATGTAAAATATGCAACTTATATGCTGAATAGGGAAAAGCACAGATGTCTAAAAGATTAAGTAAGACTGGGAATTATAGTTCATGTTATCAGAAGGCGAACTCTTCCTTGCTGATTTGTCTAGACTTAATGAAAGAATGCAGAGTTACAGATGTGTTTGAATGATAGATACACAAAGCATGCTAGTAAACTCCTATCTGGTATGTGTGTGATCTCTCTTGTCCATGTGCCCTTATTGGGCCGAACATTACAACATATACAATAATTGCAAAGAACAAATACAAATGATGACGGTTACAAAATGGTGGTTGTTCATCTTTTGGCTGAGTGACAATTGAGCTTCTTGAAGGTGGTTAGACTTCAAAATGTGTGGTTCCACTAATAGATTCCTTGATGTGCCGCAAACCTGGAGGATGTCAATTGGCAAGTGTGTGGAAGGAAGAACCTGACACTTGGATATTGAGTAAGTATGTGTTTGCACAGCAACATAGAGACCTACATGGCGTGTGACTTGGTGTTGTGGCAACTCAAAGAGATACCACGAGACAAGACAAGTCTTGCGTGTGTACCATAGGTGGATGTGTTGTGCAAAAAGTTCAGGTATGCGTGCGTGGAAGTAGACTTTTGCATTGCAAGTGGCAAGGCATTGTGGCAACTCGGGAAGCTACCACAAGCTTGCACACAAAACACAAGATGTTGCACACACATGAGATCCAAAGTCCAAGTGAGGAGTGTGCTGACCCACACGGAAGTTGCACACAGATCAGATGAAGAGTTGATTTCTTGTCTAACATGGACTCCAAAGTAGGAAAAAAATTGTCATGTTCCACAAGTGGAGCCCGAGAAGCTGACAGTTCGATTCACAACATTATCTGTTGGGAATGTGAGTTTGCTAGTTGAACAAAGCAAGGGAGATGCAAAAAGAAGGGAAGGTGCATAGAGAGGGAGAGGATGTGCACAAAGGGAAGGCATGTAAAGGAGGAGAAGAGAAGCTTCACAATGAAGAAGAGCTTTGCAACAAAGTAATTTGTAAAACTGCGCCAAACGTTTGCAAAGGTTGCTAAACCTTGGAATGCTTGGGAAAGGTGTGTAAAAGCCTTGGGCAAGTGGGAACCTGATCCTAGCATGCTGGAAATAATCTGATCAGTCACCCAGATCCAAAAACTCACCTAAGCAACCAAAAGGCATGTAGAAAACTATCTTGGTCATCTCAAATTGGTACCTCACATATAGCAAGAGAGTTGGCACCATCTAATCCTAATAGAGGTTAGCATGTATGAGTAATTCAAGAGGTGAATGACTATATAAGTGGAAGGAACCAAACTATTCTTGGTATTCTCTCTTTTGTATTGCACACTAGGAAATTATTTTCTTTCAAAACTTTGGCTTAAATTCACTTTGAAATTTTGAACGCTGAACTTAGACATTATATGCAATAGCTACCATTTCTTATACCTAGGTGACCATAGGAGCACCCAAAAAAACTATACCTCCTTGTAAATCCAATTTGTTATCATTTTTGACAGTTTTTGTAGTAAATAGGTACAATAGAAATTGCTTTTGCTACATGAAGGGAAATCCCATCGTAAAGAATCCCGGTAACTTTTAATTTGAGGTTTGTCATGTGTATGCTACAAAAAAGCATGACAGGAGTTTTAGAACAATAATATTTATTATGGATGGCACTTATTCCAAACCCACCAATAAAGTATAAAGTGCAATGTGAAAGGGTTACATAACCCACTTTAACAAGGGGCTAGAATAAAAGATCTACTGGCTGTTATTTAATGTGGGGTGGATCCATGTATTGTGTGCATGGCTTGATAATTTGGAAAAGATACAATAGTTGAGAGTCAAGGTAAGCTTATAAGGCATTACATCCACCAATAGCTTTGTAAATTGGAAAAGAAGTCCCACATTGATAATAAGTGTGAGTCAAGGTTGGTTTAAAAGGCATTACATCCACCAAAAGCCAAATGCCAATTGGGAAAAAGGCTAGAGAATGAAAAGCCCAAAGCAATGAATTTTCTAAAAAAAAGGTATTCCTCCCCTATACTAACAAGTGCTTAGAGGTGCTTGTGTGCTTTGTGGGTCCCCTTGCCTTGTAAGTATTCATCAATGTACATAAGTTAAAAGGTCATAGTCACTGCTCATGGAAAATAGTCATCGTACTGATGACTTGAGTATTAAGAATACTCACATAATGAAAAAAATCCAAAAAAATATATCTAAATTAATCAAAATAGTTTACCAAACCTGGAAAATTATCTATCCAATAAATTTCCCAAATTAAAACACCTGTGGCAACAATTGTGAACATGTTGACCATGATAAAAGAGTAATGATTTATATTTGACAAGAAAGAACGATGAGAAAATTATTGAGTGCCTATTTCCAATGATACTAACATTGTTTCCATTGCATGAAAAAAAGATGAAGCATCTAAGTACTCCACACAGGCATGCGAGTGTGAGTATATATATGCCTTCCAAATGACAAGAATTCCAAGTATTAATCAAAAAAAAATCCAACAGAGAAACAACAGTCTGACGGAGTTCTCATCACCTGGAAAATGTCCATCGGATGAGGGTTTCCAAGTAAGCTTATTCCCTTTCCAATCAGTTATTACCCCTCCTGCACCTTCTACTACTGGTACCAGTGCCAGGAAATCATATAGCTGCAATAATGATAAGATATCACAAGGTTAAGTCACTTTACCAAAAGCACGGGAAAAAACATCATATAGCACTAAACCATTTTCCCCTTTTAGCCCACCTCGAGACCCATCCCCATACCCAGATTTTGGTTAAAAGATTATGACCTAGAATATACAAAATGGACAAGAATTACAAACATGATTACATTGCTATAGTGACAAAACCGTAAGAATCTATATCCCAAAATAACATGGAGATTCAAGGAACCAGAAACAAAGTTAAAAAATAGGCACAGAGAAAAGAAACTGACAATGCAAATAAATTGAAACCATAAAGGACTCTGCCACAACTCAACATCATCATCAGGTTGAGAAGAAGAACCAGCATTGCAAACAGACCAACAATTAGTGGGGATTGTGAATATTCTGGTTGTTCAAGAACCAAATAAATCATCATTATCCTCTAGAGAGGCTGTCCAAAGGTTCTGCAGCCAACATAAGGCCTACTCTAAACACAGGCTATCAACTGCATTGTTGTTATTAACCAAATTCTGGAATTGGAGCACAGGAAAACTATCTCTGCCAGAGTTACTAGTCATCAAAAGAGACCTAGAGTATACCTTCAACTTCATAGCCTCACAATTTCATCATCAGAACATCAAACAGAAAAAACAATACTGTTTTAAACACCTGGAGATTAAGTGTAAGAATAGCAGTCCACGAAGCATAGGATTGGAAGGCAATTCTTGTGTTGCAGAATGCGTTTTTGAGTCAAAATTCATCATAGATAGGCTAGACAATCTCTCCCTGCCAAACAAAGCACATTGCCCTCAATTGGGGGAGTTTGATGCTGATTTCTCCAATCATGAGGTGATAAAGCACATTGCAGAGAGGATCATGAAGCAGGCAATAATTCTTATTCTTTTAATAATGCCGCCAATAGGAAAAGACCACTATAAGTGATACAGGACAACTGGGAACCCAGCGTTCGTGGTAAAGGCTACATATGTGTTGTCCTTGACAAGGAAGAAGCCACACAAGAAGTGCATTGTAATGGAATATGGATGATGGCAAGTGCACTCGCTTGTGTGCAACCTCAGTAAAAGAAGTTTCAACCCAGATTATGCTCTTAGCATAAATACCTTCTCTAGATGAAGTTCTCCAGGCTTCCAGAGCATTGACGGGCCTTTATTAAAAAAGATTGTTCAGTCATTTGGTGAGCTACTTGACGGGGACAAGAAAGATAGGTACGCATTGCAGACAAATACAAGTGTGTGTTGATATGGATATTTCAAGGCAGTTTCCCTCCTAGATTTAACTCCTTATGGTGGCTCAACTCATGCAAAAGGTTATTTATTTCAACCTCCCCAATTGTTGTTTTACTTGCTTTTCTCCCAACCATTTGATTAAATATTTTCCTCTTCACATATGACATGATGGCACATTATCTGAGCAGCCCAGCTACAAAATTTATGCCAAGTGAGATAGCAGGGTAAGAGTGAACAAAAAGTCTACAGGTGACTAGAAAGGGTGGTGACTCGGTGAGTGAAAACCAACAACAAAAAGAAAACACTTGTTCAAAAGCATGCTCAATTTGCAGATTTGTTTGAAGGGGATAAAATGGGAATTCAAAACATGTGTCTAACGAGATCATTTGGGATCCAGAGGCCATAAATAGAGGACCCAACCCATGCATTGGGCATGGGTCTTAAAGTCTCTTCATGCATTGTAAGGGTTTCAAGAATTTTTCTTTTGTAAGTTTCATGTTTTGATATCAATAAAAGAGTTTTCCAAGTAGTATGTTTTGCATGTTATTTTCATTGTTAGACCAAGAGTTATTATAGTTTGCAAAAGACTCAGTGCTCCTCTAGTTTGGCCTGTGTCGTTGGCATTGGCGAGTTCAGCTCCCAAGTTGAGCCACTATAATATTTGTCTGGTCTTGCTATTAGAAAGCTTATAGGGCCATGGAGTGAATGGTTATACCACTGAGATTGAAGAGCAAGAGCCTGCTCCTATCTGTAAACTTCCCCATTGAAAGGGTACTGAAGTCAATATTAGTATCAAGAATGAGGGTGTCCAAGTTAGTTTTCTCCTTTATTTTCACCTCTCGAAATACAAAGGCTTAGCCATGAGGAAAAGTAAAAGTACAGTCATTATGGAACCTTCCATATAGTAGTGTATTCACTGTTTAGGAGAGGAATGGATGCATCTGCCCTTGTAGCCCTTCTTTATTCCCAACATAACCAATTTAAGAAAACTACAGTAGAAGTTTTAGGTGCTCACTAGGTGAAGGTATGCATTATGCTGAAGTATATCCCCACACTTATGAATTTTAAGGATCCAAATTTTCATAAAGCTTGGAAGGCCTTTATAGTAGTTAAAGAATTAGATATGGAGATGGAAGCTATGTATGCAGCCAATAATATTGCAGAAGCTTTTACGTTAATGAAGGGCATGGAACCTAATGTTCACCATCCCCCTTCTAAAGATGCAGTAAATTTAGGATCATTACATACAAGCACCATCCATGTAAGCCATTCTGACCTGCATATTCCTGGCAATTGGGAGTTTGATTACTCGAGTCTACCTTCAGGAAGATAACTGTCAAATGTTATCTTAGAAGATACAGGAAAGAGGACATATATCAAGTTTTAAAAACTATTGAGTCCAAAGTCTAAGAATATGAGTAAAAAAAGATTGGTTTTTTGTTTGCTACAGCCTGATGATAAAATAGAGATCCTTACCCCTAGGAGGTTGTCAGTACATATACATTGTAGCAGTAATAGTCATTCTAAAGAAAAAGATGAAAAGCAAAGAGTCAAGTCAATAGTCAAGGAATCCAAAAAGTATCTTGAGAGGTGCATGATGTTTCACAAGAAGCTTCCCAGAGAAGGAACAAAGAAAAAAAGAAGGTTTTCTCACCCTGGAGACTGGCATATGACCAGACAAAGGAGGATATTCGACCTTCACAAGTCAACCTCTTGAGAGAACAGAGTAATATCCCATATTTAGGAAGTCAGATCCTAATGCCCTGATACAACAAAGTGACGTGATGCAGCATAAATGGCTAGCAAGATAAGCACAGCAGATGGAGAATAAATTAGATCGTCTCTGCTGACAAGTACAGCAAATTGATGAAAACCTTGTGGCTTTGATGAGGAATTTTGAAGAAATGCGCCAGAACAAGGCAAGCACAAGCAGTCTGAGGTATAAAATCCATACTTGTGGGGAATTTGATGGGAAACCCTCCGATATCTCTTCTAAGACCTCTTCCTCTTCAAGTCATAAGAAGGATTAGAAGAAAACAAGTCTCCAAAGGAAACTCGGGCAGCTATTTCCAACTTTTCAATCCAAAGAATGGACTATGTGAAAGATATTGTAAAAGAACAAAGGGAAGAAAGGGAAGCTGTCAAAGATAGCATGCATGTATCTTTTACAAGCTATGTTCTCAATATTGTCTGTGCCAAAAGTCCATAAAACGCAATCAAATTGTGCACAGACAACTTGAGGAACCTACAAGTTGTAGGTTGATAGAATCCTGCTAATGTGATCATTTAGGGAGCCATACAGTTTGATTGAGTTGTTCTAGACTGGTGGGAATCTGCTTCAGAAGAAGGCCAGAAGGCAGTCATCTATAGTGATCAAGATCTCGAAACAATGACTCCTTGATGAGTTAATCCCAGACAGAGAGACGGAGGAAAACGAACAGAATAAATTCTTGAAGGGCTGATGATTCAAGAAAGACATGACCAAGCGGAAAGGAAAACAGCTTTTGGATAAAACGGAGGTCACTTGGCTCAGGAAATGATTGAAGACACACCAAAAGCAAGTATTAAGTTCCCTCCTCTTCTGAAACTGAAAGATGAAATTCAAAGAATGAAGAATTCAGAGAACTTTGTATATATTGAGATGAAGCTAGAAGAAAGAAAGATAGACAGATTTATTGATACAAGAAGTACTAGGAAAATGGCTAGGACTTTCATGTTTCCTGAGAATAGATGGCTGCCATTGGACTATCTTATCTAAGGACCCAGCATTGCTGGAAAAAGTGTCCAGATGTCGAGGTATGTGCCAAGTTGTAAAATTAAGATTCAAGGGATAGAAGTAACCATTGATGCATATGCAACTAATCCCTACAATACAGATATACCGATTGGATTGTCATTCCTAGACAAGTATAGTCCATTTACTACATCAAAATATGTAGTATTGTTTGAGGGCTAGGAGAAGAACTTAACCCCAAGGCTAACGTTTTCTAGAGTGGATGATGATCGAAAAGAATCCAGTCAGCGGAAGGACCAAATTCAAGAGATTATCGATTTCTATAAAATAAATTTAAGAAGAAAGAAAGAGCAGAGGCCAAACAGGAGGTTGACTTTGATACATTCCACAAGATTTGGGAAGATCAAATTAAAGTATTACAAAATGCTCTGATTAAGGAATGTTGCAGCTAAAAGCCCTTGGATGTCTGGGACAAAGATATACCAGAAGTGGAAATAGCCTTGACAGAAGAAAAGCCAGTGTATGAGAAGCCAGTCCCAATCCTCTTGAAGGAGAGGGATGAAAGGGAGGAATAAGAAAAGTAACTGCTGAAGACGGAGTTCATCAAAGAAAGAAAATCTCCATTTTGTTGTCTAGCATTCATGGTTAACAAGCATTCAGAGCAAAAACGTGGAAAGAATCACATGGTGATTATTTAAAAGAAGCTCAATGTAGTGATGAAGTTCTTCAATTATACAATTCCCAACAAGGACAAGCTCATCCAAAGAATCCACGGCTGTAAATAGTTTTCAAGGTTTGACTGTCTGGTTTTTATCAAATAAAAATCAGAGAGTTGGAAAGGTGTAAAACTTCATTCTCTGTCCCCCAGGGTCAGTAGGAGTTGAGTACAAAAAACAACACAGACACAAATCTCCACAAACCCTTTCTCTTCTTTAGTACCCTCCAATAGTATCGAAGTTAAAAACTCTTTCTCAATCCTTGAGCAAGGGCGTCGGGAAAGGTTCCCATGAAATTGAAACATTCAGACTAGAAGGAGAATCTAAAGATGACAGCAAAGCACTTGTTCTAACATCTGTTTCTAAGTTGCATTTGTGATGTGCTCTTCCTAAACAAAATATATATTACCCGCTTTTGCCTGTGCACATTAAAGTGTAGATGTTGGAATGGAAAATAGATTGTTACTAGTCAGGTTGAAGGCAAAGGAGGTACAGAGTGTGCTATGGCCAAGTGTTGTTGGATGACACTAATGTATCCTCCCAATAACTCCATCAGCCCAACTCAACTTTCGCATTGGATGGCCCGCATGCTCCCAATCCATAAGGGGTGCTTGGAGAAGGGGACACTAATAGGTAGATTGGGATGGTGACCATATCGCGGTGCCTGAAACGACCCTTCAAAATGCAGAAAGGTAAGTGTAAAATGCCTGTAGAAGAATTCATAGTGCGAGGGACATTGTTTGCGGCCAAAATTATCTTGCTCAGATAGGGTGGTACACTTGCTCAAACAGACAGAAAGGACCTACTCACATTTGGGATATACTTCACAGAGTTTATGCAAACTCATAGCAGAAACTTTCCCTTCCAAAGATGATTATTAGATCATTATCTTCCGAGATCACTCACATTATTATTAGATCTAAAGATAACCACATTTTCTACAAAATAAAAGTTTTCCTACAAGAGTTACACGTGTGCCTACAAGCTATTGCACGCATTTGGAACCTAGTGCCTCGACCAGCAAGGGATGAAGGATGGATCCTTTGGTGGGAAGAAACAGTATGGTGCACGATAAAGTTTCTTAAGGAATGGAGTATAATAGTAGCTACAGTGAGAAAGGGAAAAATAAAGACAACCTTTCTCTCAACTATGCAAAACTCGACAAGAGTTGGAGTCAGATTTATTTAATGAATACAAACGGATGGGGGTGAGCAAGTTCAAAAATCAACTCAGAATGATTGAAAATTATAGGGCGAGAGGAGCTAAAATTAGGAGGCATATGCACTAGTTTTTGGATAGTGATAGGCCACCAAAGTTATATTTCCAAAAAAGAGAAAAGATAGTCGGAAAGAATTTTAGCTGTCTGAGTTCCTCATAAAACTCTAATGGAAGACGAAAAATATATCCAGATATTTTTCTGAAAACACTTATAGAATTTCTTCACCAATATGGGCAAGGATCCTCTACATGATACATATCTTGATTTCATCAAACAAGTAGTGCCACCGAATGTGTAAAATCATGGAAAAGTTTACCTTTCTAGAGAGGTTGGTTTAATAAATTGGAGGCAGCTACGAGAGAAATAAAGAATGAGAAATTTCTAGCATTGGGTGGCCATCCAATAGAATTTTGTAAGAAATGTGGTGTTAGATTGGACCAAATTATTTTGAAACACACCATAAAATGTTAAAAGTGAGACAATAGGAGAATGTCTCAATGCATGTCTGATTAAAGTTCCAAGAGAGAGAAGGTTGGGGCCTAGTGGCCTCTTACTCCCCTTAACATTTCTTATAAAATACTAGCAAAGGCTCTTGCTCAAAGGATCAAGCCTAAGATACCAATTTGTCATATACAGCTAAAGAACCCAACCTAGGCATGTACTGGATCCAGATTTAGGTTCAGCCCTGCTTGGGGACGGCCCAAGTTCATCATATATAGCAGAAGAACCCCGATGAACCCCGGTCACTCAAGACAAACCCAGGTAGAACAAGTGTAAAAACTTTTTTTTTCTTATTTTTAGTCAAATTTTGACATAAAGCACCAATTAAAAACACATTGCAAACTATAATGTCCCCATTGTCGGTCGCTTCAGTATTGTAGTTGGCTTCAGCTTTCTCGGTGACTGTTAGCCTTGTCTGAGACGATGTTTGATGTTGGCGATGAGCTCAGATCGTCTAGAGGACTCTTATGCCACTTTCTAAAGTGATTTCCGGCTTTTGGTGTGTTCTCCAAGATTCTTGGAGAGAGCATCTATTTATAGCAAGTCACCCGGTTGGGTTCAATTTTCATTATTCATCATCGGTATCACTCTAATGCAGTCAAATTTTGATTTTGATGCTTTCCGATAGTTATGCAAAAATGAGTGTATTAATGGTTATATTTTAATTAAATTACTAAGGTTGCTAAAAATTAATTAAAATATTTAAGAAGACCCTTAGTACTATAGCTCATCGAAACCGGGATGAGATGACTTAATTCATAGATGCATTAAACAGGGACCTTGCGTGCCAAAATATCATTATTTTAATAAAAAGGTCATTTTCGGAGTTAAAAGGGTGTTTAAATTAAAAAGTGCATTTTTTAAAAAGGAAGCTTCTGGAGAGTTTGGGAAAAAAGTATAAAAGAAGGTTGAGCAAGTCTTTTGGCATCCATTCACATCATATTTTCTCTTGAGTTTTATACTCTTTGGCTGCAATGTTGCTAGCCTTCATTCCATGGACGAAAACCCTTGCGAATGTGGTGAGTTGGACGAAACCCTCGCTTATCATTGTGAAGGATTCATCACGGAGTCCTAATCGTGCTTCATTGGCGACATTTGGAGGAGAAGAACATTGCATATTCAGATTTGAAGATCAGTTTTGGGGCAGCACTTTGGTGGCATTTTGGAGCATGTTGCATTAGGGTTTTACCCTACTTTGAGCGTCACACTTGGGCAGACTTGGAGCGCCCATCTTTGAGGGCATTTTCACTTGTTTGGAGGGCGATTTGCAGCAGCAATCCCTAGGCGCACTTCATGGAGGATTCGGCCAACTAGGGTTGATGATTTGCCTTCTATTTTGCAAGTATTCGGTATGTACAAACATATTTTATAAGGTCCGATTTGTAGTGCAGAAATCTAGGCATTGTTTGTCATGTTTATGCCCTAGGATTCATTGTAAAAATCATATCAGAACTTTCAGATTTGTAGCAGCAGGGTTTCTACAAAAAATCAGAATTGGTTGTTGCATTTGGATGCCCTATGTTGTACTTTTCATGGTGGAATTCATGCTTATTATGAATGTCAACTTGTAGCATCATTTTGCCATGTTTATTTACCATGTTTGGGCATATATATGTTCGCTGTGATTACATGTTTGAAATAGAAAATAAAATCAGAAATTAGGATTTTGAGCAGAAAACTAAAGAGCAAAAATTTAGGGTAGATCCCAGTGGGGATTTTACACAAACCCTAAAAGTTAAGTGAAAAATAACATATGATAAAAGAACACAAATGATAAAAATAAAACACAAAAGAAAAAACACTTACCTATCATTTTCTCATTGCATACTTACCTTCCATACATCAAAGAGCAAGAAGACACAGATGCAGCCCGTGCCATGAAATCAGCATAGCGTTTGTCAAAAAAAGCCAAAGGATCAAGAAAGCCACTAGTTTCCCAAACTTCTCGTGGCCGTTTCCTAGTTGTGACTACAACACATTCATTCTTGGCAACACCCTTCATCGATGAAGAGGTTTCTCCTCTTTCAAACAAAAGGACCATTTGAAAGGTCTTTTCAAAATGAGGGTAGGGAATCACCGATGAGCATATCACACGATGTGTGTTTGCGGGGATGGATTGTCCTTCAATGTGGTCAGATCACCATAGTGGCAAGAAATGGTAAGAGCGATCAACGAGGCTCCAAAAGGTTACAAAGTGCAAGGGTTTGATAAACTCTGCATCCCCCAATTGACAAAGGAGAAAAAGCATGTTGAAGATTATATGAAGCCAATTAGGCTTTAGAGGGTTGAAACAGGGGTCTCCATCATTTCCCATAGATGGAAAGATGAAAAAAACAAGCCTCTAATCAATGTGGTTGCAGTGTGCCCTAAAGGGGCAATGTTTTTGAAGGTTGTTGATTGTGAGGGGTGTGTGAAGCATGTCAAGTCCATCGCCAACATCCACTTTGAATCCATTGAGGTAGTGGGGCCTCAAAATGTCATCCAAGTTATAACAGATAACACAAAAAATTGCAAGGTTACAGTGTTGATGGAAGCGAGGTATGGGCACATTTTTTGGACACCTTGTGTTCTTCAATCTCTCAACTTCATGCTGCGAAAAATGGGGATAAAAATTGAGTGGTTCAAGCAAGTGTATGTCGAGGTTGAGGAGATTTAGATCTCTGTCACCAACCATCACCTCTCGCAAGCCATCTTCAGATCCTTCTCAACTCTGGAGCTGTTGAAGGTATTTATAGATTTTCATTTTCATTTTATTTTAGTAAATTTATTTTTGTTTTAAAAATTTAACTTTTATATTTTCATAAGGTTTTTAATTTTCCTAATTTTAATTTTCTAATAGGTTGTTGAAACTAGATTCGCTTCTCACACAATCATCTTGAGAAGACTTGTGAAGGTGCGAGAGGCACTCAATAGTATGGTCATTAGCCACATGTGGAGTGTATGGAAGGATTCAAATAAAGATTGGGCCTAAAGAGTGAAAAATATGATCATAGATGATGATTGGTGGGCATGTGTAGATTATTTGTTGAGTTTCACAGAGCCCTTTATGAATATGATCTGTTTCATTGACATGGATCAGCCATGATTAGGAGAAATATATGATGGCATTGATTTAAATTTTCAATGATTGAGAACATGAAAGCCATCATTAATGCAAAAGAGCAAGATCTCGAGGAGACATTTTTCAAACAAGTGCATTCAATTCTTGTTGAGCTATTGAACAAAATAACCACCCCGCTACATCTCCTTGCTTTTGCATGAAATCCTCAGTTCCTTTAGCACAAAGATTCTTTCTTTACTGAGGGTGTTACTATATAGGGAGATGTCAAAGAGGCTGAAGGGTATAAGTTGTCATTCTCTTGGATCTTCCTTGATCCTAAGATAGAAAATATGGTTATGAACGAGTTTGGGGGTTTCACTACCTCCCAAGGTCATAGTCTTTGTGCTCTTCACGACAAATACAAGGAGGATGCTCATATGTGGCGGTACCTCCATGGCCAAGGATCACCAAACCTCTAGCCTCTTGCAATCAAGGTCATGTCACAAGGTTTTTTTTAAGTTTTTAACTCTCTTTTTGTTTTAAAATTTATATTTAAGACTTGAGATTTAACTTTTTATTTTTATAAGAATATAGGTTGCGAGTTCATCTTCTTGAGAGCAAAATTGGAGCACATAAAACTTCATCCACTCACAAAAGCACAACAAGCTCACAGCAAAAAAAGGCTAAGGAGTTGATCTACATACACTCTAATTTGCATCTTATATCGCACAAGAACCCAGAGTAAAAGGAGGGGACAACAAAGCATTTGGATATAAATCTAGAGGATGTTGACTTGGATGCTTCAATTTCCCACCACTCATTAGTTAACATTGACACTCTTTTAGCGACACATAGATTAGCTAGCGAGAGTGGCAGGAGTGGCAAGAGTGCTACTCCTTGTGGTTCTAATGAACCACATCATGATGTTCATGTTGATGCTCTCGATGAAGAGCAAGAAGACTATGATTATCAATTTTGATGTAATTAATTATCAATAATTATTGATATTTATGATTAATGATTATCATGAAATTTGGCATTCAGTTACTATTTTGTGGTTATTTTCATATCTTGTTTTTTATATGCATATTGTGGTTAATGTCAATAATTTCCTATTTATTTGGCTAGAATTTCTATATTTTTATTTTTTATATGTTTTTTGTACGGCTGAATCCAACCCATACCCAAGGCAAAAAAAATCGCCATATTGGCGAACCTAAACCTCAACCCAAATCGATAACTAGGATTAAGCATTTTGTTTCTGAGGTGATTTAAAGAGAGAAATCTACCTTTACTAAAGGCAGGATTATTCTTGAAAATCTAACTACAACATGGGAGGGAATTGAATACGCATGTGATATTTGTCAAAAAGATCATTTTTTGAAAATAGATTTTGACAAGGCTTATGACATGATCTAATGTGATAGCATCTCAAACATATTCAACTAGATTGGCTTTGGTTCCTTATTAGCACATGATTTTGAGGCTGTTGTTTCACCCCTCATTGCTATTTGTATTGATTTCTTTGCCACTTGTGTTAGTAACACATTGTTCCATTTTGTCATTCTTACTTTATTTCTTTGGTTCACCTCTAGGATTCTCACTTCCTAGTACTTTCTATTGCTACTGGTTTTATCCTTCAATCTCATTGACCTGCTTTTGGTCATTAATATAATTTCTTTCTTTCTTTCTTTCTTTCTTGCTTCTCTAAGGTTGTATCAACTTTCTTCATGCATGCTTCCATAAGGGAATGTATCATAGTATTGAGACATAGTATTGAGACTTTGCGAGTCTCTGCAAAACTCATGAAGTCTCGAGCCGAACAAGGGCCCGCGAATTTTAGGGAAATAAAAAGATACTATTATAGTTAACAATCACAATTTGATTATTAAAAATATTTCAGCTATTTGTGAAGAAACATTTACAATGACTCTCTTATCAGTTAACATGTTGCAGCTAATAAAGGAGATTGAATCTTGTCCCTTATTTCTTAAGGGAAAATTATTGGCTTAATTTTTCTTCAATATGTCCTAACCATGACAATTGTTTTATAGACAACTGCAGTTTCGACTTCTATTAAACTTTTTGAATCTAGTACGACAAAAATTGAAATATTTCTTGCTTTTTTATCAGTTCAGATAAAACATCAACAATTTTCTTGCCCAAAAAGAAATGAATGACTCTCAAAACATATTTATTTTTGAATCCATAGAAAGATTAACCTTAAGAGAAGTTTATTTTTCTTATGGAGAAAAGATTCCGGTTGTGAAAAAGCAGCTATATAAATCTTGCGGAGTCCCAAATCAAGCAGGGGCGTGCAAATTTTTAATATGTTGTACATTGGTAGTCGAATTTTGCGGCCTCGACTCAGCCGCGAGTTTTGAATTGTCTTAATTTATTTATGTTGGTATTATTTACTTACATTGTCATGCTTACTATGTACTTTTCAGTATGCATTTGCATATATTAAATTATATAAAATTAATTTCAACAATAGCATATTTGGTTAATTGTCTATATTTTTATTGTATTCTTCTTTAGCATGCATAATAATAAATTTTATAAATAAATTAATGTTTAAATTTAATATTTTTAATTTTCCAAGTCATGCCAAGTTTTTGATGAGTCCAATCTGAGCCTAAAATGTGCTCGTCGAGTCTAATTCGAGTCTGTGTCTCAATTCTATGATATGGATGATTGGAAACCCTTCAACCAATTCACTTGCAAATGTCCATCGGACAGTGTTTCCCTCAAACACCCTGCCTCTATGTGATTGCAACAGATGCTCTTGGCTATTCATTTGAGGAGGCTAAAGTGTATGGAAAAATTGAAAGAACATTAAGGGAAGTCCGCCTTTGAACATGATTTGGTAATGATTTCCCCCCAACATAGACCTATTGGGTTTGAAACTGACTCGGTTGATGTATATGCAAGTACTATTTAAGTCCAAGCTTACTTTTCTTGTATTTAGCTGCTATATGGGTAGGCATCCGATGTGACAATTCCAGTTTAAATCTACTCAATAGGATAAAAACATAAATCCTTTCAATGTCAAAATTCGAAAAAAGGTTCACAACCCAATTGAGCAACTAGGACCAAAAATGGAACAATCTCCAATTTTATTTTAAACACAATCCTCTGTCAAGGATACATGAAAAGTGAATTTTGGAGATACATGTGCAATTAGTTATTTTACATAAGAAAAAAAAGGTACAGCAATGGAGATTACTGTTGGATCTTTTAGATGGATGCCAAGCAGCAAAACCAATTTTTGTTGAACAATCACAAGATATATGGGGTGTAGGTATGTTCATAAATGGGTGATTTATGCTAAATGAACAGGAAAAAAAAGTGTTCTTTTTGGTTAATCATGGCCCCTCCATTGAGATTCGTCTACTTGAAGAGTTGATCAAACCTCCACCAAAACTATAAGTTTCACCTGTCTGCAGGAAAAATGTCTTACAATTGCACAGCTTATATCAAAAACTAACTTTACCAATGACAATTTGCAAGAACATTCACAGTTATTCACATCTATCATCTACTGCATTTGATGCAACCTTGTGCAGCCTACGTTCTTTCAACACATTCATACAACTAACATAAATCTTAAACACACCTTCGTATCAATCTATGAAATAAGAAACACAGCTCTTAATAAAGACATTCATTTGGATTTTTTTTTAAACACACAAAGAAAAATATAAATTTCTAAGAATGCAAGAAAGCAATAATTTGCAAGTATACCTTTAAACCAGACTCGATCACAAGATCAACATGTCCAGATGCTAATAGTGCATAAGCATAACAATCACATCCATAGAGAGGTACTTTCACCTGTAATAAGAAAAACATTTATATGAAGGGCCAATGATTACACAAACTTCAATCTCAAGCTCAACAGCTACATGTTAGTTTTCAAGACTTGTTCATCATTAAACACAAGAACTATATATCTCCTAGAAATCAAATCCCCGAAAAGTTAACAAGTAATTCCAGATCCTTGAAAAACAGTTGATTATGAGTGCAGAAGATCTGGCCTTGCGCTAGATTTTACTCATACACACCCACTCCATGTCTGAAGATGCTTGATTTACTGATGGACTAGCAATAACCAACTACCTCACACTCTGCAAGTGCACTAATTAGTTTCAGAATAAAATCCTTTGAAATTTGTCAAGAGTCCTCATTACAGACTATCACTAGCTCATAATTTCACAATCCGGCTGTCCCTGCATTTTCTAATGGGCCTGAGGAGCAAAACTAGGCCCATGGCACAACATATAAGCTATAGACCAGAATGTAATGGTCCAGAAAGAATGCCAGTAAAGAACGATTGGCAAGACCTACAAAAGAAAGACTGCTTTGAACAGTGCCATACACTCTCATGGCCTCTACTGGGCCTGAGGAACAAAGAGCAATTTTTACACCATGTGTTTCATGCTCTCAAAGCACACTTCTCAATAAAAATTAAAATAAGGGCCTGCATTTAGTTTTAAGGGACTAATTGAACCCTGTTATATCTTGAAAATGCTGCTCTTGACCTGAGGATTGCAGTCTTGTTATTGTTCATCCCATCGTCTTGGCCACTTTCTCCTTGTTCTTGCTTTTGATACACTCACTTGGTCTCTCTTGGTTCTCCATACTTCTCTGCCCCTCCGATAGCCCCATTTGGGGACTTCTAAATGTACTTGCTGAATTGAGGGAATGAAGACACTTGCTGGAGCAAAGAGTAGATCCCCCAGGGTTCTTTGTATGCACTGAAATGGTTAGTTTGTAAAACGTAAGAATAAGCACCCTTGTTATAGTCTAATTTATATTGTAATGACTCGGAAAAAAAACATAAATACGAATGTGCACGTAGAATCTTGTTCTAATATGGGCACACTTTGTTTAGTTTTTTATTAGTTGAGATCGGTCCATTGGGTGGTTCTCGACATTTTGCAACCGACATACCTTTTGGTCGCCACCTATTGTCTTCATATAATAGTGTTCGAGGATGATTCAAGCAGCTCCCATTGTGGTTCCTCCTTGGTGATATCAATTTACATGAGAATATGAAAATATAATAAACAACCAAGTTTCCATTCCATTTCTATGTATATTTATATTTGGTCTGGCTGTGTATAATTATTTCTATTTCCTGTCCTACATTTGGCATCCTTGCCATTCAGGATTTAGGTCAGATAAAACCTCTATTGGGCAAAGAATTTAATCGGACACAATCCAACTGAATGGACAAGAGCTGTTGACACAAGACTTTAGTTTTCTGTGGAACATTGCAATCTGGGATTATAGCCAACTTAGTCAAGGAATACTTTGACTAAAGAAAACTTGTCGACTAGTAGATGGTCATTATGCCCAGACTTTTGGCATGTCGTTGTGTCATTGTGCAAGATCTATCGACCAAAACTAAATGAGAACAAGATATTCAAAGGGAGAATCCGCCAAACATACAATACAAGAAGAACAATAATGTTGGCAATTTGAGCAAGGAGACAGTTGATAGTTTTGATATCATGATCCAAAAAGCAATCTGAGGACTGAAGAATTGTCATTCCCATCTAAGGCAGCATAGAATTGTCATTAATGTCAAAGGTTGATGTCATTGATGTCATTGAGATTGAATCTGATCATGCATTAATGCGAAGGGTTGAGTTGAGCAGACTTGTGGAGTAAATCGGGTTTGTGAAGTGCTCTTACTTATAAAATAAGTAAAGCAGTCTCGAAACTCCGAACTGGTCTAATAAAGTGGGTCGAGTTTATGGAACGACTTTACTTCTTTCATGTTTTTAAGTAAAGGT
This sequence comes from Torreya grandis, assembly GCA_037957365.1. Lineage (NCBI taxonomy): Eukaryota > Viridiplantae > Streptophyta > Pinopsida > Cupressales > Taxaceae > Torreya > Torreya grandis. The sequence goes on along the minus strand of JARHVA010000571.1, from coordinate 3,831,074 downwards.
AAAAACCCGAAAGGGTCTAGACGAAGTAATCGGGATTTTGAAAAGGGACTGCTTCTCTCAAGTTGATAAGTCAAGTAATGTCAAAAACCCGAAAGGATCTAGAAGAGGCAATCGAGATAAGTCAAAAAGGATGGAAAACCCAAAATAGTCTTGAAGAATTCTTTCGGAGGAATTCTTTCGAAACAAATAGCAAGGACAATTCTTTCAGAAAAATTGTCAAGTCCTCTTCGGAAAATTGTCCCTTAACAAAAGTTCGAAGGATACATTCAGAAAGCCTAAAGGGTTATCTTTTGAACGTTACGAAGGGCAAGTGGACCTTTTCAAAAATTCCAAAGGATATCTTTTGAACGTTCCGAAGGGCAAGAGGACCTTTTCAAAAAGTTCGAAGGGTATCTTTTGAACGTTTCAAAGGGCAAGTGGACCTTTTCAAAAAGTCCGAAGGGTATCTTTTGAACGTTGCAAAGGGTATGTGGACACTTGCAGAAAAACCGAAGGGTAGATTGCAGAGAGTTCGAAGAAATGTCACGGACAAAAAGTCTGAAGAAATGTCTCGAACAAAAAGTCCGAAGACATGACGCGGAAAAAAAGTCTGAAGAAATGTCTCGGACAAAAAGTCCGAAGGAGAGATAAGTCAGGAAGAAAGTCCAAAAAAGAAGAGACCGGCAAAAAGAGCCCGAAGAATTAAGTCGGGAAAATAGACCGAAACAAAAGTCCCAAACAAAGTTCCCGAAAGACACCATTTGGATGAAATGGACCATTACAAAGCTTCCGAAGTAGATAATTTGCAATAGTTTCGAAGGACATATAGACAAAGGGTAAAGATCGAGCATATCAAGGACAATCGAAAGGAGCAGAAGCGAACCCATCATATAGAAAGCAGCGAAATGCGAAAAAGGAAGAAAAGAAGCTCGAAGGTTAATGACAAAGCAAAAATTAAAATACATGTTGCTTTAAATGATCAATGGCTCACGCTTGATCGGTGCATTAGATCCAATGGTGTGAAGCAAAGCCAAATTACCCTCCAAGTGCATGCACATTTGACAAGTGTCAAGAGGTCATAAGGAAATATCCAATAAAGAAAAGAAGGTGAACTTGGCGCGACAAAAGAAATAAAAGGCCCACATTTTATGTGTTCTAACTGTCTATAAAGGAACAACTGGAACTGGTGATGAACTCGATATATCTTCACGGAGCTCGAGATTAATCAATTTAATTGATCGAGGAAGCAACGCAGTTAAGAACAGTAGAAATGCAGATGCCAAAAATAGTAAAGACATTTGAACATTGTCGTTTGAAGCATGAATCGAGACGCGAAGTCAAAATCACATTGAATGTAGATCAGAAGCTTGAACCGGTTAAGAGCAGTTCAAGTGTGAACACTTTGCAGATAGAAAACCCTAAGATGCATTTGTCTATATATGCTATGAACAAAACATTTGAAAGTGTCTTTTGCTGCTATGGCAATAATAATTAGAGTGTTAACTCAAAATTGTCAAGGACATATGCAGACAGCGTAAAAAGGCAAAGTGAATAAGGTGTGTCAATATAAAAGATATCCAGACACAAAGAGAGGCAAATAAGACGAGAAGGCACAGAGCGTGAAGGTGTAGTTGCGGACAAGACTTGTAACAGAAAACTAAACATGATTCATTTTGAATCTCTTTTGTATTATGAAGTTGTAGGTTCATTTCTCTGATAGGTTGGTGCCATTAGAAAAACTAAGTTGGTGCTCAGTTAGGAAGTCGATGCTTCCTTAGAGTGGGTGCGCTCTTGAATGTAATCAGTGAGGTTTGTCTGTGAGACATCTTTTCTGTAAGGCTGGATTAGAACAGTAGCTTCTAGCAGCTTTTCTCACCGTGGTTTTTCCTTTTGGGTTTCCACGTAAAAATCTGGTGTTGAGCATTCTTATGTGTGTGTGATCTCTATTTTTATTCTTTACTTTGCATATACATTATGTATCTTGTTTAAAAGTTTTAAGAAACAGGTTTTAGCTCATCACTGATTCACCCCTCCTCTCAGTACATAGTGTGTTCAACAAATAAAGATTTGAGTACTGTCGTAGACGGTGCAATGATTTATGAGCGAGAATTTGAACAAAGAGAACTGATGACAATGTAATCAAGGAGTCATACAAGAAGAGAGTATGCATAATAGGTGAAACTTAGCCTAGAAGAGAAGTTGCTTGAGCGAGTATTGAGGCAAAAAAGAATGGACATTTAGCACCGAAGTTTGTCAAGTACAAAGTACATTTCTTAAATCAAAGGTTTCAAGATCTATACAACATGAAACCATTGAAGATATAGCAATCTGTCCTAGAGTCATTATAGATCTGATATTTTGAGGAAACAGGAGCAAAGAGAACACATCCAAGGCCTACTTAGGAGAAGGAGAACCAGGCTACAAGGATTGCTCAAGGCTGGGGAAAATTGGATGATGAAGCATCCGATGGTGCTTGGGAGGGGACTCCAACATAGGAGTGTACAACAATGTTCTCCCAAAAGTGGAGGATCTTGTAATCTGAGAATCACCAAGAAGGAAAGAGTGTTTCAATCACCATTGTATGTGGTAGGCAAATTGGCTTAGATTGCAAGTGTTGCTCAAATTCCAGTAGAGAGATTTAAGGACCACCAGGCAGCCGGTACTATTAATGAATTGTAGTCAAGGGACATGCCAAACTTCTCTAATGGAAAAGAAGAGAATTGCAAGTTTGTAGTGCTATTATAGTGGGAGAAAGCAATAGGGTCCCTCACTTGTTGGTAGAAATACCATTCAAGTTTAGTAGCATAAGAAAGAAGATTGCTCTAGGAAAGAGCAAAAAATTCAAAAAATATGACATTTATCCTGGAAAAGACTTCAACAAACATAGACAAATGTTAAATTACATGTGTGCCAGCAACAACGTGAGCATGAATTAAAGCCTCGCTTGCAAGCACAAAGGCAAGAAAGTGGATGAGCAATAAGTAAAGGATGTTGTTCAACCTGGGCGTAGTATATAAGCAAAGTGAATCTTGTCTAGAATCATGTCATGGAAGTTGAAGATGTGGTTGTGATTCATGCACCATAGCATAATCCAAATGTCAATTTGATGTCAAAATATAATGAATCGGAAGAACAATTTGAGACAGAAGAACAGGTTGAGACGGAAGAAAAAGAACAAAGTGCAGACCAAGATGTGGAAACCATTGTGAAGAGAGACCAAAAAGATGAAATTGTTTTGTTTCTAGACACATAAGAACAACAGGAGCAAGCCAATGCGCAATAAGTCGAATTACAAGACAATCAAGCTCTCTCTGTCACCTAGTCAAAGATTGATGATATTTTAGTTGTTGAGCAGCATCAACTTCAAACTGATCACCTACCTGAATTGAAGCAATCAAAGGAGCAGGAATATGAGGCCCCATTAAATTGCACATTGGTGTTTCGTGAACGAGAAACTTGACACCTACATAGACTCTGGGAAGTGTGGAGAAGAAGATAAAATCAAGTTTGTTTTTATTGCAATTAAGAGATCAAGCTCTACTGTGTCTCCATTGCCAAATTAAAAATTTGGAAGGACCAAGTCATCGATAAATTGATTTCGCAATAGGAGGAAAAACCCTAGGCACAAAATCATGGGGACTTGGCGAGAGTTTTTCAACTCAACCAGAAAATAATTCTTCAGGACAAGGCACAATTCCTGAGATGGAGAAATCAACATCACTAGCCTTGACCAAGGGCACTATTTTTGAGAATAATTGCAGGGCTGACATTAGCCATTCCCCCAAACCTGACAGCAGAAAATTCTGCAGACCTGATGTCAGCATATTCTGCAGAAAAACCTGACTTGCCATCAGAAAAAACTGGCGTTGCCGCATGATGTCACAAAAAGAAGCAGTGCTGCCACACTTTTCAGTTACAAGAAGCTGAAGGGACAGAAAGACATTGAGAGAGAAGTGGATCCACTTGGTGTTGAGTGGATTCAAGCAAAGTATGATCAGAGATGGGCAATTGACAGATATAGGAAGCATAGTAAGTGAATGGGAGCTCCATGAAGTGCAGAGAAGGCAAAAGGCAGTCAAGAGCAAAGCAAATATAAGTTTAGGACTCCATAGCTGAGATAGTTGAGTTCAGTAATCTCTCTTGCTGAAGAAGCAAGTTATCCATTGAAGAGTGCAAAGGTAATTGCAAGTGTAGGCGCCATTGAGAAGTTGGTGTCCTTGTAAGCCCAAGGAGGCATAAGCTTGTAAACTGCAGAACATAGTGGAGATGAGGAATCATGGCTTCACTCTTCTGGAGTTTTCTCACATTGAGTTTCTTCAAGGTAATGTCTTATGTATCTCTCTGCGATGGTATGTTTGATTTCATTAATTGCATGTTTTCAATTCCTTGCAACTAGTCTAACATATCAAACACTTAATATAGCACAAGAATCAACTAGCACAAGCATAGTACTTGTTCATAAAGGTTCACATCTATTTTGCACTTCTTTATAAGGAAATTTAATTGCAGTAACGTATGGAGTAGTAGCATGTTTAGGCTGTGAAGGGTAGTATGCAATGTTTGTAGCATTTGGGAATTGCATGTGAAGGGTTGCATAAAGAAGTGTATGTTGTACATGACAATCATAAGAGCTGGAATACATCTTTTTAAAGCATTTTGGGTGTTGTTTTATAGTATATAACTTGGGGACAACACTTGTTGGAATAAATACATGTTTGGTGACTCATGCTATGGAATATCAATGCCGATTATGGATCAAGAAAACTTCCTCTAGAACCATCCATCATAACCCATCTTGCATAGAGAAGTGTATGCTATAGATAACAGTCATAAGAGCTGGAATGCATCTTTTCATAGCATTTTGGGTGTTGTTCTATGGCAAAACTTGGGGACAACACTTGTTGGAATAAATCCGTGTTTGGAGAGTCGTGCTATGAAATATTCATGCCGATTACGAATCAAACCCATATATGTAAATTTGGTTTAAGCATTTTCTTGGCATTTCATGATTATTAAGAGATAGGTATGGTTTACATGCAATAATTGTGCTTTACTTCCTCACATTATAGTTAGCTTTGCTTTCTTTGTACAAGCTTTAGATAGTAGTTAAACTCCCCTCGAGACTAATTTCCTTAGTCTAAAGCCACCTTAGCTGTCCAACATAGTGGGTCCATCTTGCATCACATAGCAAAACTTGGAAGGCCAATGTCATTAGACAATACAGTCATGACTACACAGAGTGACAAAGCATAGCACACCTTTGTCCAAGGGTGTATGTGTGCCACTCATCACAAAACCATTTGCAACAATTGTTAACAAAGCACCAACATGACAGAGGTTGATGTTGAGTTGTTGTAAGGAGCACCTATTGCTAAGTCGCAACTAAGTTTATTTCCAAAATTGTTGTTGCAACTGAGTTTTATATTTTACAAATTGTTGAAGATAAATTGTTGGAAGAAACAATGCAATATGAAGTCACATCTATAAGTTGAAGTCATAATGGCCTAAAAGATATTAAATATATTAATTAACATATTAGTTAGTCCATTAACTAATGGTTAGTTATCAACCACCCCAATTGTATCTAACTACATTGTGCACAACAAAAGAAGGATGCATGCGCACTTAAATCTATGCCTATAATTTTTCTCTTCAGTCCTTAAACATTCATATTTGCTAACATTGGTATCAAAGACATTGTTTAAGGAAGCCATAGGAGAAAGGTATGAACAACAAGTTGCAAGCGTTCAAAGAAGCCCTAGTTGGGTACAAACAAAAAGAGGAGGTATTCCAAATATGAATGAAGATTCACAAAGCAGTGGAGCTAGGGCACAAGCAGGATGAAGACATGGGCAAGAGGACGATTTGCAAGAGTACAGAACAAATCACGCGATTTATGGTCATGAAAAATCATAAATTTCACATGTATCAAATGCTATAAGGAAAACCCCAAATCACATAAGAAAAACCACGGTTGAACATGATGTACTAATTGTGATTTGGTGTTGCTAGGGCACAACTTGTGTCGTGGAAGAAAAACAACGTCATGGCAACGGAATACAATGGAAAACCCTACAATGTAGACCAAAATACGACTAGAGGAATAACGACCAGAACGTGATGCTAGTTCTATGCAAAGATTTTTTATTATTTGCAGTTTTATGCAATGTTTTCACAAAGGCACACAAATTTGAAATTCTAAGCATCAATTTTCAGTTCTGAGTAAGTAATTTTTGAAGTTTAGATTAGAAGTAAAATTCAGATTATAAGCTATACATTTCTATGTTGCATTGATTTCCAGGTCAGAACTATTTATTTTCCTGTTGCTTTGATTTTTGAGTCAAAGGGCATAATTGTATAGAGTTTGTATTTATTTCCAAATCAAAGGTCAAATATTTTATGATTAATGGCCAATATTCAAAATTAGGTTCTGCCAGAAGCACAAAAAATAACTGGTCAAAATTGTAATGTTTGCAGTCGTAGGATTTTAACAATTGCAAGATATCATGATTGTAATAAAATCATCATTGGGAATGAAGCGAGGCCTACTTATGACAAGCATCATAAGAAGGCCTTGTTAAAGTTGTCTGTGTCAGATGATATGATTCATGAGGTCTGAAATGCCATTGAGGCAAGTGCGCTTTGGACTAGTCTGAAGAAGAAATATCAGACTTTTGAGAAAAGCCAAGTTTTGTACCTAAAGAATCTCCCATTCTATATAAAGATGAATAAGGGTGAATGCCTATTAGAATATCTTCTTTGGATGAAAGACCAACTCGTAGCCATTAATTAAAAAGTTGATGATAACGACATGGAATTTGTTCTGAACAGTTTGACACCCTCCTATGAATATTTCGTGGAGACTCCATACTTGATGGCAGAAAACCAGACACTAAGATTTGATCAGGTTAGTCCATATTTGTTGAAAAAAGAATGCAAGCAGACACAAAACAATGAGTCCAGTTATGAACTAACAGAGAGTGCATTTGTTGCTCAGTCGAAGGGGAAGTGAAAACGTAATCTTGAAGGGTCTGGTTTCGAATATCAGGTGAAGTGTTATTATTATTATAAGGTTGGGCATGTCAAAAAGGATTGCAAGAAGTAACAGTGTGCTCTTTCACATAATAAAAAGTCAAAGGTGCAAGCACATGTGGCAGCAATTGAAGTTGGACAAGATTCTTAAGAAGAATATGGTCTCACGGCATCATGCTCATATGAAAGTCCTACCAATTGTTGGTTCTTTGATTCTAGCGCATCCAAACATTTAACGTATCACAAGGATCGATATGTCAAATTTAATGAAGAAACAAGTTTTTTTTTATTCAGTTTCATTCAGTGATGGAAGATCACATGATGTAGAATAGATAGGAGACATACACATTGTATTGAATAATGCTACAAAATTCACGATCAAAAATGTTAGGTATGTTCCTAAAATGAATAAAAATCTTCTATCTATTACTTAATTATCTGGAAATCCTAACATTTCAGTGAATTTGTCTCGACAGAAATGTATTGTGCCTGATATAAAACATGACAAAGTAGTAGCCCTAGACATTGGGCAAAATGGCTTGTATAGGCTTGTTGATCCTACCACAATCAACTTGCATGTATTAGTTGTGAAAGATAATACCAACATTTTGTGGCATGAAAGACTTGGACATCTCAAACTTCAGTACTTAGCCAAACTTAGAAGAACCAACATAGTTCTTGGTTTGCCTACTATCCAAGAAAAACAGGATATGGCTGGCAAGCAAAAGCAGAAGCCATTTCCAACTGAGGATGCAAAGCGTGCAAGGGGCTCTTAGATCTCATTCATGCAAATCTTTGCAAGCCATCTTGGAAATCACTTACAATCCTCAAAGCGAGGTATTTTTTATTGTTGGTTGATGATTTCTCCAAGAAGACGTGAGTCTACTTCTTGATCAAGAAGTCTAACTGTTTTCTAGCATTTGTCGAGTTTAGAATGTTCGCAAAAAACCAGACAAGCAAATGGAACAAGACACTAAGATCCAACAATGGCGCTGAGTTTACTTCCAAATAGTCAAGGACTACTGCAGTAAGCAAGGAATTCATTGACAGTTGCCAACGCCATACACTCCACAGCAGAATGGAGTGGATGAGAGACATAATCAAACTATCATGGAGATGGCTCAGTGTATCATGCACTGTAGGGGCGTGTTGTACAAATACTAGGGAGAAGCAGTAATCACAGCAGTATACATCCTGAATAGGAGGTCTTGCAAAGCTTTACATGATGTCACACCTAAGGAAGCTTGGTCTGGAATCAAACTTGAGTTAACACATTTTCTTGTTTTTGGCTTTGTTGCATATACTTTGGTTCTTGATAGAAAGAGGCGTAAACTACATTCCAAGAGAGCTAGATATTTTTTCACTGGCTAGAGTGACCAAACACCTATAGACTTATCGATGTTTCCACTAACAAGATAATTGTTAGTCGAGAAGTCGATGTGAGGGAAACATAATCCTTCTTTGTTTGTAACCAACAAGCACTCTTTGAGATACCTAAATCCAATGTTGTCATTCCTTTCAAAGATGAGGAATCGAGATCATTCAGTACTCCTTCATAGACTCCACTGCAGTAACCCGTCACTGATATTTCCAATACTCCACTCGTATATCAGTGATGCCAACCTATGTTGGTCAACACTTCAACTGGTATTCAACCAATACATAATTCTTCGATACATCAGAGGCCTAAGTGGTTTTACTCCACTTTATAGGATGTGCGAGAGGATGAACTACCTCAATCAGATGCACGGCCATGGGTTACCGAAAAAAAAGTTGTTGACTCAACTAAGAAGCATGTTAATTTTGCTCTTGCTTATGATCTTTTCATGGTATCTAAACCACAAAGATATTCTAAAGCGATCACATTTCAGTTGCTTCTTTCCATAACAACTCAATTTAGATGGAAGATGTTTCAAATGGATGTAAAGAGCGCCTTCTTGAAAGGAGATTCGGATGAGGAGGTCTACATGGTTCAAACTGAAGATTTTTGGGTACTTGGTAGTGATTATCTAGTTTGAATGTTGTTTTAGTCTCTATACAGGGTTATGCAAGCTCCACGAACCTGGAATATTAAGATTGATCAGCATCTACAAGATTTCAGATTCAAAAGGACTCTTTTTTATCCAAATCTTTATGTCAAAAGCAATGGTGATGACAATGTGATACTTATTGTCTATGTTGACAATATTGCCATCACAGGTAGTGGGGCCACTACAATTTAGCAAGTAAAATCAGATTTGGGTGTTGCTTTTGACATGACCGATCTAGGCCTCTTACATTATTGCTTAGGTGTAAAATTTTGGCAACATAACTCTCATTTTCATAGCTCAAGTCAAGTATGCCACGATTCCCTTGAAGAAGTTTGGGATAATACATTGCAATCCCTCTTCTACACCTATGGAGGTCGGGCTGAAGTTGTCAACCCATGACGATTCATCACCAGTCAATAAATTACAATACAGACTATTGGTCGGAACCCTGATATATCTTACGTTTCCACAACCGGATCTATGTTTTGTCTCAACCAAAGCTCATTCATTGCACAGTAGCAAAACAAGTTTTGAGATATGTCAAAGGAACTCTTGACTTTGGCATCGTATATCAAAGGGTAGAAACTTTCAGATTGACAGGTTATACAAACTCTGATTTGGGAGGATCAGTGGATACTTGAGGTCTACCACCAGGTACATCTTTTCCTTTGGTTTAGGAGTTGTTTCATGGCAGATCAAGCTGTAGCTTATTGTGGCTATAACTTCCACCAAAGTAGAGTACAAAGCAGCAGTCAGTGCCAATTGTGAATAAGTATGGCTACGTCAAATTCTAATTGATTTTCAACTTCTTCAAACTATACCTACTCCACTGTCCATTTATTATGACAATCAATGTGTATTGAAGTTGGTGAAGAATTTTGTTTGTTAAATTTTGGGATAAACTTGGAGTTGTTTCCGGTTCAATCATTAAGAGGGGGTATTAAATATACTAACATATTAGTTAGTATGTTAACTAATGCTTAGTTATCAGCTACTGCAACTGTATGAAACTAATTATTGCACAATAGTCGAAGCATGCACATGCACTCCAATGTGTGCCTTCCAGTTTTCTCTTCAGTATTTCAGCATTCATATTTGTTAACAAAAGATAGTGGATCATGTTGCTCTTGAGAATATAAAAAGGGACCTAATTCAGTAAGAAGAATTTTCAGGCATCACAAAATACTTGGTGTATTTTTTGTATTTTCCAATATGTGAATTGCTATATTGAAAAAAGTTTTTTACTACCGCGGTCATTTCATAAAATCATAAATTATTTAGAATTGCATCTCCAGAACCCCACATGAAGACTCTAATAGGGGTTTCCAAAGCCAACAACGGCAAAATTTTCCCCAGTTTTTCAATCCTAAACCGCATTAAAAATTAGAAAACAATATTTTACTGAAAAATCTGAGATGAAAAGGCAACTTCAGTGTGTGTCAAAAATGGAAACTATAATTCTTGCCTTATGTTTTCTTCAACCGAATGCAGAAATTTATGAAGCATAATATATGGCAAGAGAAACATTCAACTAAAAAAGCAACAAGTTTGTCTATCTGTAAGCCACAGTAAACTGGAGGAGTTATGGAATGTTGATGAGGCTAAACAAATTGGAAGGATTACTTATAAGAAACCCATGTTTGTAGGTTCAAATCCAAGAAGGATCAGATTAAATAGGACGAAAAAGTTAGGACCTTTCCAGTGTATGAGGAGGTATTAAAGCTTTGGGGTATGAAGGGAATTTTGAGTATTCCTTACACTCAACAGCAATTGTACTTCGTTCAAGTTCTCGTCAATTCTTGAATAAAATATAATTGAAATTGTCTCAAATGTGCATAAATCAATCATGCTTGGCAATAAGTCAATTGGTTTGATTCAGTTCTCTCTACAGTGATTCAAACATATTTAATCCTCACAGTTTTTCTTGTGCATCTCCACAAATCTCAATTGTCTCTTTAGAAGAATTGTGCTTTCATTTCAGTTAAATTGTTTATTGTATTTAAGTAGGACAATATCATAGGCAAAATTTTGGATCTAATAAACTTGTATTTATTATAGAATTTCACATCTTTCTTTTGTGTTTTGTTGTGTTTTGTTAATGAATAGGGAATAAAGGGCAGCCTGCCCTACAATCAAGGTGGAGCTTTGGTTCCACTCATTGTCACTGGGTCATTTGTCCCTTGATAAATTCCAATGCTACAAATTTTCAGAGCCCACCATGGGGCACAGAGCTGCAACCCCACATTATCCACAAAATTCAACCTAGCAGGAGAAAGAAAGTCTACACGGATAAAGTTGGCAAAAAGGTGAAAGACACATCATTCGAAAACGTAAAGAATTCAAGGTTTCAAAAATCAAGGGAAAGCAAGTTGCGCATGCAATTACGGTTGATGGCAACTTGTCAACCAAAGTCTGGAAGTTATTTCCATAATCAACTATTTGAGATAAGGTAACATGTTGAGAGACACAGGAAAAAATGCATGCATATAATTGTTTCAAAGCCCTCGTCTTATTTGTAATGATGTTTATAAGTTTTGGGCAAGGAAGGTTCGTGAAAAGGAGCAAGTTAAGTCTTTTTACATTCTTGAATTCTCAAAGAAAACATTTGGCAGGTCAAGAACTGTATTGTTCGAGACCTTCTGCAACAAAAGGAAAGAAAAGAGCTTGTTCTTGAAGAGCTTCATCAAGATCCTCTATTGTATTTTGAGTTCTTAAAGTTTACCAAAGAAATGCATGATAGACTCGAACATCTTACCGACAATAATCTACTACGAACAACAGAAAGGCATAGATATGAGGAATACATGAAACAGCCTATTGCCAATGGTCAAGGAAATCTTCTTGCAGAGAACTTGGAATAATATTTGTTGGCACAACATTTTCCTAAGGAAGAAGCAGAAAGTATTCCACTCTTCAATACCCATTGACATTGATTTCATTATGTTCAAGGTTGAGACCAAATTTGATTATTTAATACCCACTGACCTCCTATCAGGTGGTCCTTAGCAACTTGAAGAATTTCAAAAAAGATTTTTTTTTTCTCCTTGACGAGTTAGCAAATATGGTGAGTCCTAGAGAATATCAAGAAAAGATCACTCAACTTCCTAATTCCATTTTCATCTTCCCCGAACTTGCTATTGGTTGCAAGCTAGGAGAATTCATCAACCTATTCCTGATGTTTGTCATGGATTGGAAAGTGTGCCATGCTGGTTCAAAGGTGAAATGAAAAGGGTCACACTTCCAAATAACAGGATACTGATCTATTTACGGGTTGAGTTTGGGTGAACCTCACCTCAACTAAAGTCATGGAAAATAGAACTATTGTCAAAAATATTTTTTTATTTTTTTTAATTTAAATTAGTTAGCAGTTTGTTATAAACAAGTTGCAAAGATCCTTATCCTCATATATCTACCTAATGTTAGGATAAATAGGATAAAGAAGCAGTTAGGACTTTTGTTGTGTATGAGAAGCTACGTTACCGGATACTGCACTGGAACCACTTAAGTACAATACAGTACAAATTTGGATATCATACGGGAGGGCAATGTGCAAGGTACGTTCCTGCCCCTGCGAGTACGTCCAGATACGTCCATGGACATATCTAAGCGTACTCGCAAGGGCAAGGACGTACCCTGCACGTTTCCCCCATGTATCCTACCTAGAAACACATTTTTTAAAAACAAAATCAATTGCACTCCAGAAAAAGTAAAAAATGCAGTTATAACTAACACTTTGCAAGGTGATTAGGGTTACTGTTTTGATTTCTTCTTAAGCCTGTAAACAGTGCACACTTCATTTCTCCCTTAATACACCCATGCTCTGCAATAGCCATTACTTTTTGACGCCAAGACTCCAATGGCGCACAAATCCCTTTATTCTCTCCTGCATCTAATGGCCCTCCTCTCCCTCGTAGCTGGATCGCAGGCTTTGTTTGCGGCATGGACCGCAACAAACCTTCACAGAAGTAGAGCCCATTCAATGCGTTGCCCAAAGACTTTAATGTGGTTGCTCTACAATCGCAATTGTAAACAAATATTATAAATGGAGACTATTATTTGTTTTAGTATTCGAAGTAATAACTTTAATAAGAAGTATTATTAAAAATTAGAAATTATGGAGTTTATTATAGTTGATTAAAATTTATGATTATCTTACTCATTTTTTAATAATAAATGTGATGATAGTGATTCGTCAATCATGAATATGCTGATTTGTCTTCATTTTTGTCCATATTATGTACCTATTATAAAACTAATTTAAGATCAACCATTGAATATTATGATATTTGGCATTGAATTATGAATGTGTTTTGTGGTTATTTAAATTATTATGTTTCCTCTATATATATTATGTGGCTAATTTTGCTTATATGGCTATATTTTTTTATTTTTTTATTTTTTATATATTTTTTGTATTGCTGTATCCAAAAACGTATCCAAACCCAAAAAAAATCCCCATATCCACGTATCCGATACTCGTATCCGGATCCGTACCTGTATCCCTATCGGTAACATAGATGAGAAGGTGTGAAGTTAATAGAAGGCAGCTTTGGGATGTGAAGTAAAGAACTTTGAGTCTTTCTTGCATTCAACAATAATTGAACTTTGTTCAAGTTCTCATTCATTCTTGAATAAAATTTGATTGAAATTGTCTCTTATGTCCATAAATCTTTCATACTTGGCAATATGTCCATTCGTTTGATTCAGTCCTCTCTACTCTAATTCAAACATCTTTATTCCTCTCACCATTTTTCTCGCACATCTCTACAAATCTCGGTCATCTACTTTGAAGAAGTGTGCTTTTCATTTCAGTTAAAAATTATATCACGTTTAAGCAAGATAATATCACAAATGCAAAGCTATGGATCCAATAAGCTTGTGCAATGCAATTATTCTATAGATTCACATCTTGGTTCTATTGTTTTATTATTTGTGAATAGCAAACAAAAGGGAACGCTCGCCTAGAATCAAGGAGGAACTTCAGTTCGACACACTCCTGTTGCGTCATTGGTTCATTGACAAATGCCAGTGCTAAAAGCTTTTATTGTTAGAAAGCAGCACCAGAAATGTCAGCAGTATCAGCACCTTGCCAGCTCAAAATCAAGTTACCTATGACAATAATGACAGAAGGTGGCCAAGATGGTACAATCCTATGATAAAAAATGTTATATGCAGTGAGATGGCTGGCGATGAAGGAGAGCAGCAACATATATATTTTGATTATCAACCATCTATAGCCAAGTTGATACCTGATTCTGAAGCTCCACAATTAGTTATTCTAGACTTTCAGCCTATATCTTCTCCTCATTGGCTTTAGCATCAGAAGCAGATTTTGGTTAAATCTTTTGGTTATGCTTCTTTATCCTTAATTAGTTTTTGATCCAAGAATCTTTTTACCCTGGCACTTTCTATTGTAATTGAATGTATTGTCAACTCCCATTCACCTGCTTTTGGTCATTCATGGGCATTAATAGAATTTATTTCTTTCTTATTTCTTTCTTAAATTTTTTTGCAGTGTGTCAATTCCCACGAAAAAACAATCTAAGCGGGCATAGAAAGAGGTAGACAATATTTTCTTAAACAAAAAATAATCAATCATATTAATCAGAATCATTTGACAAATGGGTTACTTAGTGGAGCAATCTGCTTATTGATGCCTCTCAATGGCTGTCTTCACCACATCAATAGCTTGTTTGTAGTGCTACAACCTTTCATGTCAATAAGATAGGTTCACTTATAGATGGCATGCTTAGCTTCATACTAGATCTCTATCACGGCTAAGGACCACACAAGGGGCTCCACTCCACAGGTCAGTCATAAATCCGATATATAGAAGCTACAAATGCAGGATAGCATCACAATAGGAATTTTCCATTTGCAAGTAAATCCTAATATAATGGTGAAGTCCTATGTGAGCGGGATGATGTGCAGAAAACTAGCAATTTATTTATTGATCTGTAGACTCTTAAGTGCAGTTGCTTAATTGGAATTCACATAATCACAATATGAGGTCCTACTTCAAATGATAGTTTTTAATGCTTTTTAATTCTGCAATTAGTGTGGTGAGTTGTTGGAAACATAAAAACAGAACTTTCGACAATGAATTATGAATGTAAATAACCATAAGCAGCAAACAGGAAACCAAGAGTGACAATTTGACACAAAACCAACTGAAAGTGACAATAGCTCAGCTTCTCTTTCTTCTTCTAGCCAAAGACAGTTTACAAAAAGTACAATAGCACAAATACATCAATCACCCTGCTGTTTTCTCACTCACCTCACTCTCTGCACCTTTTTTCCTTCCCCTACAACTAACTGAAGTCTCTAACTCTGACTCTCACACACTGATGCTTGCAATGGATTCGTGCCTCCTATTCATCATGATCTAGGAATGTCCTTCAAGCACTAGAGGACTCCCAAACGACTCAGAACTGAAGAGACACCATCATTCTGTTGTTACTCTGCCTGTTTTGTTTCCACAGGTAGAACTGCCGCTTTAGCAGGACGGAACTGCCAGAGTGGTTGAGTAACCGCCACCCTGTATTAACTGTTGGTTTCTTCACATTACAGGAAATACTCCATACTGAACCCTGTTTCTGACTGTTTCTGCCAGATCTCTGGTCGGTTGAAGAAGAGATTGTTTTTCCTGATACTTACAGATCATTTGTAGTGACAAACTATGTTTTTAGGTTAATAACTTACAATTGAGAATATCTTTGGTTGTCAAGTGAAGCCTAGATTCATCTGGATAAAATAAATGGACACAGAAGAATCACAAGAAGGATTAAAGCGGATAAGTTTATCACCAGAATATTTTCCCTCCCACATTAGAAATGAAGAACTAGAAAATCACCATAAAAAGATCACTATATGATAGAGGTTTTATAAAGGAAGTGGCTTTGATGGATTACAATAGGCATACCTTAAATGACACAAAATAATACCTTTTGATTTAGAAAAAATCCCCTGAAGATGGTTCTGGAAGATGGATTCGAAGCCTTGGGATTTAAAAATTCTCATATGATGATCCCAGAAAATAAAACTTCCAAAGATTATTGGAAATTTTTGTTAAGAAATATATATATTCGCTATAGTATTCCCAAGTAATTTTGATCATGCTTGTATACACACTGCTGCATTTTCTCATTGCTAGCTAACGTAGATCCACCATCCACAACTCCTAGGATTTGTAGTTGATGGTGAATTCAAAGATAGAATAACCAAATGCCTAAAGGCTAATACCATAGATATCATCGAGCAGCCAGCTACATTTCTTCCAAGTTTAGGAAACGTTTTCAAAGCATACATTCTATACATAAAATTCAGCATACATAAAATCTCTGTTGTAATGACAGACAACACCACCACTGTAAGTATACAATCAGAACAGAATAATTAATAAACAATAAGCAAATAGAAGCATGGTTTAGTATTCTAATAGATGGGAAGCAATGTGTATGACCTTATTCCTGACACGTCCAAATGCTTCTTCAGCTTCTCCGCTGAATAGATGAGGACTTGTAGTATACCTGCAAGAGAAGAAAAAATATTGAAAACTTACGGCTTACATATTCATATGGCATCTAGTTCTCAGATGCTATCACCATACAAGAAGGTATCAGCACGTGAAAAATATTAGAAATATCAAAAAGATTAGAGATTAAGTGTTTGATCTCTTGAACACACTTCCCTGCATATAGCATCATGAAACCCGGCTGGCAAGACGACGTAAATGACCAGTATCTAAACAACTAAAAGCCTAATCTTAAGAGAAATTGTGTGTTTTTTGTCGATTCTATCTTTAGATACTTCAAGAATTAAAGACCCATGACTAATAAATATGTTCCCACAACAAGAAGTTCAAGAATTTCTAATTTATAAATGAATTTACAATAAAACCAACTTTTTATAAAACAATATTGTTGATTTACACCACATCGTTGTGAATGTAAGTCAAACCCATGGTAGCAATTAGAGGTCCCTTACCATAATGATTGTTATTTCAACACTATTTTGTCCTCACTATTTAAACAGAGCTTTTTTGTGGAGGTTGTGCTAACTATTGATGATGAAACTCAATTTTTGTCCATTTCATTCAAATTAAAAGATGAGCAAATATCTTTTAATATCTTGAAAACATTTCAAGATTCAGATAAACCATGACAAACCTCAAATATTGTTCAGATGCAAATGAACTACAAAAAGGGGTTACTCAGATATTGGGCTGCAACTTGGAAATTGTCTACAAAGAGGATAAAAAGAATGCCATTGTTCATGCACTCTCAAGGAAAATTGAAGGCATGACCCTTGTATGCTTGATTTCTTCAATATCCTATGTGGATTGAAGAACCTGTAACGAGTGGTATCAAAAATCCGCTACTAGTCAGAAGTTTCAGCAGTTACATTTTGTGCCTAGTACCTCAGATAAGTTTTCTTGACACGAAAATTTCCTCTAGCACAAAAATAAGTCATACTTGAGTTCCATTTCCCACTGTGAGCGTATCATCCTCCTTGAAATGCATGCATGGACCTTAGCAAGCCACTCAAGGTTTCTTAAAACATATCACATGGTCAAGAAGGCTTTTTTCTGGGAAGACTTAAAAGTGGATGTACAAAAGCTTGCCAAGGAGTGTTTGGTCTATTGAAGGAATAAAAGTGAGACTGTTAAGACTTCTGGACTTCTACTTCCTTTGACCATTTCCAAGTCAACGAAGGGAAGAAATCTCCATGGACTTTATTATAGGGTTACCCAAATAGGAGGGCAAGAGTGTTATACAACAAGTGGTTGAAGGATGTGGGCTACAATTTCCTTTCACCACTAGTATAATAGCAACAAGCTTTATGCAGAACATTCATAGTCTACATGATATGCTCAAAGTTGTCAATGATTGTGATCCTAATTTTCAAAGGATTTGTCTATACTCAATGGGACTAACTTGGCCATGGGCTCTGCCCATTACACTCCGTCAGATGATCAAATAGAAATTGTTAAGAAGTGCCTCCATGGTTACCTTCAATGCTCTACCTCTAACATACAATATTAGTCACTTCAAAGAAATTCATAGGCTTTATTCTAGTATGGTGCAACAATCCATGCATCGACAAAGATGTCTCCTTTTAAAGATCTCTGAGGTTATTCTCCTAACGCCATTTCATATTTGCCATTTTTTTTGAGGTTCAAGCAGTGGGGATTCATGTTCAGGAGACTTGGAATATTCTTCAACTTCTCAAAGAGGACTTACAAATGCTCCAGAATCGAATCAAATGGTAGGCTAACCAGCACTAGAGTGAGCATCAGTTCCTTGGGATCCAACATTATAAGAAATTACTCAAGCAACATAAAACTAAAAATTTGTCATCCATATTTTACAGACCCTACAAGATTCTTGGTAAAGTTGGCAAGGTAGATTAGTAACTGGAGTTGCAGCTCCCTTCACTTATTCAAAAAATATGTTTTCTATTCTAAACAAGTTATTTTCCAACACATTCCAGTACAGTCAGAATTACCAGAACTGGATGAGGAAGGAAAGTTGCTCCTAGAGCCTGAGATTGTGATTGAACAACAATCAACAATTCCAAAATAGGTCGACTATTCATATGCAGCATATTCCTCCAGATGATCTACAAGAGATGCTACCTAGGAAGATGATGCAGTAACACACTAAACTCCTAAGATTTGAAGGAAAAGCTTTTTTGAAGGGGGAAGGCACATTATGTTTCTCTTAGTAGCTCCTCTTTTTGCTTAGTAAACATTTTTCTTTCTCCTCTCTTTCCTCTGCAACGGCAATCTATTTTGGGTATAGGGCCCACTCTCACATCAACTCAAAAAGTCCTAAAGTTATTCTATTCTTCTATAAATAGAAGTTAGGACTCACTGTTAAGCCAGCTATGTGTAGTATTTAACTCTTGTAATTGGAGGCTCCTCCCTCAAATTAGCATTGCAATACGAAGATTCATTGCTCTCTTTATGACTAAATTACTGGTATTCTGTACGGAATAGCTCATTATCTCTATTTATATCTTTACTTTAGTAAAATTGTACTAATATTACCAAAAATATCCTTCTGATTGGAGTTGTGTCCAACACATTTTGCTTCAAGGGGAAGGTTGGTAGGGCAACTGTGTTTGCCATAATAGTGCCAGTAGTGGAGCTTTAGCTGCCATTATTTCTAGTGAATTGACTCCATTGTTGCCGACATTAATCCTCACGCTCAAGTAGATTGGACTTTCAAAATTGGTGATGTGGAGCGTGGCATAGCAGCATTTTGTAATCTTCCCATGTACAGGCCTCTTGGTAGATAGAACTTTTCTTTGTTCAATGAAACTAGTGGAAACAAGAGCCCTCTTTTCCGGGTTAACAACGAAGAATCTAGTAGGCAAGAGGAGAAGATAATTTGTGCATATTACTATATACATTAAATTCACTTTACTAACATTTATTTTGTCAAGGACTTCTTGCCACATTAATCTCCCATATTCGGGATTGAGATGGTCAGGTTTTGAACCAACTCCGTGAGAGTATTGTCTACCACCTTCACATCAGACTTGTCATCCTTTACCTCCTAAATCCTTCCTCTGATTCCCCCTATAATTGCCTGCTTATGCCCAACATCATTGGCCCCGCCAATGACGTACTGATTTCCCTGTTTTTGTCTGATTCTTCGGCACAGCCGATGATGTACTGATTTCCTTGTTTTTTGTCTACTTCTTCAGCCCAAACCTTATTTTAGCTAAAACCAAAACTAAAAGCCAATGATGTACTGATTTCCCTATTTTTTGTCTATTTATTTGGCAGAGCAGATGACATATTGATTCCCTTGGTTTTTGTCTACTTCTTAGGCCCAGCCCTTATTTTAGCTAAAACCAAAACCTGATTTGAGGGATCCATATCCCTATTTATATGATTCATTGGGCCATTTCTAGAGGAACAACAACTTATACCCTGCTTGCACTCACAAATCCCCATAGGGAAGACAAAGAGGAATAGGGTAAAGGACTTCACCTAAGGAAGGCAAGTTACAATAAAGGCCTCGGAGATTCAAGAATAGGGGCTATGCCGAGGAGGTAAACCAAGTCTTATGAGTTCCCAACTTTGGTCTATTTAAGGGTTTCTTCTATCTTTATTGACTCCACCTACAAACATCTCTTACAAAGTGGTCAAAGCTAAGGGAGAGATTAGTGTACCAAGAAGTCGACTCAAGGTAAGAATCCCTAACCCTACCCCCTTTATTTTGTCCATGGTCAGATTATGAATGTTGTAAGTTCAATTTCATTTATGTTATAGCACATGCATATTACAATTTACTTTATTGTTGTTACGGCCATTGCCTTTACCACGGTCATTGACCTAAACACCATAGCTATTGCTTATTACCTAGTTACATGCTTGTTCTAGTAAGGTTTTCTACCCTTTTCTAGATAGAGATTGTACATGTAGGTTCCTATGACTAGACCGATCACAACCCTCGGTTTATAACCTAGTTTATTTACTGCATCATGCAAAACAGCCTCTTCCCTACAGCCACAGCCACACTGTGGTCCTGTCATATTTATGTGTTGGTTATAGAATGGTCTTTTACCTTATACCTATTTAGAGGGTTGTATACGTAGAGACCCATTTCTAGGCTCAATGCAATATGTGATGGTGACCAACTATTAGATGATGACACCTTCCAGGCTAATATAAGCAAATTTAAGTCTGGCAAAAAGTAAAAGATTACTGAAATAGCTACCAAAGAGAAGGGGTCGCAGAAAATATGTTTGAATTTGCAATGTCTGCTGAAAGGGAAGCTATTTTAACTGAAGGTGTTCCTCTTGATGGTGTTGTAGAAGCTGTTGTTTCAACCCAATTGGAGCTTTGCAAGGCTCCAATTGCTGATACTAAGTACAGAGCAGTTTAAGTTTATTTGAAAGTTGTTTTTTAAATCAGTCTCTTGAATACTCTTAAATTTTGGCTGGCTGTGACCAGCGTCAAACTTTAATGATTTTTTGGTTATGTTTGTGAAAATTTGAGGTTAGGTAGTTGATTAGAGATGCTTGATTAGATGTCTTTGCTCATAGATACTATTCGATAATGTAACCTTCTTGCTGTAAATATATTTCTTGTACATTTATTCCATCTTAATATATATATATATATATATATATATATATATATATATATATATATATCTTACAATACATATGTATGAGCATTTATAACACCCAATTATGCCACAATTCATCTTTGACACACTTGTTGTCAGAAAGAAAAAACAAAGTGGCTTTGCATGTTGTGTTGAGAAACGCACTAGCATACCCAAAAAAATAAGCCTCAATGATATACACTAAATACAACACTGTCTATGCTCCCTAAAAAAGGAAGAAGAAATAACGCATATGATGGAAACCATAAACAAACCTACATAAAAAGAGGAAAATATCATATGCAAAGGAAAACATAAAAGACCTTAAACATGCAAAAGACATATACAATGACATTCTTTAATCCACAAGAATGGGAAGTTGAAGAACAATTTGGAAATCCTTAATTAGTCCAAGAACAAAAAGGCTCTTCATTCCCAATTCCTGCGTGCACAACATTTACCATGCCATAACTACAATGTGTGCATATCCCAGTATCAAAATACCTTTCTTTATAAAAATAATCAATGGGGTCAGACTTCAAAGCCAACCATAAGGATTTTACCAATAATAAGCATGGAAAACATGAAATCATAAATTCAGGGAGCAAGTTTTTAAGGCAATAAATGTTTGATGGAACCATATCCAATGATGAATAAGCATTCCATATTTCAACATTTAATAGAATGTATCCTGCAACAAGCGTATTAATGATACAAGTATAAGACCAAGATATTCCAACCCTACCCCTCTTCCACCAAAAAATATACTTTATATGAAGATGAGAAATGCATTGATCATGATACTAATATGAAATGTCGATCATGCATTTATCTCTGAATAAGACTAACATACATGTAGGTCGTAGCCAAAGAATTGCATGAGCGGGTTGAAATCTCTTGTCCGTTGAATGTACTCTTTTCTCCAATTTTGCCAATCCATCTCTCACGTAAAATAGGTTGATCGATTATTCCAAGAATCTGTAACAGATTTGTAATAAAAGGTGCTTGTATGCGATTATGAAAATACCAACATTGAAAACAGCTGCAATTCCTAAAGCACGATGACAATTCACAAGGAAAACCTCCACTATTTAACTTATAATGAACAAGTTCAGTGATATATAAAATACTACTAAACACAAGCTAAGATATCGTTTACAATAATTTGAAGGGCTGTTTTTTTAGCTGTTTTTATATAGCTATATAAGAACTCTCTTATTGTTATGATCCAAAAAACAAATAATACTAAACACAAGCTAAGATAATAAGACCTCAATGAAGCAACTACTTACGATGCCAAAACACACAAGTCGCTTCCCCTTTTCCATTTTCTAAAAATGTTTTCCATCATAAATTACTCATTTAGTTAATTATTAATTGCCAAATAGTGATTTTAATCATTTGCTCATATAAGGCAATTATTATTTAATTAATAGAATATTTGATAAAAGTGGTTTTTACCACTAAAGTATTTAATTGAAATAATTATTAATTTTTTTCCTAAAAAGTAATTTTAATTACTATTTATTATTAAGGCAATTAATTAATATTATATTCGAAAAAGAGGAATGTCGGCTTGGAAGCTAAAGCAAAGAAAACGAAAAAATATCCTAAAAGTTGGCAAGAGAGGGTTACGAGGTATTTTACCTCCCCAAGGTGGTTCGCCCTCTTTTGGAAGGTACAAATATAAGGTGAAGATCACAATTGAAGATATATTGAATTTGATATTATTTCTTCATGCTTGAATAAGATATTGGAATGCATGCCCAATAAATGTTCATAGATTTGGAACTGATTATTTTACAAAAAGTGTCTTTTGACGCCACCTATTGCTAAAGGTGGATTTGTTATTTGCCCTAGAGTAGGGCGATTTGCTTTGAGAGATTATTGAGAAGGTCTGGTGGACTATTTGACGTCCATTTGAGCAAAATAATTCTGATTATTATTTGTATTAATTTTGCAAGTGAAGCGACTTGGTTTAGAGATTCTTTTTGGTGTCTATTTGATCAATTTAATATTCTGGAATTTATTAATAATTTTCCTGAATATTGGCATAAGGTTTGGTAAAGATTTGATGAAGTTTTGAGGCTCTAATTTGCTAGAATATTAAATAATAATTTTCAGATTATTAATTAATTTTTTGACAAAGTTTTCTTAATCAAATTCACTTGTGAAAGGTGGGATTTTGCCTAATAAATATTCAGCTATTTATTCTGCACCTTGGCGACTTGGGTGACTAGCTTGGTAAGACTTTTGGGCCATTTTGGATGCCCTAGGGGATCGCTGATATTTTTTTTCTGATTTTTGGCACATGTGGCATATTTTTCTAGAGGGTTTGAAGCAGAAAATAAGCAAGGCACAACAATTGTATTTGAGATAAAATTCATATTTTTTCAATTATCATAAAATAGCAATTGATCCTCAAAAATTGGTAAAAAGGTACATCTTTTTCATTTTCAATTTATTGCTCATATTTGCAAGTATTTAGGTGGATTTGGGCAAATTCGTGGCTAGAAATTATCTACACATCTCTTTCATATTGGCGCTTAAGGTTCTCTGGGTTTTGGTAAGGGTTTTGGATCATTTCTTGCATGCTAGGGTTTGCTGATTTTCAATTTCAAAATTCAAAAAATTATGGATTTTAAGGAAAACACCTTTTTGTTTAAATCGTCCCATTTGGAGACATTACAACTTTCACTTAATCACTTGCTTGCCCATGACTCTCAAATGTCCCCTTAATTGAAAATTAGAATAATAAAATACTTTTATAATTGTTTTTTAGAAACCCCAAGTGTTTCCCTTCTTCCTTTTTCCCTTAGCCCTTGGGAAACAAAACAAGGCTAAAGGTCTTCAATGGCTCCACGATCCAAAAGGGGACATGACAATCCTCCCCATCCGAAATTGCTTGTTGTCAAGCAATACCAACATCCATGAAGTTGTCCCAACAATTGTCCCCATGCAAAGCTCAACTCTCGCTTCTTTCCATGGAAGGGAGGCCTCCTATTGAAGCCTTTTCATGTTGTACTTGAAGACTCTTGGCTGCCCACTCAAGCTAGAAATAATACAATAGCACATTGTCCTCATTCTCTCCCTTGAAGCCTTGCACCTTGGGCTTCCCAACAAGATGACAAAAGAAGAGGAATTCCCAAAATTTGCAGCAATGTAGGGGCTGGAAATGTTTGTTCCAGCAAGGTGATTGCTAGAATTTTGGGCCTTGATTATCCACCTAGCAACAACTACACAAGACAAACATATTAGTCAAAAAAAAAGATTCACACTCCATGCGGGGGTGGCTCCACTCCCTTTCCTTGGTCGCATACTTGACAATCTACCCCAAGGTGTTCAGTATCCATTCCTTGCCTCCCAACAACCAACAACCCTTCGAAATTGCAAAAGGCATGACCAAGTCAGCCATTTTTTATGTGATTGATTGGTTGTTTGCACACAAATCAGACTTCTTATTACTCCAAAATAGGGACTTATCCAACCATAACTCATCCTTTTGAAGTGTCATCCTGCAATCAGCCTTCTCCATGCATCTAAGAACCCTAAAACTCACAAGTGAGCTGGAACTGTTATGGGCAGCATGGTGAAAGAGTATGCCATGGTTGTACCTTATGTTGCTAGGCATGGCCCAACTATTAGTACTCTCCTAGAATAGCCATCAAGCTTAAACCTTTCTCAAACAAGTGGTTGCCTGTAATGTTCCATTCTCAGATCTAGTCAGTTTGGTGAATGATACCCTGTTTCTTGAGTTCCCAAAGGCTAATTGGTATTGGTAAGGGGACTCCAAAGATCTTGGAGGGCACAAGTTCATTTTTTCTTGATATATTTTTGTGGCAATGAGCTCAGTAGGTATTATGAATCAATATGTCTCTTTCAAAAGTGAATTCCGACTTTTGGTGGCTTCTCCAAACTTCTTGGAGAAGCAGTCTATTTTTAGTAAGTCACCCGATTAGCTCCGATCATCATCCTGCATCTCCAATATCTTCTCGGTGTGATCAAAGTTTGATTCCGATGTCGTTTCAATGCTTTTCGGAACTTGAGTGAGTCATTGAGTTATTAATTAATATTTCACTAATGTTGTCTAATGTTGAGAAATAGTTAAAAGAATTACTTAGTGTAATAGCTCATTGGAAAGGTGATTAAGTGTTCTAAAATGTTGGATGCTTAGATAAGAGGCCTTTGCATGTAAAATGACATTATTATTTCAAAAAGGTCTTTGTGAGGATTAAAGTGAATTATTCTATTTTTAAATTACATAATTCCCTCCAAAAAGCTATAAAAAGAGGTGTCGAGGATCATTGTTGGATATGTTGAATATTTTATGAAACCTTGTTTTCTCTGTGAGGTGGTAATGTCCCCATTTTTGAGCTAGTCCTTGAGATGAGACTCTTAGCTTGAGCATTCCCTAGGGCTAACAATTTTAAAGTCAAAAGGGCAACATTAATAAGCTTCAAAGATATGTTTGATAAAGCACTTTATTATCTAATTTTTAGGACTTTTTAAGGATCATCATAAAAGTGCTTTTATAAGGAAGCTTGTTATTTATCTTTTTATTAAAAGGAAAAAGTAACTCTCCCTCTCTATTTTGGGCGCCACAATTGGAGAAAAAATATAAAAGGGAAGAGACACTCTTTTAGAAAGGCATATGGTTGAATATTGAATTTGGAAAATTGAATCAAGTATGTCAAGCTTAGTTTCTACCTCTTGAAAACGAAAACCTTCAAGAAGTGTCATAGGTTTAGGGACGAAAACCTCCATTCCTTGTACTTGAGCAACACTATTCAAGGGTTGTAAGTGAGCTTCAAATTACATGTGTTCATGCAAGTAGATCTACAAAGGTTTTTCTAAACACCACCTTCATTGAGGAAATATTGCAATTTCTATTGAAAACAGGTGTTTGGTAATTTCATAGGTTTGGAGAAGAGTGAATCATATTGGGAGCTCGTTTGTGTTGCGGAAGACCTTCCCAAGGGGTGGCGACTTGCCTAGGGAGCTAGGCGAACCACTCGGAGGGGTCATCGGATGCCAAAGAAGGGTGCATGTTATTTTATTGAATTTTTCAGTTAAGGCGACTTGATTGGAGAGCGAATTTCAAGGGCTTGATGCTGATTGGGAGTGATTTACAGTGTATAAAATATTGCAAATATTTTATCCCAAGTTCTCAGCTTGGCGACTTGCTCTAGGGGTCCCTTGTAGGCTATTTGAAAGGATTTTGAGTGAGTAGAATATTCTAAATTTCATTCCTTATTTTTCTGAGGTAGGACGAACCAGTTGGGAAGGAGAATTGAGCATCTTCAGAGGGTTTTTAGACTCCGTTTGGCAAGGTACAAGTTGTTCATCTATTTTCTGATTTTTGTGGCAAATTATCATAAGGGTTTGAAAGGAATTGGAAGGGAAAGACTAGGGTTTCATTCTAAAAATTCTGTCATTATTTTATGAGTGGGGTGATTCACTTGTGGAGTATTTTTTGAGGTTTATAGGGTGCTTTTAGGCCCTAAAAAATGGACAAATAATATTATAATAATTTGTGTATTTTCGGCATATTGTTTGAGATCCTTGGACATCATTTTATGGGTGAATCCAAGAGAAAATTATGATTTAATTCACACATTAAATTTTTGCACATGGGCGACTTGCCTTGAAGGGTTTTTGGAAGCTTTGAAGGGCTAACATTGGAAATATTTCATTCTAAAATATTTATATATTTTATTATTATTATTGGTGAATTTTGCAAGGGTTTGAAGGCTGAATGAACAAGAGAAAACACATTTGTACTTTCAAGAGAAAAATCAAAATATTGCAAGGGTATTTTTCCAAGGTACATCCACCTTTTCTCACACATAAACACATATTTATTACAGCAGCAAATTCAGGGTTTATGTAAGACATTATATGAATTTAAAGTGAAAATTCAATGGATATATACTTCAGTAGTTTTGGAATTAATTTTGCAACATTGGCACCTAGAGTTTGTTTCTATTTGGGGTGTTTCAGCATCTATATATCAGCTAAGGTTTGTCGATTTAAAATTTTTAGAATTCAATTTGTTTGGAGTGTTTAAGGGTTTGGTTCAGAAATCCTCTTTTTTCATCATTGTCCCAATTTGAGGACATTACAAAAGTTGAACGTTGTTCATTTCTTCCGCTTTAGACGAAACCTTAAGGTACGATTGGTTTCGGTGGTGAAAGATCCTCCCTAGCCAATACAGTGTGATTCATTTAGGATCACAGTTTGTGCAAAAATAGATTTAGAAGTGAATTCATCCAGAGTTCACAGGTGAGTTGAATGCTTTGGTTTGATATATTATGACCAAAAAAGAATATATTTCCAGTTGGGATTTGTGCTGAAGTTAAATTTATTTGAGGATTTGCAAGCAATTAATTGAGTTTTGTGAGGGTTTTAAACCCTACCATTGCTAGGTACTTCCAACATATATTGTCATTGGGATTTTGTGTGGATAAAGGCTTTCGAAGCCTTCGTTGAAGTAAGCTACAGCCTATCAAAGAGTAGTCGTAGCCCTATTCAGAGCAATTTCTAGTGACTTGAAGTCGGTTGCCCATCTACATATTCATACTTGTTCATATTGCTATTTGGAAGGGTTTTTGGAATTGGATAAGGGTTTGGTATTATTGCTCATATCCTCATATCAGCCCAACACTTGTGCAAACACTTTCAGTCCATTGTGGAGGTTAGAAATAAAATATTCTGCATGTATGTACTTATGATTTTCTAGCACAGCAAACTTTATCATTCATTGTAATCATTTTCAGCTCAATAAGAAGGTGCCAACTGTTTGACAAAATGTCTTCATGAGTTCTTTGAATATTGTGATGATTTTATGATCTAGAATTATAGTTTCAGCTACTCTGAACACTTGCATTCAAAAAATACTTCATAACAGATTGTGTACAAAGTGTTTGACAAAATGTCCCTATGAGAAATTGCATGATATAAGGCCCATGAATTCAGTACAAGATTATAAATCGTAGTTGTTGTCGATAATACACAGTTTAATCAAAAAATATTGTGGTGCACTTTTTGTAAATTGTTTGACGAAATGTCTATCAGTTAAGAAATCAAAAACATTGCAAGCTTTGGACAAATTTCCTTGGTAGGGACATTACATTGCCCCTGTTGTAGCTTTCATTATGGAACGCATAGCAGTTGTTAGTCCCCTCAAAACCGTCCTTCAAGCACACAATTCCAAACACCCTAGGGATTGGAAGCTTCCTCATAAGGGCTGTGATCCAATCTTCCACTCTTAAACTCATGTGCTCCCTTATCTAGAAGAGAAATATCCTCAAGGTATTGTTGTGTTTGGAGTTTATAGGGTTGTGATTGAAGTTTACAGCCTTGTTCGCACCCAAAATTTTGAAGCTACTTGTTCTCCATCTATCCATTGGAAGTCTTCTTATGCTTCCGGAACATGGCATGAGTCTACAACTCACCTCAAAGTTGTTGAAACAATCATGAACAGTACTATGGGAAAATGTACCAAGGCTGCCCTTTATGGCACTCTCTTCTTGTGTGTACCTTGGAATAGTAGTTTCTTGGGGGGCGCAACCCAGAACCTCTCAAGGTGCCTCAATGCTTCTTTGCCCATCACAAGGTATGTCTTAACATTTTTTCTACAACAATTAAATTTGAACTTTTTTAGAAGCATACCTTCATTGTTGATCTTTTGGCAAAGGGTGTGGCCTTGCCATGACACCACATCAGATTTCCGTGGCTTGTCCTCTCGCTGTCCCATCACCAAATTCACAGCATTTGGGATGCTCGTCTTACCTAAAAAGGACCAAGGTTTCATTCTTTGGAGGGGCAGTTCCCTTTTTGCAAATTCCAACCTTATGAGTGATGAACCACTTTTCCTCAACATTTTTAGAATGTGCCAAGGGCTGTCTTATACCAACTTTCCCAGAATTTTCAATGCATGTAAAAAGCTGATTTTGTACATTTTTCCTAGAATTTTCTTCCTCGTTACTTTCGAAATTTGTTACCATGCAAAATTAAGAATTTTGAGTGCAAGAAACAAACCCATTTGGTATGTCCAACTCAGAATTTTCTGTGTTATGGGCCTCTTCCCTGTGAAAATTTCAGATTTTTCCTATCATCCATAATTTGACATTTTGTCCAATCCATGACATGCCTTAATTCATTATTTTCAGAATTTTCCATGCTTATTAAGAAAGGAATCGGATGATTTTCAACATACCTTAGTTGTTAAACCCTCTCAAAATTTGTCATCTTCTTAACTCCATTCAAGGAATAACAATTTCCAGAATTCAATTTACTTACCAACCTTGAAGTAGGGCAAATCCCTCTTGGTGGTGGTGGCTGCCCAAACTCAGAAATTGTAGTCTTTTCCCTCGGTCTAAAAGTTTCACCTGGGTCTCAAATAAAATCTGCACTTTGATCTATCTCAACATCCATCTCAAAGAGTGGATTGTCAGAATATTGGAAGTTATTCCCATCTCTTTGCTCAAATTTTCTGAAAAATATCCCAAATCAAGGTCTTCTTAAAGCCTAACGAGCTCATCAATTATTTGCTCAATTTCCCTTACCCTTGCTTCATTCTCTTGCTCCCTAAACTTCCTTGCAAAATCAATCTGGTTTTCTGCCTCAAGATGTGCCCTTTGACTATTTATTAAGGAGGCTTTGGTTGACTCAAGCTCAAGGGTAAGCTTATCAACCATAAGCTTCATTGTCTTATGAGCATTTAAAGCCTCATTTGCACATTTGATGGCCACCTCCTTGTCTTTGACTATATGAAGATATTTTGATTTTCTTGTTTCCATTGCATCCTTGATTGTATATAACCACAATAGTGACAATTTTCTTCAAGTGTTCCCTCTCCACATTTTGCATTAATCCTTCAAGGAACGCCTTTGTGTTGCCCAACCTTGTTTCACCTGGGTCTCAAATAAAATCTGCACTTTGATCTATCTCAACATCCATCTCAAAGAGTGGATTGTCAGAATATTGAAAGTTATTCCCATCTCTTTGCTCAAATTTTCTGAAAAATATCCCAAATCAAGGTCTTCTTAAAGCCTAACGAGCTCGTCAATTATTTGCTCAATTTCCCTTACCCTTGCTTCATTCTCTTGCTCCCTAAACTTCCTTGCAAAATCAATCTGGTTTTCTGCCTCAAGATGTGCCCTTTGACTATTTATTAAGGAGGCTTTGGTTGACTCAAGCTCAAGGGTAAGCTTATCAACCATAAGCTTCATTGTCTTATGAGCATTTAAAGCCTCATTTGCACATTTGATGGCCACCTCCTTGTCTTTGACTATATGAAGATATTTTGATTTTCTTGTTTCCATTGCATCCTTGATTGTATATAACCACAATAGTGACAATTTCCTTCAAGTGTTCCCTCTCCACATTTTGCATTAATCCTTCAAGGAACGCCTTTGTGTTGCCCAACCTTGTTAGGGCGTGTACTTCCCTCTCAATTGTTACCAATAATTTTTTTTTCCAACCTCCATCATGAAAACTAATGTTATGCAATGAAAATGAATTATTGTTAAAATCAATGCAAACATCAACCTTCTCATCTACAACATACCTTTCCATAGAGTTATTCTGAAATATTTCTGTCTTATCGAGCTTGTGTTCTTTCTCAACTCTGGTTTCTTCAACAATTTTAAAAATTTCTTCTTGAGGCTCACTTGTTCCCTTCATACTCTCCAAAGTCTTTTCCCTTGGTTCTTCCCTTTCATTATCTATAATTTGCACCTCCTTTTGCTGCCCACAAGCTTGATGTAAAACCTCGCCTTGTTGCCCAAAAACATCTGATTTTTGGTACCCAGAAAAAACAGCACTTGGCATCCCCAAAATGCTTGGCTCTAACACATTGATGTCTTCCAATTGCAGCCCACTTTGCTGCCCCAAAAAGTTTGCTTTCTGATGTTCTGAAGTTGTAAACCTAGGCTGCCCCAAAGCGTTGTTCAAAGGGCTTCAAGGTACCAACGTTTTGTTGCTCACTAACCCCTTTCACATATGAATTGGTGCCCTCTTTCGGTGATGGATCCCTACGACAATTCGCTAGAAGCTCTTTCTTCTTTGCCCTTCTACTTTTATTCTGTGTACACCCCTAAAAATTCTTCCAAGGTGTTATAAGTTGCCTTCGTATCATCCTTCCTCTCATATTCATCAAAGGCCATAAGTTTGTCCTCGTCTTCTTTATTTTGTTCCTCCAACTGTGCCCTTTGAAAAGGATCATTTCTTCGCCTTTTCTCGAATAATGTTAGGGTTGCATCGTTGATACTAAATTGTTGAACAAGCTGATCCTTAATGTCTTGTCTCTTCATTCCATCCCTATCTCTTTTTTGTACACGCATCAACAACTCCCAGATAGGATCCATTGTATACAATTCCAAACCATATAGCTAGCCAAGATTTTGGCTATGATACCACTGAAATGTCCCTTTTGGTGCTGCCAACTAAAAAAAAAGATTTCTCCCCAAACCCTAGCAATTATTTTATTTTTTATTTTTATACAAACCCTAGCCGCTGTAACAAAATTCAAAATACTGTAAAGAGGCCAAAATCACCACAAAATATTGTTATCAATTTTGAAAATTATGGGAAAAATACACAATAATTCCAGCTACAATAAGATCCACAAAACTGAAATTTCCAATGCAATATTTCTGAAAAATAATTACAAAAATATCAAAATATTGTGTGGTTGTTCCACACCCACCAAAAGACCTCAATATGCCCTAAAAGACCTGCGCTCAACCCTAAGAACGGTTCTCTACTCCCAAGAGTGAATCGCTACCCTTTTTGACAATTCACTGCCCTACAACCAACTCTCAATCAACTTTTTCAGCCCACCAACCTGATCGCCCCACCTGCAAATAGAGAAATTGTGTTGAAAACCCTTTTGTTGTCTATATTGCTCAATACAACCTTTTCGTGAAGTTTGACAGAGTTTATAAAGCAATGTACATCCACATGATAAAATCTAGAGTGAATTTTAATAAGCAAAGCATAATAAACGAAGCACACAGATCAATGAACCAATACACAGGGATTACCATAGGAAAACCTTAAAGAGGTAAAAAAACCCACCAGTGTGATATTCATATATTTAAGAAACCAAATCACCCCAATACATAAACTCATTCTCACTTCTTCAATAGCCTTCACAAAACTCTTTGTTCACGCATAATTTGTGATTTATAATATAATATTTCCACACACATTCACAATAGGGGTAAAACCCTATTTATAGTGAAATGTAAAGGAATGTGACCGTTGTAATAACAGGTCCGACCATCTTAAGAACTTTTCAAATTACCAATAATAATAAATATGTTTTATTTTTTCGATAAGTAATAAAAAGTTTATGTTTTACTATTTATTTACATGAGATTGTTAACTCGTGTTAATAAATAATAAATCATTATTTAATTACTTAAAATGTACTAAGGGTCTTATAATTAACCACTTAGACATTAAATGTTCTAACACTCTTTAATGCTAAGTGGGAATAAATGTCAGTCACATTAAAAAGGAATTCTACTATGTACAAAATTGAAAGATTTAAAAACTTTCATCATGCTAAACATCACCTTTTGAAACAAAAGGAATTACAATCCATAAACTACTCGAAAGTCAATTTAGGCTAGCATGATTGTGAGATTACATCTCACAATTTCTCATGAATAATCACTAAGCATATTTGGAGCCTTTTATAGCATAAGGACTTCCATTACAAAGTATGTTTTTAATGTATTGGGGTACAAAATTAATACTTCTACACGAAGTTTGCAATGCTTTATAATGAGAAGTATAGAAAATGAGAAGAACCCATGACCGTTAGAAAGTGGCATTGCCATACACATTCCCCCTCAATGGCAACTCTGAGAAATCCAACATTGTACGAAACTGACAAAACTTGATAGCACCAAATGCTTTTGTGAAAATATTTCACTTATTCATCTGTAGAACATAACTGTAGATCAATATCACCACTAATAATTCTCTCGGATAAAATACACAAACTTCAATATGCTTAAATTGTTGGTGTTGCGCACTTACACAAGACTTAAACACATCCAAAAATAGATTCATTATAGCATAGTATCGTTAGCATTAAAATAACCAAATACATAAAAATATGACTTGTTTTTCTATGGTAAAACACATTTAAAACAATCAAGTCATATTTTAGGCAAACAAGTTCACTACTTTGATTACAAAGTTGGTGAAAAAACAATATAAATTATTGTATGCAATTCATTATTGAACGTCTCCAATATTGACAAGATGAGCATCCCCAATTGTCATCCGATGCGCATACAATAATTTACTAATAATATGATACTAAGTTTAAACATTAGATATCCTATTAGCAAAAACTCATTTTATCATTTGAGTTTTATGGTCATCTAGTAAGAAAATGCCTTCAAACCCAAAAAATTATAGATAACTCCGAGCCTATCATTGAGGAAAACGAAAAGGAGAATGGTTTTATTAAACTAAAGAGAAAACCTATCATCAGACACAAAGGTAAATGAATAGTGGAAGGAGAAAAGAAGGATGGGAGTCTAAGCAAAGAAGGAAAATCAGCGATAGATATGGAAGACAAAAGGGTTCCAAAAACCCAAATGAATGATCAAAGGTGGGAAGAAAATGATTCCCTTATGACTGATTACGGCTTCAAACAGGTCCTTGAAAAGCTCATTGAAGAACTTTTGTCCAATAATCCTCAAAAAGGAACAAGGGATATGTGTAAGTATAGGAAGATGCCTTGTCAGAAACAAAAGATCGTTGTAGTCAAGGGAAGGACGATGACACAATAGAAGGTCAAGAGGAAACTTCCTTCACCTTTGGCCAAAAGAGTAATTAGAGGAATAAGCCAAATGTAGGGAGCTACAAAAAAGGGAGACCCAAAATCTTGGAAAAAATCCAAAAAGAATCTAGGCAATCAACCACAATTAGAGGACATCTTAGACAACGTAGATGTTAGTCATCTCTTGGAACATGAGAGGGATTAATGCCTGTAATAAGAAAAGGCTTTTAGAAAGGATGATTGTAAAATACAAATCTACGATCATTTTGCTTCAAGAAACAAAACTTAATGACGAAGCAAGTTAACAATGGAGGATGGCTAGATGACTTAAAATGGATGTAATAGGGGTGGGATCCATTGGGACAATTGGGGGTCTCAAGGTGTTGTGAAACCTTGAGGAGATGGAAGTAACTTGCAAAAACACTTCCAGAATTGGATTGAATGTCAAGTGGAAGATAGAAAATACAAAGAAAGTTTTTTCATTATCAATTGTTACAGTCGTCAATCTCAAGTTGCTAGGGAAGATACGTGGAATCAAATCCTACCTACTATGGATAACGAGAAGCATGGAAAATGGATTGTGTGTGAAGAGTTCAATTCAAGAATTGACGACAAGGAAAAGAGAGGTGGGTGTGCTTCTTCTCAGGGGGATAAAAGCTTCATTAGAATTATTGAAAGAGCAGAGTTGTGGGCTACGAAAATGAAAAAACAGTGGTTTACATGGAACAACAGAAGGAAAGGAAACGAATTGATCTTGGAAAGGATTGATAAATCTCATGCTTCTTCGAATTGGTGGAATCACAACAGAGCCTTGGAAGTAAAAGTTCTCTCAAAGAGAGGTTCAAACCACTTGTTGGTAGCCCTATCTCTCAAGGCAAATCCGAGACCTAAAAACATCAATTTTAAGTTTGAAAAATTGTCATTGGAACATCTTGGATTCGAAGGAATGATTAAAGAAGAATGGGAGAAACCCACTTCTAGGTTTGGAACAAAAATGTCCCTCTTTACCAAGAAGCTCAAGGACCTCAAAGGCAAAATTAAGTGGTGGAATCAAGAAGTTTCAAAATACCTTCCTTCTCAAGAAAGGACAAGAAGAAGCAATTGGGGTAATCCAACACTAAATAGGGGCAAAAAGGGTTTCTGACTCCTTGGAGGAAGAACAGCAAGTACTAGTGGAGCAGTTAGGGGAGATTTACAAAAAAGAATTTTTTTTAGGAAAAAAAATTGTGGGACAAGTGGATCAAGGAGGGAGATTAGAAACTTTAAATTTTTCCATCTTGCCAAGAAAATTAGAAGGCAAAAAACTTACCTTGGAAAAATTGAAAATCAAAATGCAGAAATTGTGGAGGACCCTCAGATGATCTCTAAAACTATGATTAGGCACTTTGAGGTATCACTTTTTGAGGATGAGACAGACCAAAGAAGCTCAGAATCTTTTTTTCAATAACATTCCCAATTTGATCACACAATCTCAAATGAAGATCTTCAAAACCCCATTGCCTTGGATGAAGTGCAGGCAACATTTTCCGACATGGTAGAGGATAGCGTTGCACAGTCGATGTAATATCCCTAATCGGACAATTTTTAAAAAAATTGGATTTATCGAAAAACCCTAAGGCAGCAATAATAAGATCTAAATTTTATTGCAGCAAACCCTTGTGAAAAAACACAATAATCTGATTTTATATTATTTATGATAGCAAACCCTTGAAACAAAATACCCAAATGGTTTGGAAATCATTGATAAACCCTCTGAATATTCAGATTTGATTTCAAAAGTCAAATATACAAGTTGGAATCAAATACAACTCAAAATAGATTTTATTTATTTAGTTTCCACATCAAAACCACAAAGAAATAGCCGAAAGTTGATTACCACAGTTCCTCCACAAATGTGGTTCAGATGGGAAGTTGGGGCCAAAAGATGATCATGCAAACTGGAACTACGAAGATCTGCCCACCAAAATGAGTCCAATAATGAAATGTGTTTCCAAACAGTGATGTCAACCCTTAATCAGACCCTAAATGGGCTCCAAAAGTTGGAATCGATGATGCCCTACCTATAATCGCAGTTCTAGACTCAAAATCAAGTTTGAAACATGCCCTAGGTGAACTCAAAACTAAATATCTCTAACTGAAGCACAACTGCAACCCTTGGATGGAGTTACCCTGAGAGATCAGAGGGTTTTCGTCCTTGAATGCATCTGCAAAAGAGGGGTTTTGTCCTCTATTGTTGTAGCTGAAGCATTTGCATCAAATATACATGAGAGAGTAATATGAATTTTCAAGATGATCCCCAAAAGAAACCCTCAAGCTGCCTTTTATTATTTTCCGTTTGCCTTTCCCAAGCGGGGCGCTCCACTTTGGCCCTTTTCTTTATTTTTTCTAAAGTAATGTTTATATTTCTATTTTACTGTTGACTTTATTTTATATTAAAAATCACCTTTTTAATTAAATAATAATAAAATGTAAGTTGCCTTTAATATAATGTAAAGTTACTTTTTGGCTAACTTATTCATATTATTATTTTGAGTATTTAAAAATAAATTTCATTTTACTAATAATATTATTATTAAGTTGCCCAAAAGATTATAAATGACTAGGCCCAACTTAAATAATATTATTAATTATTTTAATCTAGAAAAAGGGGCATGGTAGTCCGTCCTTCCCATAATTTGTTTGCCCTCAAGCAAATTTAAACCTAAATGCTCCAGTATCACTATGCCAATATGATAATTCATGCTATAATGTCCATAGAGCCTGGATCACGTACTTGTCAAATGAAGCAACCCTTGCCAAAAAGCAAAATAGGATCCACTATCTCCATCATCCGTATTTTCATGCAATCCATGTCAATTGATCACTTCTTTGAGAAACAATTTGGCTTCCCATTCTTGACTTGGATTAGGCAAGGAATGCAAGCAACTCACAATATGCTCCTCTTTGATGCAACGACCAATGATGCCTTCTTCCCAGAGATTGAGAACATCCTCGAATTCCCATCAGGGCAAAGGCTGCCTTATGAACTTCCCACCATGTTTTCATTGTGTCACCCTGTTACCACTATGAACAAAAGAATCTGGAACCTCCCACTGAGCCACATAATAACTTCATTCAATTCCAATAGATTGTACATCTGTATTGTAGGCAGAAACCCTCATGAATTTGTACCACTCAGCGTGTATGGAAGCTGGAATGAAGTTGCAGTGGTCATAGTTCATTTGAAACCTTCTCCAAAGTAGCAGTATGACAACTGGAGTAATTGCTTTCAACAGCTCCAATGGCTAAAACCCTTCACAAATAGCATGATACAAGAAAAAATCCTTGAAGTTTCCAAATTGGGTGCTGAATGTGACTGATAACCGTAGTCCAAAATCAATAACTGTGAAAATCAGTAGTATAAGAATAGTGCAACCGCTAAAATACAGAAAATCCTTTGCAAAATTCAACAATGTCAATAATATTGAGACTAGAAACAACTATATAGTGACTGAAAATACTTCAATAGCAACTACAAACTAAAAATCACTCAATTCTATGACCGAAACCACTTGTATAGCTACAAATGATGTAATGTAGCAGCTGGAAATGATGATGGCATTAGCCCTAAAGCTGGAAATTATGATGACAACAATCCTTGATATGTTTCCTTTGCAACATAATTGCAATATGCTATCACTATTCTTCCCCTTTATGCCTTGTTTTTAATCTTTCATAGGCATATTTGAATGTGAAACCATTCCACCAAGCTTATGTTGAGCTACTCTGATATTCATGTGAACTACCCCTTGAGACCACCTTGTGGTGCTCAAAACTTCCTCAATAGGGAAGATAAATCCAACACATCCCCTTTCTAAATTTTTTTGGTGCTCTTTACTTAATGGCAATCTTGAAAGTGCAAAAGCAAACATCATGCAAAGCTTCATGATGCAAAGAATGGTGAAACCATCTTGTAGTATCCCAACTTTTGTGAATGCTCCTACACACATCCAAGGGTGGCCAACCTGTATGTAGCTTGTTTCCAACAACACCATACCATGCTGATACAAAATAGACCAAATGCCATCATGATCAAATTTCTCACATGTGGATGAAGTCATGGTTGTCACCAATTGATATTCCATCCATTTAGCCATGACAACTCTTGGAGTTCCATTGATGCCTTGAAGCACTACCACTTTTCCCTTGGATTTCAATTCCATGGTGAACTTTCCAATAGAATGTAACCATTGCATGCCCAATACCATGCCCACCTCTCCTAGTTTGTTGTTGCATTGATTACCTTGGACTCTAATTGTTGCTTCCATGTTGCTCCAAGCTATTCTCTTCAACAATTGGTTCAAATCAGACCCTATGATTGCTGATAAATAAGTGTAACAGTCATATATTGCCCTGAATCTCTTTCCAAACAATACTAAAGATTTTGGGATTTTGACATTAATTGACCTCAACAAGTGAACCATTTTACATCTAACACTATGCCAAGAGAATTCCTCCATATCTGCAAATCTATGGATGTTTACTGAAGATATTATCAGTCTAACACATGAAACTAGGAAGAGCATCATATCATGGCTGGAGCATTGCATTTTCTCACCCCATATTGGAATTGTAATTGCTTGAAACCATCTTCTATCAACTGCAAACACTTCACTAATGACCATAGGTGAGAAATGCATCTTCACTGGGATATAACAGACCTGTATGGCTGCAAATAAAATGTTGGACAAGCTGGAAATGAGGGGGATAGCAGTTATAAAATTGGAGACAGCTCCAATACCGATCCGAGTCTCACCTAGACCCATGATATAGGAATCATTACATAACTTAGGCTGACAACATGTTGTAAATGTTCCAATATACCCTTCTTCAATCTTGTCTCCAAATGTGGAACTTAGCTCCAAGGAGTGATCTATGAATCGTGAGCATTGATCATTTACAACTTTGATAGAACGCACATCATATTCTATATGATTCCTCATGATATTCCTTTATATCCAAATGCATGGAATAAAGAATTCACTAGAAATAGTAATATTAATCTTATTAAAGCCTTTCTCCATTTTGTGTCTCAAAAGATCACCCAGATCCCATATGCAGAAACAATTTGGAACTTGAATCAAAGAATCTATATGCCCTATGTTTCAAGTAGTATCCTTCACCCTATCGCCCTTTTTAGCATGTTGTCCATTATGACAACATTCTTGTAAGGACATAGTATGGAGCAATAAATCTGGAATATGGCCATCATACCTTGAGCTGTAATCGCATGGAGCAATAAATCTAGGATATAACCATCATACTTTGAGCTGTAATCACAATGTTTATCAATAGTTGATGATCTGAACATTTCAGCAAGCTGAAAATCAACATTAGTAACCAATGAGGCACCTTTTCCATGTGCATGCGTTTCAACACAATCATCCGGAAACTCAGCCTCATATGATTCTTGACTTGACACATTCTTCTGTAGCATGGACTCAATGCCTAGCGGATTTATGAGTGTGTATTGAACCGGATCATCTTCCTCACTTGTGTATTTATCAAGTGATGTTTCTTCCCACTTGACTTCCTCGCTATTTTGTTGATACATGCAATCATTAGAAGTCAATGAAACATTCCCTACTATCAAAGAATATTTACCTTCAATCTGCATCTTGGGTTCCTTGTATTTAGCTATCATTTCTACTGTTAATTATGGCTTCAACTTTTCTTCACATTGATTAACTACCTTTTGAGCCAATGCATGTGCACCTGGTGAGACTCCCTACTCATCCGTTCTCATATTATCCAATAAAACAGATAGGAGTGACTAGAAAATATCATCACTCATATTCATAATTAAAGACGTAATTGTTTGCATTGAGGTAACAACATTTTCTGCATGATTCTACTTAACAGTAGCAAAGAAATGTTGGAACATTTTAAGAATAAGAATCATCACATTCAAGATCTATCATTACAACACATGATCCAAATTTTGCAGCAATTTCTAAAATCGTAACCCTCTTAGTAAAAGAAGGGCTTTTGATTTCATCTAATCCTTGGAAACTTTCCACAATTAATTGAAATATTTCTCTCATGGTGGTGGTGTTGCATTGTCTTTCAGGTGTTGTTATTCTTGTAATTTCACTAATACGAGTAATAACTACAAGTCTCACATCTAGATCAAAACCTTGAGTAAAACATTTTGAATGAGGCGGTTGATCAAGTTTCTTCCCTGCCCTGCAAAGCTTAATTCCCAAATCATCTTTACTCATTACCTCCATGATTAACAAGCTATGCATCTGATAGTATCTACAAAATATTAATTTTTTTTCACAGCTGAGAAGGATATGGCTCTGATACCATTGTAATGTCCCTAATCGGACATTTTTAAACAATTTTGGATTTACCAGAAAACCCTAAGGCAACAATAATAAGATCTAAATTTTATTGCAACAAAACCTTGTGGAAAAACACAATAATCCAATTTTCTATTATTTACGACAACAAACCCTTGAAAAAAATACTCAAATGGTTTGGAAATCACTAATAAAACCTCTAAATATTTAGATTTGATTTCAAAGGTCAAATATACAAGCTAGAATCAAATACAACTCAAAACAGATTTTATTTATTTATTTTTCTCATCAAAACCACAGAGATATACCTAAACGCTGATTACCACAATTCCTGCACAAATGACGCTTCAGATGGGAATTTGGGACCAAAAGATGATCATGCAAACTAGAACCACGAAGATCTACCCACCGAAATGACGATGACAATGAAATGTGTTTCCAAACAATGACATTAGCCCTTAATCAAGCCCTAAATGGGCTCCAAAATCTAGATTTGATGATGCCCTAGCTATAATCACAATTCTGGACTAAAAATCAAGTACGGAACATGCCCTACGTGAACTGGGAACTAAATATCTCTAATTATTGGTGAACTACGAACTGAATATCTCTAATTAAAGCACAACTGCAATCGCTAGATGGAGTTTACCCTAGGAGATAGAGGGTCTTTGTCCTCAAATCTGTCTTCAACGGAGGGTTTTCTTCCTCTATTGTTGTAGCTAAAGCATTTGCATCAAACATACATGAGAGAGTAATATGAATTTTCAAGATGATCCTCAAAAGAAACCCCCAAGCTGTCTTTTATTATTTTCCATTTGTCTTTCCCAAGTGAGGCGCTCCACTTTGGGCCTTTTCTTTTTAATAAAGTAACACTTATATTTCTATTTTAGCGTTGACTTTATTTTACATTAAAAATCACCTTTTTAATTAAATAATAAGAAAACGTAAGTTGCCTTTAATATAACTTAAAGTTACATTTTGGTTAACTTAATCATATTATTATTTTAAGTATTTAAAAATACTTTTCATTTTAATAATAATATTATTATTAAGTTGCCCAAAATATTAGACGTGACTGGGCCCAATTTTAATAATATTTTTAATTATTTTAATCTAGAGAAGGGGGCATGACAGTTGGACAGGTTTTCAGCTTTGTTTTCTCAACACTTTTGGGTGTTATTGGGTGTTGAACTGCTTGGAGTGGTCAAGGAATCCAGAAGTTCTTAGTCTATCCTTAAAAGCATGAATACAACCTTCTTAGCTCTCATCCCTAAAAAGAAATAAGTCAGCAAACCTGAAGATTTTAGACCTATTACACTTTGTAATACAATGTAAAAAGTGTTCTCCAACGTCATTGCTAACAGGTTAAAAAGGGTGCTACCCCATATTATCTCAAAAGAGCAAGGAGGATTTGTCAAAGGTATACAAACCCTAGACGGCTGTCATGGTTCATGAACTTATCCATTCTCTGAAAAGCAGCAAAGAGGAAAGGTATGTTGATAAAACTGGATATTGAGAAGGTTTATGACAAGGTCAACTAGGATTTCATGAATAGAATATTGAGGACATTTGGTTTTGACGAAGAATGGAGGAATTGTGTTAAGAATTGCAGTGAGACTCTTAAGTTTTTGATTCTAATCAATGGTGCCCCTGAAAGGTTTTTCAGCAGCACCAAAGGGCTGAGGCAAGATGATCCCCTGTCTCACTATCTTTTCATCATTATGGCAGAAGCTGTGTGAAAATATCTGAACAATCCAGAAGGGGAGAAGCATAAATATCAACAATTTGTGGATGACACAATGTTGTTTGCCTCACCACACCTTCAAGAGGTAAGAGAAATCAAAGATGCTTTGGAACTCTATGAAAAAGCTTCAAGTCGAAAAATCAACAAGAAGGAAATCCAAAATGTTCTTTCTTAACTGCAATCAAAAGGACAAACCTTTCTAAGTACGAAAATGGGCATAGCAAAAGCAAATTTGGAACTCTCTCCAGAGAAGATCAAAGCCAAGCTTCCTATGTGGAAAGGTAAATGGCTCTTGGCAATTGGGAGAGCGGTTATTGTTAAAACACTTCTTGAAGCAGTCCCAAATTACTGAATATCTATTCTACAGGTCCATAAAGAGTTTTTTTTTTTTTTTAAATTCCATCTTGAGAGTTTGTTTTTGGCAGGGATTTCAAATTTAAAAAATGTTTCTGCCGGTTGCATGGGACAAGGTTTGTAAACCTAAAGAAGATGGAGGTATAGGCCTTTGTAATTTGGAATTGGTGAATAAAGCCCTTTTGGCCAAACTGAATTGGTGAGCATGACAAGGGCTGGAGTAAAATGCTATGATGTAAATATCCCCTGAAGGAGGCCCTTGCGGGGTTTATTCAAGAGGAAAATAGCCCAAAAGGCTCGACTATTTGGAATAGCATGCTAGAGGGTACAAAAATCATTATTAGGAAGATCTTCAAAATCCTTAATGCAGGTACCAAAAATGATTTTTGAAATGAAGCTTGGATCTAGAGCAAGCCACTTGACCAAAATTTGAACTTTGTGAATCTCAAAGATCAAGCCACTATGACCTGGGGATCTAAGGTCAATAACTACTGCTTCAAAAGAGTGCACAATGGTTTTATCACCATAAAATGGAAAGACTACAGAGAACTCCAAGGAGTTGATAAAGAGGCTGTTATCAAAATGAATGAGCTTCTTACCAGCTGCAAGATTCCTACCATAGGGGAGGAAGACCCTTAGGGATGGGATCACAAAGGCACAAGCGAATACTTTGTGGCTAGAGTTTATAAGTATTTATCTCAAGGAATCCAGGATTGCAGAATCAATTTTGACTGAAGATCATTTGGAAGACACAAGCTTGACCCAAAGCCAGGAAGTTCCTCTGGGCTGTCATGCAAGGAAAAGTTCTAACAGGAGAACATCTCAAGAACAAGGGATATGCTGGCCCAAGTAGATATCAGCTATGTGAAAAGCCTGAAGAAGGATATAATCATCTTCTCCTAAACTGTCCATTTGCCAAATAAGTCCGGGATAACTTTATTGAAAGCTTCAAGGGCAAATGGGTGCATGGTGGTGATATGAACACGTAGATGGAGCAATGGACCACAATGGTTGCCTAGAAAATTCTAAAAGAAATGTGGCACTTGGTGCCTGCAATGATCTGTTGGAGGCTCTGGTTGGAAAGGAATTTGAGGATTTTTTGCAGCGAAAAAAAGGAGGCCTCTAAGGTTTGGGAAAGAATCAGAACAAATATCAATGAAGCTTTTAGCTGGGATACAAGCAGTAAAAATAAGGAAGCTAACTCTAGAGAGGACGACATTCTGAGAAGATGGCCTAAGATCAAGGTGGCTATCGATTCGATGACAAGCAAAAGGGAGAGAAAAAGATCAGGAAGGCTGGATTAAACCTCCAGTGAACTAGCACAAACTGAATTTTAATGGAGCCTCAAAATCTAATCTTGGTGAGTCCGGAACAAGGGTTCATCATTCAGAGTCATAAGGGGCAAGTTGCTGCTTTTGGAGCATCCTACACAGGCATTAGTTCCAGTAATATGGCAGAAGGGGCAGGTTTAGTACTTGGTACGAAAGCTGCTTTGATAAAAGGTACTAAGAACCTCACAGTCGAAGGAGACTCAAAACT
The DNA here is from genome assembly GCA_037957365.1 of Torreya grandis. NCBI lineage: Eukaryota > Viridiplantae > Streptophyta > Pinopsida > Cupressales > Taxaceae > Torreya > Torreya grandis. The sequence continues at coordinate 3,787,119 of JARHVA010000571.1, read as the reverse complement.
TCTTATTAATGGAGACAATGCTGGTTTTGTGCCAAATTAGAGAATGCAGTGCATGATAGAAGAAGTTCAGGAGCTTACAAGGAATCTCGGTCTAAGAACCTTCCAACATGCTTACAGGTAAAATAATATGGCAGCGGACTAGCTTGCCAATTATGGCATTGCTTTCAAAAATGAAGTTTTAGAGGGAGATCGAGAGGACATTCATGAAAATCAACAGTTGGAGGCAATGAATAATATTATCCAAGAAGACAACAAAGAGAAAAAGAACATTTATAATTTGTATCCCCTTGATTTGTAGTCTATGTGTAATAACTTTCCCATAGAAACGTACAATTGGAATAAGAAGGTTAAAGACAGGAATCATATGAATGTTTGTGGGTACTACAAAAACTCGAACAGTAGGAGTATTATTCAGGAGCATTTTCAGTGCAGAGAGATATTCAGGCTGTTTTGGTGCAAGGTGAAATCCCAGGAATGGAATATTTCCACCTTTTACCAGTTGAACTGTGGGACTAGGCACAAATTGAATGTTGGCTTTTGCTGGAGAAAACACATACATGGTTCTTATTGTGGGATTTCGTTCGTTTGGCATTTTTACTACTTTCAAACTCAAATTTGTTGGCAACTCACAGTTTTGGTTTTGTACAGCTAATCTCTCAACCAGCCCTTTGTTGAGCGCAGTTTGATTAGATTGAGGTTATTTATTGACATTGGTTGCTGCCTTTGGGTGGATTTCTTTGTAGGTAAAAGGTTTTCAACTCAAGTGATTGTTTTTCCCTTTTGAGTCTACTTGATATCTTTTTGGGCACCAGTTTTGGATATTTATGTGTGCATTGGACAACGCAAAAATCAGAGATAGTTGCCACAACTGGGGTGTCTCGTTTGGGCAACTGTTGTTTGCCTTTCTTTCTGGCTTTCCTCCTTCTGAAGAACTGGGATCATCCTTATAAGACTCTTTGCCAGTGCATTCTGGGTATCAACATTTGGACTTGCTGGACTTCTGCTATCTTCTTGGGACTTCTGCTTGCCTTCGTCTTTGTGCTTGGGTGTAGGTATCTATTTTGTAGTATGGCATTACAGCATGTGGCATCGTGGTTGTTGACACTTGGGCATAAGCTTAATCATACAAAACCTGAATTTGGAGACTCCTACTGATCTTGTTTATGCAAGAAATTGACGCCACTTTGCCCACAGACGACTTTGTTTGGTGAACCCACAAAGCAGCCTACATGTAAATTAGAAAAGCACAAGTCGACAGTCTGATAGTGAAGGAAAAGAGACTGATGATGAAGCTCTATTGTGGCCTAGCAAGCTTGTTTGTATACACATGGCCATACTTCGTGAGAAAATGAAGAGAGATGAAGGAAGAGATGTTGATAGGAAAGCCGAGCGAGATTGAAATCATGGGAAGACTCCCAAACCTGACGAGAGAAGATTCAGAGCATACACTATTAATGGTAAGGGCACCATCAAGCAGAATCAATGGGAAGAGGAAAGATGCTTTGATGAACATATGCCCATGAGTGCTCACGATGACCCCACGCTTATGGAAACAAGGCTTTAGCGAGAAGAAGAGGTTGGTCCAAGTAATAACTATAAATGAAAGCTGAATAACGCTAATTTTATGGAGATAAGATAAATATATTAATGTCCAAAAAATGACCACAAAAGTAGGTCAAAGGGACAGAAAATTACAAAAGTGTGTCAGGAACAATCGAGAAACCATAAAGGTCTCCAAAAATGAAAAGAACAAAGCTGGAAGAAAATAGTACAAAACAAAGCAAAGAGCAAAAAGCACTCAAAACCAAAGAAAGAAAGAAGCAGAAATGAGCAACCCACGAAAACCCCTGAACATCAGGAAGGCGGGAATGAACCATGAGAAGGAAGAATTAGGAGGGGGTCCATCAAGAGTTCAATCCAACTCTCCTAGCATCCAAGGCTGACAAGAAGAAGCCCTTGATAGGAGGATGCCCTGAAGAAGAGGAGGTAAGATGTCTGGTTTGTCCTCCATGCCACTTCCTAGAGGGAAAAGTCCTCTGTGAAGATCTGGTGAATCTAGTTTGTCTCCTAATGCCAAGCTTGAAATGGTTATGTTGGTGAAATCTCGGGGAACTATGGATAGTCTCTTTGGGTCGCACTGAGCTGGAATGTGAGGTTGTACTAGTGTCAATCTATCGCTTAGTGCATCTTCCTGAAGGTAGCACCATGAAGAAGGAAGTGATTTGCTGGGTGGAATATGGTCTAGCAGGAATCTGAATAGAATGATCCCGAAGCTTAAGAGCTTCCTGTATATATAAACCTAAACATCTCTACTCCTTATATCTAAAGAAGTCAGAAAGAGTTTGTGTCCTCCTAAATAGGCAATAAAACCTCCCCTTGATCTCATAGTATATTGGACAATGGAAGATGAAGTGTTCCTTGATCTCAATCTTCTGAATGCTACATAACTGATAGATCTTGTTTGCTCGATCAATCTAGTGATCTGTCTCAATCCTAAGTCTATGAGATCCCAATCTAAAATGTCCTAATGGGATGCGAAGAGAGTGCATCTAGTGGCGGAATGTATACCATGGGCAGATGATAAGCCCGTCTTTCAGCTTCAAAAAGTGTTTTGCATAGAATGCCATCTTCAAGCATAGCCCCCTAGGAGGGTTTACCCAAGTAGTATGAATAAATTGCCTATAAATATCATCCCTAATAATCCGGTTCACCTATGTTTGGTGGGTAGAAGATGAGTTGATGCATCCAAAGAGTACTTGAATGAAGGCGATCCATCCTAATTCTCACAGACTCTAACAGATCAAACACACCAGTATACCAACAACAAACACAAGTCAAGGGAGCCAAGAGGGCAATAGTCTCTAAAGAATAGTAAGCTAAATATGGATATCTGTCATGCCCACTCGCTGAATCAGCAAAGCTTCGAATGCGATGTAAAAAAGAAATCAGATTAAATATAGTCTCCAAGAGAAAGGGTCAGGCTCCAAATTCTGCAAGTATAATGTGTTGGGGAACTGTTTGCTTGCATCTGATAATGTGGCAAAGGAGAAGTGTCTGGACCCTCTCGACAACAACCCAATCACCCTCAAGCAAATAAGGTCCCCAAACCACATATCCATAAAGAACAGTGGGTTTTATCAGTGTATCCATGAGGAACATCTTAGATGAGATGACCTGAAAGTGATTTTGAAAACACTGTCGCTCTAGGAGGGCTAAAGAACCATATCCTTTATTTATCCTAGGCTAAAAGCCTTGCCTCAAGCTGAAACGTGGGCCAAAAAATTGCACTCCCAAATAAGTATAGGCAGTGTTGATCTCAACCTCCTTTCCCCTGAAGAAGAAATGGAGGTGGGAAATCTTCAATCCGTTAAACAGCATGACCTTGGTTTTCCCCAAATTAACCGTCAACTGTCGGAGATCAAAAAAGAGAGCCAAGGCATCCAGCTACCACTGCAAACCCTCAGGAGATGAAGCTAGGAGAACCACATTGTCTACAAACAAAAGAATAGAAAACAGAACCTAGTGAAGAAGACACCCATCACTAGCCTGAATATGCTCATGAAGAAATGTCTTTAACTCATCAATGTATATGCCAAATAAGGTGGGGGACAAGGGGAAGCCCTGTTTGACCCCAATGGTACTCCTAATAAAATATGAGATACCATGAACCGTACAGAGACAACCAAGGACATTCTCGTATAGTCGCATGATGGCTACCAAGAGAGTCTCGAAAATGCCAATATTCCTAAGCCTCTGGAAAAGGGCCTCTCTTGGAACAGAATCAAATGCTTTCCTAAAGTCTACAAAACAACAGTAAACTTTGGATGAGAGATGACGTGCCTCCTCAATAATGGCCCAAAGAGTGAAGATATGATCAATGGTCTAATAGGCTGATCTAAACCCTATCTACCCCCTAGCTCTAAGATGCCTCTGCTCTAACTGTCTCGAAAGCTACATGTGTAGCACAATAGCATACAATTTCGAGAATGTGTGTCCAACCATGATCGTCCTGTAATTGTTAGGATCTAAACAAGACCCTGATTTGTGTATTGAGTGAATAATGTGATGTGACCAAGAAGGCGGAAAACCCGAACAAACCACGTGGTCGAAAAGATCAACCAAGTAGCTTCCAAAAGCTCTAAGACCATGTTTGAAGAACTCGGCTTGGAAACCTTCTTCATCAGTTGCCTTGCTACTATTCATCACCTTCACCACCTCTCTGATATTCTTGTATGCGAATAAGTGACAAGAAGATGGTGGAGAAGCAACATGGATTTGAGGTTGACCATGAAAATCATAGAGTGGAGGTATGGGAAATCATGGATGCGGGATTTAGCTCAGTGGGGAGAGAGAATGTCGGGGGAGGACGGTATGCCAAAAGAGTTTGGGAGAATGGATGTAGGAAGCACGTAAGATCCATCTCCTTTGAGAAATAAAGAGGCGTTTCTTCTGTCGGAGAAGACAGCGGTAGGATGATTTTAAGGTTGGGTAAGAGGGATGGGCATGGAGGAAGGCGTACCGAAGCTGGCAGTGGAGTCCTGCAATCATCATCATACCATTTATTCATAGGGCAAGATCTTTTAGATTGATGGGAGGTATATGTAGTTCTGGTATAGTTAGGAAAAGATTTGAGGGCAGCTTCCCAAATAATAGAAGAAAGGCATGTGTACTTGGAAGTAACACAACCAAGTAAGAAAAATTGGGGTTCAAGAAGCAGAAGTTGACGGATGTGGGAGATGTCAGGGTCCCCATCATCAAACTGGAAAGTGGTACACAGTATACTGAAAGAGGGGATCGTAACAGGAAGGGGGAGATCAACCCGGAGGGAAAAGGAAACAAGAGCATGGTCCGCAAGAGGAATGGGGGAAATGGAAAAATGACGGATGAAGGGTGAAAGATTCTGAATGGATAGGACGTAATCTACCACTCTTACCTCCACCATGAGGTGTCCATGTGAAAGAGTGGGAATCTGGAAAGCAAGGCAGCCCATTAAGGATCAACAAATCATGAGATTCACCCAACTATAAGAGGTGTCTTCCATATGCCATGTAAGGACCTGAAACATCATCTGACATTCTATGCAACCCTAATCCCAACAGAGGATCTTACATCAAACGACAAACTCCTTGAGATGATAAGATAACTCCACCAAGGACTGAAGAGCGCTATGGCTGAGATGGCTGAGAGTAGGAGCATCTTCCATGCTCAGAGTGAAATTATTTCTTCCATCAAGGAAGCTCTGAATGACGGCTGCTAGTGTTGGTGAATGCAAGAAGACGACAGCTGGTTTAAGCCTTACCTTGGAGAATCTAACCAGCAATCTCTATGCCATGGCAAAGTAGATCAATAATATCAAAGACATAATGGAAACTTTGGATAAAGTCATGAGTTGTGTACAAATGATAGCAGAGGATGGCACCACTCTTCAAGTGAAGCTATCAAGCACCGCACGAGGTGAATTGAATTAGTAAGCACATCCATAACTGGATGTACCATGCTCGTGAGGAGAAGAATGACAATGTGGGTAAGGATAATTATCCCTTGCACCCTATGGAAGGGGTGGGAGAATCGTAATTGTCTTGAGTATTTTGAGGGGTAAAACAACAGCCTATGTCATGGCCAATACCTATTGCATTATAGTGGTGGCCTATATTATTTAGGCTCGTCTATTGGTTGAAATTTGTTGGTTGTAGTTTGTTGGATCTAATGTGCTCCTCACATGCAGGTGACTACACACTTTTGTTTTTGCATTGTATCTTGTTTCTTTTTTTAAATAATGTAGGATCTATTGTTGGAGGAATTTTATTCAGATATTTGCTCGTGAAAACCAATCAAGAAAGATATATTCACGTAAAACCATTATGATCTTTTGAATGAGATACATTCAATACATGTAGATTAAATGGGAAGTTATAAGTCCATTTGTACGGAATTTAACTACCAATCTACCAAAATCCCAAAAATAATAACCTAATACATATATAAAATGGTAATTTGTAATTACCAATAAACAAACAATCTTTGGATCACAAACGACCCAACAAACTCTCCCTTGATCCAAAGGAGTATAGAAGACAGAAACTGGAGCAATGATTATGAATTCATCAAAGAAACTATAACAAAACTACAACTAGTGTACTTTACTTCTCGGTATTGATCAAAACCGATGCCGCTCCATTAAGAAGCCCATCCTACGAGTTGTGGCATAAAAGATCGATGAACATGATCAAACCCTGTTCATCTCCTATGATCATCCATACCATACTATAGTAGAACATGATAAAAGCTTGTCTAACTACATCGATCCACATAAGGCTCCACACAGAAGCCCGTCAAAGTGATCAACTTGTACTATGTATGGCGCATCTCCCTAATATCCAACAGATTTTGGCAACCTTTGCTCAACACTGAAGGTGACAACCCCGATCAACTCATACTGTCATCAACAACTGATTGAAGACCAATCAATGCTATATCTTCTCCCCCTATCAGGTGAGAGGTGAGACGCTCTGTAATGAGATGAACAAAATCAAACAATCATGTCTGCTCCATGTCATGAATATAAAAGATAGAAAACCAAAATTGGAAGAAAGCAAGAACACAAGCCAAAAATTGCTACTACAATAGATCCCAATCTTGAGCCTTCACACAAGATGGGTGAATCACTGATCACTCAAAACATGTTGTCAAGTCCATCAGGACCATAGACCTCGACCATAGAGGATGCCTCCTGCTAAAAGGAAGTGTCAAAATAATCTAAATAGCTGGAATAATCAAAAGATCTGTCACTAGAATGACCTACATAGTTTGCTTCAACCTTCTTTTTGTGTGGAGAGTAGGGTTGTCGAGGACATACATCTGCAAGATGGCCAATTTCACCACATTTGTAACATATTGGTTATTTCCAATGTTTGCGAGAACTAGAAGATGAAGAGTCACTACTACAACCACTAGACAAGGAAGAATGCTTATGGCGATATCTGTGTGTAGACTCCTCTGGAGAATGGTGTGAGGAATGCCAATGAGAGTGTTGTGCAAAATATCTTGGAGACTATTTCCAAAAATATTTGTTCGTGAAAACCAATCAAAAAAGATATATTCACATAAAACGACTCTAATATTTTGAATGAAATACATTCAATACATAGAGTAAATGTAAAGTTATAAGTCCGTTTGTACAGGTCTTAACCACCAATCTACCGAAATCCCAAAACTAATAACTTAATACATAAATAAAATGATAATTTGTAATTACAAATAAACAAACAAACAATCTTTGGATCACAACCGACCCAACAAATAAAGTTTTTACCCAAAGCTAATTATGATTCCATTCTCTTTGTTTATGCAATTTATAAATGAAAATAATAACTCCGACCCACCATATATATCTATGGGGTCATTTATGCCGAAAGGGCCCTAAACTCTACCAGATTTATAACACACTATGTTTATGCAACTTTAATGTTTTGTCCCTCAAAATGATCCTATGATCCAAATAAGTAGTAGCAGGGAAAAAATTGTCAATCTTTTCGCATATTTATATGCCTTGTTTCACAAGGTCAATTACCCAAAATTGTGTCTTGAAACATACGATCCTTCAAATTACCTACCTTGCCCTTTCAAGCAATCTCAAATGGCAGACAATCAGAATTCAAATTCACAAGACCTTGTATGGTATCAAAAGATCCCTGCATATGCACACCATCGGCATAAAGATGACATGATCAATCAATTATCTATGATTCTCCACTGTCTGACATCCTCAGCACAACCTTCCACATTAAACAAGACCTTTTGAGATTAGAAAATGTTCAAGGTACTTGAATCTTGGCATTCCTTTGTTTGGAGATAGAATCAATGTAGATACTATATGCAATAGATACTTGGTTGAATCAGCGATGATCCTATTTCTCTATCAATACCTTCTCATTCAACAAGAAGATTACTTTTGCACTCTTGAAAACCAAATTACCTTTCAAAAGTAGTGGGAGACATATTGCCGGAATCATAAATGTGATGATGAACCTATAAATGCCTAGTCTAATTTTGTGATGATTAATACTATCCTATTCATAAATGTGATGATGAACCTATAAACACCTAGTCTAATTTTGTGATGATTAATACTATGCTATGCACAAGTATGATGGCCCTTATACCAAGCGGTGACAATTGTACACAGGACATGACAAGTCAGCGTAGAACTATACCATAGAATACCACAATGTGCAAAGCTTGGCATCCATGACAACAAGAAGAACAAATATCTCAAGTAGAGCAATGGTGTGCACCCATACATCCAAACCAATATGGATTCCCTAGAGATTAGGTCAATGGGGAACACCTACAAGCTGAGTCACAAGATGCGATGAATAATGAGTTACAATTTGAAATTCAGTGAATTTAAATATGAATATGAAAGTCGCCAAGTTCACAATTAAAATTCGTTAGTCAAACAAATGGCCAATCGAATATAGTAGCTTGAAATATCCCTTTTAGGGCTGAAAGCTAAAAAAAGGGGTTATCCAACAAACCCTAGTGACATAATCAATTTTCAGAATTTATTCAAACCCTAGGTAATTGAAAATAAATTATTTACTGTTGTAGGTGCCCACAAATAGCACGCAAAATAATATTTAATGATTCCAAAAATTGCAGAAAATATCCCAAAAATACAGCCAATAAATTCAGTAAAAACCTGATTTTTTATAATGTTTATGGCTGGAAAACATTAAGAAAATTCAGAATATTCATGTGGCTGTTCCACACTCCTGAAAAGGCCCAAAAGAGCCTCAAAAGCCAATCGCCCACCCTATATGAGAGTTCACTACCCCTGTAGGTGAATCGCTGCACTTTTGGAGGGTAAGCTGCCCTAAAAGCAACTCCAAACCAACTCGCCCAACCTCCAATGCTAGTTGCCCCACCTGTAGATGAAAATATGGTGTTGAAATCACTTTTTTTCTACCAATGATGCACAATAAAACCTCTTTGTGAACTTGTCCTAAGTCTGAAATCAAGGGTTTTCATCCTTATTCCAAATCACCTTAAAGGGATTCCATCCTCAAAGAGAAAGCCAAGCTTTTTCATGCTCAGACTCAAAGAAATCAATTATCAAAAATAGCATGACCCTCTCCACAAGATCCCCCATTTACCTTTATAGCCTTTTCCCAAAGAGGTGCATTCAAAAGGGAGGGAAAACAATTCAAATATTAAAAGGACCTTTTCATATAAGCATTCACTTAATCAATTGAGTGCCCATGACCCTCAAGTGTCCCCTTCTTAAGTAAAAATCATAAAGTACCTTTTTCAAAATATAAAAAGAGCATCTCTTATAATCTACTTAAGTGGATTGGGCACCCGTGACCCTCAAAGGGTCCCAATTTAAGTGATTTTTATAACAATAAAGTGCTTTTTCACAAGTGTTCTTAAGAACTCAAATGTTTCCCTTCTTTTTCCTCTTTTTCCTTAGCCCTCGAGAAACCAATAAGGCTAAGGGTCTTCTTTTGCTTTATTTCCAAAAAAGGGGACATGACAATCCTCCCTTCCCAAAATTGTTTGTCCTCAAGCAATTGAAAATTCATTTGCTTTGATTCACTCAATCCATCATCCTCTGAAATACCTGGATCTCAATTTAGTCTTTGGGATTTGCAATCCCAAGTGCTAAAAATACGCTTCCTTGCCCTTGCCTCATGAAAGTTGGGACTAAACTACAATTGAGCGCTTAGACAGTTAGACGGGCAGATGAAACCATCTATTTGTGCTTGGGATTGACCTTTAGTGTTGAGTCTTAGCAGCCCCTTCGGGTTGAGGGTCTTTCTTTTTTTATCACGAGCACCCATCCTTGTTGCCAACTTACTTGCAGCCATACCAACCATTCCTTCTCCTTGGCTTGGACTCCATTCCCCTTAAGAATTTGACCCTATCTGCTCAACTCCCTCATGGGAAGTCATATTCATAGGAACTCCCTTTCTCCTTTCAGCCATACATATCCCCAACTCAGTCTTCCCATCACTTTCATCATCAAAGTCACAAGTATTTCCAACTGTATTTTTTGCATCCACATTAATATCATATGGCATCTCCCCGTTTTGGGGTTGTTTTTCCATTGACAAAATTTCTTTTGAGTTCAAATGTTCCCATTGAAGGCCTCCACCACATAGGGTTCTGTTGAAGAGCTTGATATATCTTATGCAATACACATATTGATTCAGCACTCTGATGTTCAATGAAATCCGCAATGGGTGAATCTATAAGAACATGTTTGAGGAAGTGCATATTGTATCTTGTATTAAGTATTTGCCTTAGTTGTTTGCCCAGCATATGGAGTATTGCTTGCTGGCTGAAAATATTTTCCTTCAATTTTTCTATAGCAATTTTCATTTCTGACCTAGCATTATTCAATTTCGACCTGCTGTGTTTATAGTCTGAATTAGATATATTCCCCTCATTTAGATGCACACTCACATTATACTCATCCAGCAATGGACCTATTGACAATTCTTCCACAAGTCAGATTGTCTCTTGCTATTTAGAAAGTTCACATCTCTAGCCAAGGAAGGAAGAATCCATTGTTTTCCTTGGTAAGGGGCCCTTTGCTACAATAGGAGAATTCCGAAGGAATGGTTCATCAAAAGGGTTTTACTTCAGAAAAGAGCCTTCGAAAAAGTGCTAAGAAGAAAAGTCCGCAAGGCAAAAAACAAAGGAAGTAATTCCTTCGGACTTTTTGTCCGAAGGAATACTTCAGAGAATTTATAAGGGAGCACCGCAGCCAAACAAGGATAATCCAAAAGTCCACCAAAGTCAACAAAGGAAAAGCCAATACCCTTCGGAACGGTCATTTTCAACAATCCCTAAGGGCACCTACCCTTCGGGAAGTACAGGAGCAAATTCAAAACCTTTGCAAAAAGCCTGGGTGCCCTGCAATTTTTCCAAAGGGCACAGATGAGTGACACGAGCCCTTGCAAAAGGCACTTGGTAGGCGGCAAGGCCATTGCAAATTTTCCAAATGGCAATTTTTCGGAAGGCAGTGGAAGGCAAAAGCGAAGGACTAATTCCTTCGATCTTTTTGTCCGAAGGAATTCCTTCGAACAAAAAGTCCGAAGAAATTCCGAGAAATGGCCGCGGAAAAGTCCATTTTATAATCCCGAAGGGCAGGAAGGACCACTATGACAATTCCTGAATGGCACATTTCAAAGGGCGAAGGGCACAAGCAAAGGACAAGACAAGGGAAGATATCCTTCGGACTTTTTGTCCAAAGGAATTCCTTCGGACAAAAAGTCTGAAGAAATTCAGAAGTGTCCACGGAGGCCAAAAGACAAAAGACAAAGGCAAAACAAAGAAAATGAATTCCTTCGGACTTTTGTCCGAAGAAATTCGGAAGCTTGCACAAAACAGAAAAGGCCGCAATAAAACGAAGACGCAACCAGGGAAGATATACTTCGGACTTTTGTCCGAAGGAATTCCTTCGGACAAAAAGCGAAGGAATTCGGAGAAAGGACGCGCCAAATAAGCCCGATAAAATTAACCCGAATAAACCGAGATAATTCTTGCGGACTTTTTCCGTGGGAATATGACTTAGCATTCAATACAAAAGGCCGACAGAGCAAAATACTGCGGGAAAAAGCCCGAACAAATAAGAGTAAAGGAAGGTATCCGAAGAAAGAGAAGTCCGAAGGAATTCTGCAGAAATAAACCCGAAAGAAATTGCCAAGCAGAGAAATCCGAAGGAAATAAGAAAAAGACCAAATGTGACGTCCCGCTAGCCGTCAAATTTTGACCGCGAGAAGTAACCGTTGGAACAGGTTTAAAACCAAAATTTCGAAAGAAAAGGCCAAACGGGTAAAAATATAGACAAATACATTCGACTATAGAATCCCGCCAGAAATAGGCATGAACAGCAGACCAGAATAGGACAGAATACATGCAAACAGGGGCTATTTTTGAACATCAGAGCTATTTTCGAATAATCGGTCAAAGCTTCAGTTGACTGATTATTAAAGTCTTGTTTGTCTCCATTCAGCGCATGCATCCGAAAGTCTAATCCGGCTTCAGCAGGAGTTCCAAATTCAAACGACGAGTTGACTATTCCAGATTTGGAGTTGACTAATTGATTAAAACGCCGCATCCACTAGAAGCTTTCCAAGCGAAGGAGAATGATCTCTTCGTCCACCTCAGTTTACCAAACAGTTAACTCAGTTTTCAAACGCTACAACTCGGTATCAAGCAACTCACATGAAGTTCTAAATTTGACATTTGCGTAGATTTCCATGCAAAGAGAGATGGGCAGTTCATAACAAAGACAAGTTCACTTCCTCAAACGAAGAAGCTTCATGCAAGGACAAAAGGGAAAATATATTTTATTGAAAGGCCAAGTAAAGCCTTGAGTTAACCAAAGTGAATCTTTCTCTTCAAGTTTCTACGCCAATCTTTGGCCTCTTGTAATTTTCTATATAAAGTTTCAGCCTTGATTAAAAATCATCCAATCTCTCTTGGTTAGACCAGACTCTGCAATTGGTGAATTGTGTAACCTCTTCGATCAATAAGAAGGACTATACTTTCAGATTTCAAGCATTAGCATAGTGTATATTTCTTCAGCAATTTGCATAAGTGGTAGAGTTCTCTCCCTTCCCAAATTTTGTTTCATACCTAGTTGCTATATCATCTTTGTGCAGGTCATGTTAAAGTGTTCTTTATTGTCTTTTGCTGAAACTATAAGTGGATGTTAGGTGGTCGTAAAGTGTCTTTTATCAGACCTCTCTCCATCGTTTTCCCTCAGGTTTTAGTTATTGGATCGAACCTTTGCATGAAATACTTATGCATAAGTGATTAATTGAAGTCTAAGGTCTTCCTTCTCCCTTGTTCGTTCAGTGTTCAAGGTTCCAAATTAAGTGGATCAAAATTCTGGTGTATCACCCCCTTTAGGTAGGATTTCCCCTTTAAGTTTCCTTTCTCCCTTTTCCACAGTAGTCCGCAACACATAGTAGAAGTCCTCATCGATACATCATACAGGAACCAGCCTTATCTAGAGGTTCTTCTCACTGTTGAGGCAGCCACCCTCGTGAGAAGATCCCATTGTTTCAGCCGGATAGAGGACTGGCCATTTCATGCACATCTTCGATTCAGGGCGCAGCTCCAGGTTGACAACAAGACCTGTACTCCTACCTCCTAATCTCATTAATCCATATATTTCTCCGCAAAACCTCAAGCTATATACAAGGAATCGATCTAAGCTGTGGTTTTTGTGAGTAATGACAATAATCAGTCCCCTTTGGTTATTGAACATCTTTTTCTGGGTTGCTGTACTTTGATCCCTCTTTTGAATAGCAATTTCATGCTTGCCCAGGTATGGACTCCCACTACCGACAATTTCCTCAAACTCCTTAACATATGTTGCTTTAAGCACATATATGTCTCCAAAATGCAGGCAAGGATTCCTATAAACACATACCTTACCACATACCTGCCTGTGATCAAGAGTCATGCAATCCCTATCATTAAAACCCTGTGAATACATTTCAAAACATTGCTCGTTGTCATCTTGAAACCTCATGAGTTGTGAGTCAGCACCACAATCAGCAGCATAATCCTTTGTTTATAGACAACCGGCTGGTAATCTGCCCTCAACTCTCTTATGAGGATCCCATTGAGTGTAACTTTTAGAAGAGATGATTGAGTGGCATCCTAATCCATAAACACAATCACTCCAGGTAATAGAAGACTCAACACATTGTCCTTGGACTGTTTAGCTTGTTTAATTAGAAGTGATGCAAGAAGTCAACAGAATCTGAACCAAAGCGACACACTTGAGGTACCTGACATAGTGATCGCAATTTGAAGCAGTTTATGTCCATCATGAAAAGAGAAGATGGCAATAACAACTTTGAGCATGGGAATATTCCTTACTATGCTACCCCCAAGTGGGAATGATTTCTTTGAGGGGACGGCTACCTCCAACTCATCTATGTTATGGCTTATCCACCGCTCCCATACACTTTCCCATTTGGGTATAGCATCCTATCGTTCTTCCCTACTGGATATGTTCAAAATTGCAGCAAGAACTTGCATCAAATGTACGAGGAAGTACTCCCATAGCTTCTTAATGGGCAAGATACTTGAATATTCTTTAGATATCATATACGGAGTTTCTTTGTTGCATACCAAAGGAGACAGGACTCTAAACTTCAGACCCTCTTTCTAAGCTGCAACAATAAGATAATCTGAACACACAAAATTACCAAGTGCGGGACTCCCAATAGCTTGTTCATTGGTATCATAATCCATTTTAGGAGTCTCTAGTTCTTCTGCACCTAACTTGACTCCATTTTGAGAATTAGAATCATAAGATTCTGTGTTAAAAGGTTTTCCTTCAGTCCAAGCTTTAATCCCTGCATTGTGTAGTGTTTCCTGGGTTTCATAAGCTCCCAAACCCTCCCCACTGGAATTAGCATTAATTGCATCCATTAAGGGTCTTGTCCCTTGAGACAAACCCGTGGACTTCCCCTCTTGAAGCCCTGTGTCCGTAAGTTGCTTCTGAACATTTTGCTCCACCATTTTCTGAGTAGTTGATTTCTTGTTCAAGTGGAAATTATGTCCCCCATCTTCCTCTTTCTTATGTAACCCATTGAAAATATCAAATGGCTTCCCATCTCTAAAATCAATGTGATTTTCTACACTAGGTACAGTCCCATGCTTGGGAGAGTTTATGATAAACAAATCCATAATATGTTTATGAGTTGTTTGGAAGTACATCATGAACGGATCATCATCTTTCAGAAGACAACTCAACCCTGATTTCGCTCACCTAATGAGGTCTGGTTGGTGATAAAAAACCCCTACGGCTATGGTTGCCAGCTGCAAAGGAGTTACCTTACACCCTCCAAGTGACCACGACAATTCATATGGGAGTGGAGTCATGATACCCATAATCAAGACCTTGTTGGTAACTGCAACTATGTGATACAACGTTGTACTTATTGGAGAAGCATGATAACCTTTGCGAATTTTGAGCACTAGCAGATTTACAACTTTATCGGAGATATCTCGATCCACACATTCCAAGCTTCCAAGACCCATCCATCCAAAATCAAATACCAATCCATCGTCTGTAAGAACCAAAGTCTTCCTCTTCCTTGCACAAACTTGCATTGCCCGATGCTCCTTGACAACAGTCAATAATTCTGGAATAGTTTTATCGATTTTATTACCATGCACCAACGCTCCATAATGCCCTTTTTCCCATGAATAAACATATCCATTGGAAACAAGTGCAGCTGAGTGTTCATCTCCAGCTAATACATGAATCACATGAATATTTGTCCCTTTGAAAGCTTGCACAGCTTGTGGTTGAAGCTCATCTTGTGGATCACCATGGTCAAGACAAAAATTTAAACCAGAATCGATAGAATACAGAATTGCAACCCGAACCCTATTATCCTTTTTAACACGCTGTCCCTAATAAACAGCACTCTCAAAAGGCATGTTATGAAGCAACAAACCTGAAATATGATCCTCTTTTTCTGTTGGATTTATGGGGCAATCAGTCAAGGGCGCTTTCTCTTGAGGTGGAACATTTTTCCCATTGTCTCTTTTCATGGTGGATGCCACCATGAGCTGTTCATTAACCTTTTTCAAATCTGAATTATCTTGTTTTCTAATTCCTTCCTTCGAATCCTCATAAATTTTGGTTTTCCCAATGTATTTTAGAGATTTCCTTGGCTTCCCTTCGGTTTGTGACCAGTCCTAGAAACACCCTTGCCTCTTTTCCATGCTACAAACTCAGTAAAGCTCATTTCATCTATGAATGGAGGTGGATAGGTCATATATTCCTCATAATCTGCCATCAAATTATCCCAAAAAGAAGGCTGCTCCTCCCTTTTCGGAATGCTTTCCTCTCTATGAAGAAAAGTGGGCCGGAACGGCCTAGATGAAGACCACTCATGGCCCTCGGTGGCTGAGTATTATTGTTTTCCCTTGAAGGGCTCTCTTCACCATTAAGATTTTTCAAGGTGTGGACCATCTTTGCCATCATGTCATTCAATCTCTCTTGCCCTTAGGTAAGCTTCTCCAAACTAGCATCATCCAAGACCCTAAAAGCCATTTATCTTTTCCCTCTATCAATGTTTGACTTGTAGACACTCAAACCCCACAAGTGGCCAAGAAATTGGCTTTGATACCACTGAAATATCCCTTTTAGTGTTGAAAGCTAAACAAAGGGGTTATCTAACAAACCCTAGTGACCATCAATTTTCAGAATTATTTCAAACCCTAAGTAATTGAAAATAAATTTAGTGTTGTAGGTGCCCACACATGGCACACAAAATAATATTCAATGATTCCAAAAATTGCAGAAAATATCTCAAAAATACAAACAATGAATTCAATCAAAAACCTGATCTTTTATAATGTTTATGGCTGGAAAATATTAAGAATATTCAGAATATTCATGTGGCTGTTCCACACTCTTGAAAAGGCCCAAAAGAGCCTAAAAAGCCAATCGCCCCTCCTAGATGAGGATTCGCCGCCCCTGTAAGTGAATCACTGAACTTTTGGAGGGTAATCTGCCCCAAAAACAGCTCCAAACCAACTTGCCCAGCCTCCAATGCTAGTCGCCCCACTTGTAGATGCAAATATGGTGTTGAAAACGCCTTTTCTCTGCCAATGATGCACAATATAATCTCTTTGTGAAATTGTCCCAAGTCTGAATCAAGGGTTTCCGTCCTTGTTCCAAACCACCTTGAAGGGATTCCGTCCTCAAGGAGAAAGCCAAGCTTTTTCGTGCTTAGAGTCAAAGAAATCAATTATCAAAAATAGCATGACCCTCTCCACAAGATCCCCCCTTTACTTTTATAGCCATTCCCCAAAGGATTGCGTCCAAAAGGGAGAGGAAAACAATTCTAATATTAATAGGACTTTTTCTTATAAGCATTCACTTAATCACTTGAGTGCCCATGACCCTCAAATGTCCCCTTCTTAAGTGAAAATCATAAAGTACTTTTTACAAAATATAGAAAGAACATCTCTTATAATCTACTTAAGTGGGTTGGGCGCCCATGACCCTTAAAGGGTCCCAATATAAGTGAATTTTATAACAATAAAGTGTTTTTTCACAAGTGTTCTTAAGAACCCAAATGTTTCCCTTCTTTTTACTCTTTTTCCTTGGCCCTCAGGAAACCAATAAGGCTAAGGGTCTTCTTTTGCTTTATTTCCAAAAGTGGGGACATGACATAGCTAGATAATTTATTGAAAAATGTTAGTATGAAATATGTCAAAGTCGATGTCGAACAGCTATCCTATCAAAGGAGGTGGTGGAGTGAGTGTGATTGGTTAAAAATGCGTAAATAATTAAAAAATACCTTGTGCGTGATGGGCACTTTCATTCTTTCATATTGATTTTATTGCAAAGTGCCCTAGATACCATATATGTGAGACTCATTTGTTTAGCATGCCCTTGCAGAGATACATCTGATAAATGATGTAAATATGTTTATCAAATTTCCTTATCTCCCTTCTAGGGATGTGCATGCATCTTTTTCGTGGGCATTTGTCAAAGAACCACCTGCATTCTATGTTTTAATTGTTAATCAGATAAGATTATAAGGGAATTTCATCCCTTAAAGTTTGTGTTTACCTGATACATGCTTGTTGTTTATGCTGTATTTCATGTCTGCAAAAGCCAACAGGTGTCTATATCACTTTCTGCTCTATTCTACCAATTTGTGGAAGCTTATACGTGCCTTGTTTGAGGCATTTGTCAGTGCAGAAGACTAAATGAACTTATTTCCTACAATTTTCCACCTCCCACCTATGTATCACCGTTCATTAAGGTATTAAAATTAGGAATGAGGATTAAAAGTTGATATTATACCATACAAGTTTTAGTTTAGTTTATATGATATACATGTCTTAATACCTTGTAAGTTTTCAAACTTGTAAAAAAAATACAGCATACATGTTTATGGTTTATATAAATATAATATATGAGTAAATAATATGAAATAACTTTTTTTGGGTATGTCTTTAACTATAAGTTTCTAATAATAATAAAATGTAAATAAATAAATAAATATTTATTAATCATGAATTTATAAACTTATTACGCTATGATTTTTGCATTCATTTTTTATTTGGAATATTTAAATAATAATAATAATAATAATAAATTTATATTGTTTGAACTTAATAAAAAAAAAAATCTTGAATTTTATCACTTACGAATTTGTTCAAAAAATCTAGCTTTGGTGAACACAATTCTGAACTTGAACCTTGTGACTTAGCCTACAAAGATGTCAAATTTGAGAAAACATTCAAAACTTAAGGCTAAGAAGCATAGTTCCCAATCTGATAAATCATAGCCCATGAAAATTAAACCCAATTCTAAGTCTGACAACGAGCGCCAAATCAAAGCACCTCAACACCAACCTCAAACATCAACTTAGCACCAAAGAAGACACTTGATGAGAAAACTTGGGCCAAATCAACAAGTGGTGCAACATCCATAAGACTAACAAGCACTCAGACGAGGAATGTTGTGCCAAAAAAGCATTCTTGACCTAGACACAAACATCAGCACGAGCTCCAAACAAAGGTAAGCAGATCATGGAAGCAAATCCCAACATTAATGTTGCAACCACTCAGGGAAATCCCTCAATTCCTAACACAAAAGGATAAGGAAAATCATATAGATACAAGGATGACCTTTGAATTTCATATCCTCAAATGTTGTTAAGTGGCTTAACTGACAATACTGCCTCAACCCTAGTGATACACAATTGGATGGTTGAGTCAAGGGAGAGAGATACTTGTCACCCAACAGTGCCTCTCATATACAATAAAAAGACTTTTAGAGAAGAAATCATTTGTGATATAAAGCCCTTGGATATTTCTAATACTCAACTTGGATAAAAGTTCACGAGGGAGCTCTATGATGTTAAAGAATCAAGGCCTCACAATCTTGTCATCATTATTGAAGACCAAAGGCAACCCCTACTAACAAGGTTTCCTTGATTGGTCCCAACCATTGCCATATGTTACTTAGTCACACTAGGAAGTTCATTCTATTAATACAGAACAAAGGTAGAAAATAGCGTTGTTGCAACAACCCAAGCTTCCTCAACAACTTGGACTTCTTCAGTGAATCAATCAGCACAACTTCCTCAATGATTGGATGTTGAAAGTGTACAATGATATGTTCAAATCACCAATATGAGTAACACTTCACAACCAAGTGAAATACTATATATCTCTTTACAAGGTTTCCTTTGCCCAACAATCCTTTGGGTCACTGCTCTCTCTAGGATAATAACAATATCAAGCACCAAATTGAAAATCTTAGACAAAAAGAACATATTTATCCTAGCACTTCACTATATAGCATCCATATTGTGCTGACGCCGAAGAAGGATAAAACTTGGAGACTTTGTATTGACTATAGAGCTTTGAAAATATTAATGTAAAGAAACAAGTATTTGATTCCTCGAATCACAAGCCTATTGGCCCAGCTCCACGATCCTTTGATTGGTTAGTCATGCCCTTCGGCTGAACCAATTCACCTATGACAATTCTAAGGATGGAAAATGACATTTTGTGATCCTTCATAAATTCCTTTGTTATTTATTTGGATGGTATATTGATTATCTATAAGACATGAGAAGAACACCTAAACCATGCTCCTCGGGGTCTCCTAGCCTTGTGCCAACATAATCTATATGCCAATTTGGTGAAGTGTTCTTTTCCTATGAAGCAAATTTAGTACTCAGAGTAAATTGCAGATAAGAAAGGAGTTCAAGCTGTTCCTAGGAAGATTCAAAGGATTCAAGAATGGCCAACACCAAGAACCCCATCAATGCTTCGCAGGTCTCTAGGCATAGGTAGCTTCTATTGTAGGTTTGCATTGGGCTTTTCTCACATCTTATTGCCTCTCAACCAAGGAACTAAAGGTGGCACCAAAGCACCTTTGCTTGGTCAAACACATAACAAGCATTTGAAGAATTGAAGCGCTAACTTCATCTAGTTCCAATATTTGCTATACTAAAATTTCATTAGTCCTTTGATATAGGAACAAACATTTCAGAATATGTACTTGTTGCAGTGCTCACTCAATGTCGACATCTTGTCGCCAATCATAGTGTGACATTCACTTACGAAGTCAGAATATATCCAATATATGACATGGAATTGTACATCATGCTTTACACAATGGAAGCACTACATCCAGGGAAACAAAACAGGTATCCGCATTGATCATAACCCTATATAGATTCTTTAGACTCAACATATTGTAGAATGAACAACATCAAAAATGGTTTACATACTTGCAACACTTCCAGCTGAACATCGAGCACAAAGGAGGAAGCACCAACCCAACTATAACTATTTGAGATGTCCTCCAATCACCACAATGCCCTTGGTTGTTGTGGACACATGAATTTGCAAATTTGGTTGTATGAAGCATATCAAATTTTGCTGAGACATATCATATTCGCAAAGTGGGTAGGTCGGCTCATGATTACTAGTTGCAGAAATATCTACTCTATTGTCTAGTGAAGAGTGTCAAAAACTAGTTTTGGAGGCACATTTCAACAAAGTAGTTGGCCACTCTAAAGTCGAGAAGAAAATGGTGATTTGAAGTGTTTATATAGGCCACATCTCAAAACAAATGTTTCAAGACACATCAAATATTGCACAACTTGTGCCATTGCCAAGCCTACAAACAAGAAGCAGGGATTATACACTCCATTGTCAGTGCCAACCAAACCTTGGGAGTCAATTTCCATGGATAATTTCCTTGGGAGTCATGTTTGCCAACTACTAAACATGGGCACAATTGTGTTTTAAAAGATGGCTATCTTAGCACCTTGTCAAAAGACAGCCTTAGAGCTAGATACTATAAAGTATTTGGTTTGTTAGCAACAATAGTTCTTGACAAAGACGCCATATTTTATAAGCACTTGTTGAGGCTTTTTGGTCCAAGGTGGACTCAAAGTTGATTAGGTCAATGACCTTCCATCCACAAAGCGATGGCCAAACAAAATTAATCAATAGAATGATGGTACATCTCTTGACAATGTACAATTTTAAACACCAATGCACATAGGCTAAGTAATGTCCCCTTTATACTAAATCAAAACGTGTGGGACCCAAACCCATTTCTATACTTCTCAATGGGCGAGGGGTGATTGCTAGAGAAGTATATATTGGTGAGGATTGGTTCAGTTCATTTGTCCTTGGTATTTTTATGATTTTTTTACCATTTCCTATATTTTAGGAGCATTTCCTAAATTTTAGGAGGTCAACTGGAGGTAGGACCCTCACCATGAGTCTCCTCATAGGGGATTTACCCTAAGGAGGGCCTTTTTACTATTCACATTATTCATGCCTTTGGAAACTTTTAAGTGTATGTGCGTTATAAGTGCCCTAGAGAAAACTTGTTCCTATTTTTTAGGGGCTTTTGGAGGGCTACAAGAATAAGGCCATGTCATGCAGCCTATCATTGGATACAGGTGTGAAGTAAGTTGTTCATAATACTTTATCTCAGGGCTTTCTAGCAAGTAGTTCTCAATCTATGGTTGATTTATTGATGAGACGTCAAGCTTTATTGAATACTTGGGCATTTTAATGTTATTACACTAGTGTCATGTTATGTGGTACTTGATTATTAAGTGATATTGGTGTCGTATCAAATAAAAATAATCTTTATTATTTGACATTAAGACTAGGTGCCTAGGGTTGGAAGCATGTAAATGAATAAATAGAGGTTGCTCAACCTTGACAGAATCAATCTATGCTCATTTCACATGTTTTCAGACCTAGAGTGGTCATCTACAGTAGGGCTAGTTCATCTATAGATTCAGGGACAAAAAACCTTAGATCCATTGATCAGAGAACAAAATCCTTCTGGTATCTTGTGGACAATCTCATCCAAAGATTGCATTGGACTGAAAGCATTCTTTTTATTTATTGGTAATCTGATTTGTGGGGCAGTTGGAACAACATTATACGGTAGCATCAATTTTGATTCGGGAAAGATCTATCAGGTGCTTGATTTCTAATTAGTTGCACACTATTATTATTATTCTATTGGTATATTCCAATAGATCTTTATCAATAAAATACACTTCCAGTGTTATTATTAGTGTTTAATTTGTTTATGTAGTACATTGTTATTTTCTTTTTGGCATCATTCTCATTATGAAATAATAAATAAATAAAATTAGATAGAAGTCATAGCGGTGGTATTTGAGCCGATTTTCTGCCAGCCTATGAACCATGCACAGACACAAGGGAACTCTAGCGGATGAGGAAAGCGTAGATCAATTTAAGAATACCTTGATAGGGATTCAAAGGCATCAAGAAAGAATGACAGACCTAATGACACAAATGTTATAGCATCAAAGTAACTTGCCCACTACCATTCCTTTGCAAAATCTAGACCCTACTAATACATTTCAAAAAGGGGGAAGCTCAACTTCACATAGTCGACCAACGGTTAATCAAATGGGTACCTTTCTAAAACCTGTTAAGGCCATGTTTATACATAGGAATGAAGGATCAAATTTTAAGACAATTACTTCAGAGGAGTTAGACGCACTTTTTATGGAGTATCAATGGAAATTGGAAGACTTCAAGGCTATAATAACTTTTGTCAATTTTCTAGAAAAACTCGAGAAGCAGCATCAGAGAGGTAGAGCCTATGGTAGCAATCGAAATGACAACATGAAAGATTTACAACATAAAGTGAATAAACTTAATGCTACTAATTTCAATGGCATTGACAAGATATCTGCTTAAGCATGGTTATAGAAGTTAGAGACATACTTTACACTCAGCCCTATAGTGGAAGAGGATACAATACAATTCACTACACTGTATTTGGAGTGTGTTGCCTATGACTAAAGGCACCACCCTTTGATCACTCGTGGGTGTAGCCTTGTACAAAGATTTTATGACTTCAACCTAAGATTTTTGGACCAATTTGAGAGGAAGGATGAGGAGTACTTCAGGGAGCTTGCTAGAATCAAAGAGTAGACTTCAATGTAGTCTATCACCCCTAAACGGATGGGCAGATGAAGATAGTGAATAAATGGACTGAAGGGTACTTAAGGAACTATGTCACAAATCAACAAATAGAGTGGATTAAGCAGTTGCACCTTGGAGAACATTGTTATAATATCACTTACCACATAACCATTGGCATGACACCATTTAAGGCACAATATGGATATGATGCACCTACCTTCATTGATTTGGTGTTCACTAACAGCCATGTACTGGCCGCTGGTGACTTTGTGGAGCATAACAGAGACATTCTGAAATCACTTAGCGACTGTTTGCAACTGACACAAAATCAGCAAAAAAATTATGCAAACCTGCACCATACTGAGAGATCATTTGAGGTTGGAGATATGCTTTTTCTACGCTTGTAGCATTATAGGAAAACTTCCATGAAATGAAGTGGGAATGAAAATCTCAAACCTCATTTCTATGGACCGTACAAAGTATTGAGGTGAATTGAAGATGTGGCCTATGAGTTGGAGTTTCCAGCAAGGAAACGGGTACACAGTGTTTTCCATGTGTCTTGCCTTAAAAAGACGCTTGGACATGTTGCGTCATTAACTAATTTGCCACCCCTAGATGAGAGGGAACTTGTATTGGTTCCAAATTCCATTATTGATACATGGGAGAAGAGATTGAGGAACATGACCATCACGAAGTATTTCGTACGTTGGAGGAGCCTACCCACAAAGGATGGTACTTGGGAGAGGCCATAAATACTTGAACATATGGCATTGCATTTCTTGTGGGCAAGCGATTCTGAGAAGGGCAAACTTGTAATGTCCCCTTTGCACTGAGTAACACGTGGGACCCACGAGCCCATTTCTATACTTCTCAATGGGCAACAAGTGATTGCTAGAGAAGTATATACTGGTAAGGATTAGTTCCATTCATTTGTCCCTGGTATTTTTATGAGTTTTAGACCATTTCCTATATTTTAGGGGCATTTACTAAATTTTAGGAGGTCAATTGAAGGTAGGACCCTCACCATTAGTCTCCTCATGGGGGATTTACCCTAAGGGGGGTCTTTTTACTATTGACATTACTCATGCCTTTGCAGATTTTTAAGTGTACATCTTCGTTATAAGTGCCCTAAAAATTTGTTCCAATTTCTTAGGGACTTTTGGAGGGCAACGGGAATTTGTTCCATGTCATGCATTGTATGGATGGATATGGGTGTGATCAGTTGTTCATAATGCCTTATATCAAGTCTTTCTGGCTAGTAGTTCTCAATCTATGGTTGATTTATTGATGAGAGGTCAAGGTTTATTGACTACTTGGGCATTTTAATGTTATTACACTAGCGCCATGTTTTGGGGTACTTGACTATTAAATGATATCAGTGTAATATCAAATAAAATAATCTTTATTATTTGACATTAAAGCTAGGCACCTGGTGTTGGGAGCATGTCAATGAATAAATAGAGGCTGCCCAACCTTGAAAAGATCAATCTATGCACATTTTGCATATTTTCAAACCTGGAGTGGGCGGCTACAACAATCAGAGCTCATCTATGGATTCAGGGACAAAAACCCTGTCATATCCCCATTCTGGCTGACATCGTTTAGCGTGACATTCTACGAGGATTTGCCTATCCCTGACTCTCGTAGACAGATAAAGGTGGTGAGAGGGTCATGTTGGCAATTCGATGGCTCACGATGATCCGAGAGATAGTATATTTTATTATAGAGGCCAAATTGTTATATTTTAATTTTGAAATGCACTTTTATTTTTATTTTCATAAAATTACTTTTTATTTTAAAAGCATAACAAGTTTTGTATGATGTATTACGGAAACTCTTGGAAGTTCCGAAAAGTGCATAAATAGACCCTATGGGTCTAGTATTTGGCATCCAAGTTTATTTCTGATTATTGAATCCTTCTTGAGCATTTGTGAGACTTCCGAGTCTGCAAAATTTTCAGATTAATCCTTGAGAACGATACCTCTCAAGTGATTTGCATAACTGAGGAAGTGAAAGATCTTCCGAAGGGTTGCACATTGGAAGTGGTCTTCAGCCATTTCATGTTGAGTTTCAGCATTGAGTTTCATTTCGAGAACTGAATAATTTTAGAACCCTGTTTGGTGAAGCAACTGCATCAGTATTTCCATTGGGAGGGTTTACTAAAATATATATATTTTTATACAGTCCGTACAGGTACGGCCTGTACCTGCAGAACCATACAGACGGCGTACGGACGGTATCCTGGGCAGGGTCTTGGTCTTCAGCGATTTTCTTGTATTGGCTATTTAGGGAGGCATATTGACTGAAGGAAGGCGCACAAGAAGTCATGACGGATGTGGGAAGAGCTGCGTTCAACCCCTAAAGGTAGTGATTGAATTTGGAGGTTGTGGGAGAGGTCGCACTAGACAGCAGTCCGTGTAGAAGTGGTCGGAAGATGAATCCAGCGTGTCAAACAGAGAAGACATACTAGAGCGCAACAAACAGAGCCGCTTTTGTTGTATTCAACGAATTTGTGTGAAGGTTGCAGTAAGAACAGAGAGCAGATCGTGGGTTTTTGGACAGTCCCAGCACAACCGCGCAAGGTGGTCCAGCCTAGGCGCCCAGCAAAATTCATGTCAGAATCGCGCCAGTACGGCCTGTACCCGCGGAAATGTACGGACAGTTTTCTTTGGGGGCGCAGACTTGGTCAGGTTCTCCTTAATTGTCATTGCTTCTAAGATTTGGATATTCTAATCACTGTTGTATCAGCGATTACATAAATAAGACGAATTGATTTTGTTATGAGGGTTACATTTTCTTTCTAATCACTGACCAGATGTATTAGTAATTTTAGATTCTAGGAGAGGTTCTATTTACATCAGCATATCCATTGTAGAAATTAAATTATATGCCAAACATTTGGTATTCCGTCCATTATTAAAAAGGGGTATTATTTGCATTGGCCTGTTAAAAGTTAAAAGTTGCAATCTATTGAAAAGGATCTATATTGGCACTGATTTTTATTGATTTGAGTGGCTTTTTACACTTACTGCAATATAATTAGATTGCATACCAACTGTTTGACAAAAGTTCCTATTAGTATTTTTGGTGATTCTAGTAAGTGTTTGACAAAATTCCATAGCACAACATCAGTGTTTAGTGATCCTACTAGTGAGGGTCATTACAGTGGTATCAGAGCGGTTTCCTGCTAGCCTGATTGGGTTATTTCAGATTGAATTCACTTAACAGTATGGCAACAACAGGAGACAAGGATTTGGAAGAAAGAATGCACAATGCAAAGACGTAATTAGATCGTCCATTTCAGCAAACAAAGGACCTTCTAAGAACTTTGGAGGAGTTGGAAACTTATTTAGGTAAGGTTGATCAGCCAGATTCCTATGCTATGCAAACAGCGTTATCTCCAGCATTTGGTTCGTTGGTGAAGCCCCAATTATTGAGACATCATGATGAGGTGGTAAGACTTGCAGCTCTCTCTTGCATTAGTGAAATCATGAAGATAATAGCTGGCTCTAATTCTTATGATGATCAGATTATGAGAGAGGTACTTCATGCCATGGTGAAAAGCTTCGAAAAATTGGATGACATTAGGGACCCTCATTTCACAAAGAGGGCAAGATTACTTGAAGTATTTGCAAGGTGTAGATTTGAAAACATTATGCTGTCATTAGGTTGTATTGATGACATTCGCAGGATGTTTAATAAATTTTGGAATATTATAGATGAGTTTCATTCAAACGATGTATTAGCATCGATGCACTCTATCATGTTCACAATCTTGTTTGAGGATGAAATTTCTAAATCTTTGGCAGAAGATTTATGGTATGTCTGGGCAAAAGAGAGGAATTTGTCACCTATGGCATGTACGTGGTTAAAGAGTTTAATTGATAGGCCTAAGGATCGTAGTACTTTTCCTATGACAGGCAGAAACTTGAATGATGAGTTTGACAAACATGCTGATCCAGTACATGGAGACATTAACACATTTTCAGGTAATAATTTATCTACATTATCTTCACAGGAAGAAGCGGTTAAAGATGTTGTGCAGGTTGAGCCAGTTGCATCAAAAGGTGATATCACAGGGACACCGAATTGCGTGACTGACACAGATAGTGATTCCGGTACAATTGATCAAAAAAGGAGCATTCAGCACTTTGCAAAAAATGAGTATCAGGCGCAGTTGGATGTTTCTTCACATGAGATAGAGGCTAGTAGTTCTTCCCATGGTTTGGCGAGCCAACTAAAGACGAAGGAAAAGGATATTGTCGCGGCTTTATCTCATCATGATAGAATGCATGGGTTGATTGGGAATCACATTTGGATGATTCAACTGCAGGAGAGACAAAAGGAAGTCACAGCAGGATCATCTTGTGACGACTTACAACAGATCAAGGAGGGCATGGAGGCAATGAAGGTAAATTATATACACCTACTTTCAGATCGCGATCATCTCCTTAATCTTGCGGGAATCTGTTTAGATGCATTAATGAAGAAGGAAGAAGAGGTTGACCGGCTTTCTCATGAGCTGAAGGATACTCGGAATTCCTTGGTGAGTACTCCATTGGCGTTACAGGACGATGAGAGCTATGTGGATGAGCGTGGCATGGAGTCGAGATTAGTTTCATCTTGCACTCAACTTTCTACAACAGGTAGATCATATATGGTCGCTAATGATGTTGTAAGTTCATCTTGCTTTCACATCCTAGATTCAGGGACAGTATCTGATAGGATTGGGGAGTTAGTTGGTATTAGCCATATTATTCAGGTGAGAAGTTTGCTTGAGTTACCAGCTGATTCTAGTTTACGGATATGGACTCGGGATTGTTATATTGGTGTTTGGGACTCAGATGACTGGAAATCTTTATCACTCGTTGGTAATAGTGATTGTTTGGGTGTTATTATAGATTTGATTAGCATATTGCACGGTGTTGCCCTTTCATGTCTCAGCGGCTTGTCCGATGTTGGTATTAGTTTCTATACACCGATATTGGGAGTTGTGTGCATTTCCAGTCAACCACTTAGGATGCAATGGGCTTATGATGATTCGGGCACATCCGAGTTGTTACTGATTGCAGATCAGTCCCAGGATCGTATCCAAGCAGATGCAATGGACAGTTTTGAGGACTTAGTTTCCTCGGCAGTTTCTTTCGATACGGAGGAGTTGGACAGCGATGCTTCAGTTTTTGATACTCTGTATGCTGATATGAGCTTTGGAGTTGATTCACAGAGTATGGATGGTAGTACTCTAGAGATCAATAATTTTGAATCTATTCTTTGGGACAGTGCATCAGAGGAGGATTGTAGGAGACAATCTAGCCAGCGCCATCATGTGTCTAGTCAGCTGAGAGTTAGTGAGCAAGACATTGCTATCGCTTGTGAGCATTTCGATGTTGCTCGTCAATTGTTAGCAGTTTATGGATGGGGTTCTACTAGCGATGAGCTAGGAGGCAGTTATTTTTCCTTGACAGAAATCCACTCTTTATGGGAGGCTATCCAGATTCTGAGACAGGATTATATGCAGTTGGTAGCCGACAGAGATTATCTTATGGAGTGGGGCAGCACAGCATACGATGCATTATTGGCCAAAGAAGATGAGGTGAGTGGGCTTACTCAGCAGCTCGAGGTGACTTCTGGGATTCTTGAGAGTACACAGTTGGCTTTTGAGGAGTCACAGTTTCATATGACTAAGGTGACCATGGAGTAAGAGTGACTTCAGTCACAGTGGGTTGTACCACCTGTGCATGGTGAGTCGTTGACTAAGGTCGATTTTTTGTATCAACATAATACTACAAGGTATGTTCATCAGTTTGCATTTGATCCATGCATTGAGAAGTTGATGGCCATTAGATTCGATTTGAGTTCTAGTTCTTTTTATCTATCATATGATGACTATTCGCCATCAGTAGTACATGGGAGTTATGGTTATGAGACAGTGGCCGGTGATCTGCAGAGTTGCATTGACTGCAGGAGTTGTACAGTGTGTCGATTCTCCATACTTGGTACAATTTCATTCGAGAGTTTTCACCATTGTTGCAGATTTGGATTGTACATTCCGCATAAGCCAGTGGGATGCGTTGATGGTATTTACAGTGTTGGCAGTTTGGGATGTCCACTCTACTTGGATTCTGAGATTTTGAGAGTTTGTTTGTCATGGGTTCCTGACTATGGCAGTGCTGATTTTGGAGTTTGGTTGAGTGGTATTTGCCAGTTTGATTATGGATTTCTCTTGATTATTTTTCAAAGGGTAATGCAAGAACTTGCGTTGATTAACAGCGGTATAGATCATGACTACATTTGGGATCTAGGTGGATTGATTGGTTTATTGTTCAGCGATTGCTTGGGGACAAGCAATTTCAGGAAGGGCGGACTGTCATGTCCCCATTCTGGCTGACATCGTTTAGCGTGACATTCTACGAGGATTTGCCTATTCCTGACTCTTGTAGGCAGATAAAGGTGGTGAGAGGATCATGTTGGCGATTCAATGGCTCACGATGATCCGAGAGATAGTATATTTTATTATGGAGGCCAAATTGTTATATTTTAATTTTGAAATGCACTTTTATTTTTATTTTCATAAAATTACTTTTTATTTTAAAAGTATAACAAGTTTTGTATGATGTATTACGGAAACTCTTGGAAGTTCCGAAAAGTGCATAAATAGACCCTATGGGTCTAGTATTTGGCATCCAAGTTTATTTCTGATTATTGAATCCTTCTTGAGCATTTGTGAGACTTTCGAGTCTGCAAAATTTTCAGATTAATCCTTGAAAACGATACCTCTCAAGTGATTTGCATAACTGAGGAAGTGAAAGATCTTCCGAAGGGTTGCACATTGGAAGTGGTCTTCAGCCATTTCATGTTGAGTTTCAGCATTGAGTTTCATTTCGAGAACTGAATAATTTTAGAACCTTGTTTGGTGAAGCAACTGCATCAGTATTTCCATTGGGAGGGTTTACTAAAATATATATATTTTTATACAGTCCGTACAGGTACGGCCTGTACCTGCAGAACCATACAGACGGCGTACGGACGGTATCCTGGGCAGGGTCTTGGTCTTCAGCGATTTTCTTGTATTGGCTATTTAGGGAGGCATATTGACTGAAGGAAGGCGCACAAGAAGTCACGACGGATGTGGGAAGAGCTGCGTTCAACCCCTAAAGGTAGTGATTGAATTTGGAGGTTGTGGGAGAGGTCGCACTAGACAGCGGTCCGTGTAGAAGTGGTCGGAAGATGAATCCAGCGTGTCAAACAGAGAAGACATACTAGGGCGCAACAAACAGAGCCGCTTTTGTTGTATTCAACGAATTTGTGTGAAGGTCGCAGTAAGAACAGAGAGCAGATCGTGGGTTTTTGGACAGTCCCAGCACAACTGCACAAGGTGGTCCAGCCTAGGCGCCCAGCAAAATTCATGTCAGAATCGCGCCAGTACGCCCTGTACCCGCGAAAATGTATGGACAGTTTTCTTTGGGGGCGCAAACTTGGTCAGGTTCTCCTTAATTGTCATTGCTTCTAAGATTTGGATATTCTAATCACTGTTGTATCAGCGATTACATAAATAAGACGAATTGATTTTGTTATGAATGTTACATTTTCTTTCTAATCACTGACCAGATGTATTAGTAATTTTAGATTCTAGGAGAGGTTCTATTTACATCAGCATATCTATTGTAGAAATTAAATTATATGCCAAACATTTGGTATTCCGTCCATTATTAAAAAGGGGTATTATTTGCATTGGCCTGTTAAAAGTTAAAAGTTGCAATCTATTGAAAAGGATCTATATTGGCACTGATTTTTATTGATTTGAGTGGCTTTTTACACTTACTGCAATATAATTTGATTGCATACCAACTGTTTGACAAAAGTTCCTATTAGTATTTTTGGTGATTCTAGTAAGTGTTTGACAAAATTCCATAGCACAACATCAGTGTTTAGTGATCCTACTAGTGAGGGTCATTACAAACCCTTGGATCCAGAGATCATAGGACAAAATCCTTACGGTTTTTTGTGGGCAATCTTACTTAAAGATTGCCTTTTTTTATTGGCAATCTAATTTGCAGGGTGGCTGGAACAGCATCATACAACATCAATTATGATTCGGGAAAGTTCTTCCACCAGGTGCTTGATTTCTAATTAGTTGCACACTATTATTATCTCTCTATTGATGTAATATAATAGATATTATCAATAAAATACAACTCCAATGTTATTATTAGGGTTTAATCCAATGTTCGTTTCTACCTAGCATCAATCTTATTAAAAAATAAAAAATTATATAGAGGTCATAACAAGGTAAAAGTGTGTCTGTCATTCAGCACAGCTACAAGAGAGCTTGCACAACTCTTCAAAACATATCCGTTTTGAAGTATGCTAGGGGATCCAGCCCTTAGTGCTTGTTGATGTAGATTAACTTGTGCCACCAACAACAAATTCTCCATTAACCCAGAAATAATCTGACAATGAAGCCAATTTTATTGAATAAATTCAGCATATTCAGCAAAAATTCCATGATATCCTGCAGAAAACGAACACCAAATATAAGTGGTGCCATGATCAGCATACAGGACCACGTCAATACAAGGTTGGTAATAGAGTTAGCTTGCATCTGCCAAAGAAAATACTGAGGTTCTCTCAGGAAGATCAATCCTCTTCGCTATGGACCTTAAACCATCACTAAGCAAGTGAGAGATAATGCCTTTGAGCTCAACCCTCCATCCTACATTGATTTGCATCATGTTCTCAATGTGGAACTTGAACCTTCATATTTCCCGCCCTTGCTAGATCTACCAGCTGCAATGAAACAACTCCAGCTTGAGGAGTTAAATCCTGACTTCAATGAACCTACAAAAGCATGGACATGAAGACAAAAGACACTGGGAAACAAATTATACATCTCTACAAACTTGTCAAAGACAATCACATCACTCACCAAAGGAAAAGGTTCACCAAAGCTCAGGTTGAGGAGAAGTTTCCTCACTTGGTTTTTCAAATTGGTCTTCTCAAGCCTCACTTGGTCTTTCGTGCCCTATTCTTATCACTTTCAAGGAAGCATCCCATTTTACTTTCTTCTCTTATGTTCAACCTCAAATGTCTCATGTCTCGTGCATTATCAGGTTGAGAAGAAGATAGAAGAATGGGAGGCTTCCTTGAAAAATGATATGATGTCAATTAGTCAATTGAAAGTTGCAAGTGGAGGCATGAGCGAACATAGCAAGTTGCAATGTCCCCAAATTGGGACAAACGACCAAAACAAGGGCTTTCCACAAATCTTAACAATTCTGAAAATGCACAATATTCAGCCCAAGAAGTAATCTGAAAATCAATGCCATAATTCTGGAAATGAATGCCAAAAAAAAAAATTTGCTGCCTTAACCCTAGTGCCTAGGGTTTTATCAAAGAATGACTTTGATCCAACCAAAATACATGACACCACTTTCAGATTTTTGCAAATAATTCTCCCAATCAGATTTCATAAAAGAAATGAAATTCAGAATTCAAAATAAATTGATTTTTCTAGAATTTGTTGAATATGAAGAAATTCAATATCTCCCTCAAAACGGAAGATCTCCAACTGAATAATAGCTCAAATCGAAGCTAAAAATATAAGATTTACAATCAAACACAAATTAGAATTTTATGTTGGGTGGAAGTCACACGAAACTAAGTCCAAACCTTAAAAATATGTAGTCAATGCCCTAGATGAAAATATGAAAATGCTCAGAAAGTTCAAAAGTTAATGTACCACAATTGGCGTCAAAATAACCTCAAATCACTGTGATAAACATTAGAAAAATATAATAATAATTTCAGAATTATTATTTTCAAATTAGGGCATACTTTGGCCACTCAAAAGGCCTTACAATCCTTCCAAACCCAATCGCCCAACTTGGAATAAATCAACAATAAATCAAAATTAATATCCAAACCCTAGGAGAGGTTTTCCTTGTAGAACCACCCTCAAAGAGGGGTCTTCAAACCTCCATGCAATTCGCCACCCAAAGGATCACCTCCAAACACATCAAGCAACCCTTATAAACAAATCGCCTAGCATCCACAATCTCATCTTCAAAATTTATTTTATTGTATCATGTGATTAATATGTTATCATGGATATCCATGTCATCACGTATAGAGTATATTATAATATAAATTTAATTATCATTGAATAATGTATGTGACATAATATATACAAGGTGTACTAGTGTCATGTATAGATATATTTATAAATGAGGAATGCATTAAATTAACCATATATGAATTAGACTATGTAGTAAAAGTGCATGATATAAATCATGGAACCAATAATCAAGATCAACAAGCACTGTGTCACATAATGTCACACAATAAGGCCAAGGGATGAATATAATGGAAATGAATACATCACCACAGGTAATTCTAAGGGCTTCATGCAAAAGACATTAATAATGTCTCAAATAAGAGACGTCCCGGTTGAAGCACAATTTTGCAACCCTTGATGTAGAGCCACTCACATAGAAGATATGAAGGTTTTCGTCCTCACACCTTATTCACACTTTGAGGCTTTTCATCCTCAAAATGCTTTGGCCAAGCTTGACATACTTAACATAGACTCAATATCGAAAATCAGCATAACCCTTTCAAATGAACCTCTCCTTACCTTTTATACCCAATCTCCAAGTGTAGCACTCAAAATTAGAAGGGAGAGTTTCCCTTTTTCTTTTTAAAAGAAAGAAATATAAACGCTTCCTTATAAAATTCACTTTAGGCCTTAAGTGTCCATGACCCTCAAAAAGGTCCCAAAATTATATCATAAAGTGCTTTTCCATTAAATGCTCTTGAAGCTCTCAAATGTTCCCCTTTTTGCCTTTAATTTCGTTAGCCCTTGGAAACAAAAAGGCTAAGGGTCTCCCCCCAAGAATAGTTCAAAAAGGGGGACATTACACAAGTCTTACCAAAAGATCTATGTTGTTTGGATATGGGCATGGGTATGGTACCACTTGGGTGCGTGGGTACGCCATTTTTATAGAACCTTGATTTGGATACATCATGGGTACGTCTGTATATATATTTTAATATATATATAAACAATGCATATTACTCGTTTTTTAAATAAAACACTTGAAAATACACAATGTTTGTTCATTCACTGCTTCAAAATGTTCAAAGTAGAAATACATTATTAAAAATATAATTATAAAAAATAAAATTTAAAACACGTTATTAAAAAAATAAAAAGCCATAAAAATAAATTAAAAATAAAAAATAAAATAAAAATAAAACAAAATTATAAACTATAAACAAAACATAAAATTTAATTTAATTTATTTTAAAATAACAAAATTTTAAAAAAAACATAAATTAAAAAGTTAAAAATTAAAACTTAATAACATATGGTCAAATAAAAAGAAAATCTTTAAAAAAAAAACCGTGATGAAATACGGCAGGCCATATATCCTTCATTATTTGTTCGGATGAAAAACCGAGATAGGGAAGCTCATAACTATCGTCGACCCTGTTGTTACTTAAACGCCTTTTGAAGAATTGAAATCCACAGCCCTCGAAGTGCAAGTGGAGACTCTAAACCCACGGCCTTGAAGAACGGACTTTTTATACTTGTGTCATGAAATTTCAATCGAATCTCTGCAAACCCAGTCGATTTCATAGATCTCTGAAAACCCTCAATTCTGCAAAGTATCACAAAATGAACGAAGAAACCTAACCCATGAATGCAAAGTATCAATATTTTTTCCTATCCATTTGACTTGATGGAAAAACATTTTACTGTCCATTCGATAGCCCATATTAGGGTTTTTTTTGGGCCACGATTTTTCATCGACTATTTTTTTCTCCCACCTGAAACCCTCAGGCACGCCCGAAGACGTCCCGAGCACGCCCGAAGGCGTCCGTGACAGTATTAGAAACTTCTAGCACTGTCATAGACGCCTCCGAGCATGCCCGAGACGTCCCCGTGCTGGAGGCATCTCTAGACAGAAGACGTCAGGGTGGGGGGGCGTATCCTGCAACATAAGCAGTAGGTTGAGGAAACAATCAATCCAGAGGAAACATTTCAACAATTATCTCCAATAGCGCCATTGCCTTCTAGTATGACACAGACGACAGTATTTGAACTAAGCAAATGGTATTTGATTGTTTCACTTTACATTCATTTGTTTTTGGCACTATCTATGCTACACAGCCTTTCTGACAAATTTTTGTAAAGTAGATATCCTCTAGATAAGACGATTTGGCTGCCCAGCTTCCCTTTCAGTAGAAACTTGGGCATAATTTCTTTAGCCTATGCACTTAGCTCTGCTTGTTCTGAGACTACCACAGTTTCTATTGTTACATCCAACTTGATAAGTCATCCTATGGACTCCATCAATAGTGAATTGGGCACATTTTTTGGAATTCTCTATATTCTTATTCCTTGCAAATAGTTGGTGTCCTTGTGCACGAGTCACAACATGAGCAGCAAGAGCTACCACAAAAGACCTAGCCAAAGTCTGAGTAGTTCGAAGATGTTATGGCTCTTGGCATTCTAACTACTACAACTATTGTATCTCAATACATTGATGTGCACATTGCACGTCTTTGGGGAAAGGTGGATAGATAGATACTTATGTCATAATGTGGTGGCCCTCAGATATTTCATAAATAAATTATAGGTGGAAGTGGTCTTTATGATAAAATTAGAAGACAAGAGAAAGCATCTCAATGGTATAATTAATGTGCATTCAGAATGTTGACAGCTTGGAACACTGTATGAAGTGGTATAACTTTTAGTAAGTAAACCTGAATCCTCCGTAAATTGTCTCCTCAAAAATTGAGAGTGAACTTCCCGTCACGTGTTCTTCGTAATGTCAGAGCCTGTGTCCCATTCTTTGTGATGAAATGATTAAGCATAGATATTCTTATATTATAAATGGTAGAATCTCATTTTTCATCCAGCATATTTGTTGTCTTGTCATCTATCTGTATCACTTTTGGCATGCTAGGCAGATGGTTGTTTTCTGTGAGTTATATTTTTATTGATTGCTCTCATTAGTTCCACTGGTTTTGGACTTAGGTATGACCCATTGGTAGATGATTATTCTTTGAGTTGTTGCATTACACCCCCCCCCAACAAACACCATAGTTCAACATGCAAGATAGAAAGAACTAGTAACACATTAGAGTGGACTACTAGATAAAGTAATGCATTCCTATTACCAAGGAGGTTTGATGATTCATAATAGATTGCCACATATCGACTATGTCCTTGCAAATGCAAACTTGTTTTTATATCATGCTGTTTCATTTGAAGATCATAGATGTACCTTAGAGGGATAAATCGAAACAACTCTTAAAACTCGAATTGTGCTCCATCTTAGTCGCAATTACAACTAAGTGACTATGAATTATGTAACAATTAACTAAAACATATAATGTAATAACCAAAGACAAATACAAATTTGTTGATCAACATAAAATTATTTGAAACCAAATACATAACTTGCATGACATAACATTCAAACATAAAACAATTAAGTTAAAAGTTGACCAAAATACTGCTGTGTTTTGCTTCCATGTAAAAAAGAGTCATAGTATCCCACAATCTTACCGGTGTTCCTTTGTGAATGAGAGCTATAAGCGTCCCAAATAAAGGCTTCCCTGCACATTAAAGTTACCACTAAAATCAATTCACTACTCTCTACAATGAAGCTCAAGAATTTTAGTATTGTCATCCAAGAATTTTGAGTTTTGAATATAAACCTCCAAAAATTTTACAAATCACATTAAATGTTCTTGTCAAGAGTTGCTATTGTTGTTTTGGATTTGCCTATGCTTTTCTAAGAGGCACTTCCCATGGTAGTTCTTTCCACAAGAGGGGCATTTCATCTTGTTGCCTTTGGTTTTTTGGTTGTAATTATTGTTCCTATTATTCTGTTTAAATTCTCTCAAGTAAGGGTTTCTGTTTTCTGTTGGGTTGCTTCATGGATTAAGATTATTCCTAACGTTTCTTTGTGCATTCAATAACATTGACAATATGAATTTGCTGAATGTGTTCCGAACAGCAATGACGATATAACCTTTTCGGCGGGAATCATTTGTACTGGTAAGTCAAACCTCAAATATGGTCTAAAGTACAACAACAAGATTTTCTGTGATTATGCTCGTGCTAGCGCCATCTTGCTGCCATAATAATAATGAATGTTCCTATATGCCCTGAATTCAAATCTATTGAAGTTACAGAGTTTGTGGAATCATGTAACTGAACATTGTTACAAAAAACGAGATCCAGGAACCATATTCAATATATCATGTACATTCCCCATCAATTTTTCTTTCCTCCAGTTTACAAATTTCAAGATGAATCAGATAATGAGATGATCATTTTAATCTTTTATATTAATAACACAATTATATGTGCAGATTTATGTCCATCGCATTTAAGTTACTATTCTTGTCTTTAGGGTTATTTTTATTTATATTATTTCCATTTTTCATGTCAAACTTTTCCTCTGCTCTTCATTGGAAACTTTTCAGCTTTCACTTAATGATCTATTTCACGTTTTGCTTTCTCATACATTTCACATTTCTGGCAAAATAGCTTTATCACAAACAAGAAGGTGCTAGACTTTGTTGATTGCAGGTGTTTGTCAGGGTAAATGCAACAATGGTCTAAAGGTCCAGGCCTGTCATAGGTCTGGTCTACATAACTTTGTAATATCTATAATCTAGTAATATCAAGCTCGATCAGGATTTCCTTAATTGAAATTTTTATATGTAGGAGTTCTCCATCACCAAAGGCAGCAAACTTCTGTTTACTTGTTCTTTTGTTTTTCTCCATGTTATAGCTCAAATAATATTAGAAAAAGCAAGACTGACAGTTTACCTGTGATGAAGCTTTTTGTGCCATCAATGGGATCTAAAACCCAAATATACTCTGCATTTTCTTCATTGCATGTCCATCCATTCTCCTCCCCATATCTGCCGAGCAATCCCTTTCAAAATCATCCTCTAAGTAAGAACTTAAAATTCTGATGCTGCCAACAGTGTATATAACATACAAAGTGTGGATTCCCACAACCATTTCCATTTTGCAGATTAAGCACCATATGTACCAATTATCCACTGTTTTTTCTGCAATCTAGTTCAATTAGCATAAACAGAGCTTGTAATCTACCAATATGAAAGTTAGAAATAAACTTCTGCAAATACTCTATTGAAAACATGTCCTACATTGCATGTGTTGGGAAGTGTTCAGAGATAACAGAACGCATGGCTTCTTCAGCAGCACGATCTGCTATTGTAACAGGGCCTGCATTTATTATAAAATAAGTCTATCAGCAAAGCTCCCCATATTCATGCCATATCTTCAACTGATCAGCGACACTAGAATCACACCCTCCAAGGGAAATAAATTGGAAACAAGAGTAAAGAGAAAGGCATCCAGACTCTCTAGAATATATATTGATTGCAAAACTAAGAACCAACTCACAGGAACTACATAAAGCAGCTAGTAGATAGACGCACCCAAAACTCCTTGGGAACAAAGAATTCGCGAAGGGTATCATTTAAACTAAGTAGAGGATGAAACACACTTCCTTTTAACTTTCCCACTATAATATGATATTAGTGACAAGTACACATACATTTGCAGTCACAACCTTGCACACAAAATCATAAATCAAGACAATCAAGTATAGCTCGGAGAATTATAGAGGTGCATGCTTGTTCTATCAGCAAGAATATAAACATACAAAGAATTAGATCATATAGGCTAAAGAAGCAGGAGAGAATAGATACAGCTGCATGTGGATATGACTCCACACTACAAGTTAAGATTTACAACTCAAGCTATGAATCTATATATACCCCCAGTGATCCATGTGGCAGCTCATATTCCATGATTGATGTCAACCCCAAACCCAGCTTCATGGTGAACATCAACACCAGACTCAGCCCCCGACTTAGTTGTGGCCTGTTCAATTCAGTATCAGCTTTGGCATCGACACTTCCCTTGACATACAATGACACTTGCACCAAATCCCTTAGGCATGAACCTTGCCCACTTTCCTTGAGGAGTTTTTGCCCCCACTTTGCGTGGTTGAGGGGCAGTGCCCTATGGACCAAGGCCAAACTGTTACTCTGACATCACTCATTTGTACCCACCGAAATAAGAACGTTCCTTTCATCTTCCACAATGGTTCCTTTGCATTTTCCATCTTCGTTAAAAAAGTGCAGATATGCATATTGGATTAGATAGAGTAGATAAACAATCATTCATCTCCGTCAAGAGCATGTCATGCACAGTAAGTTCAGATTCATAAAAAAATTGTTACAATTCTAAATTTGCCTTATAAATTAAGGAGATGCAAGTCATTTTTGTTTCTGATTTCTTCATGATTATTTTCTTCTGCTTATAACACATTTAACTCCAACAATTTAGAGTGATGTCCGCCAGATATCTCCTAGGATCTGGATCACTCAAAGGTCACCAGAATTAAGAGTCATCATAGTTGGGTGCAACCATTTGTCTATAATTGATTTTATGACACTAATATTACCCTACATCTATCCCCTCTCCAAGAAATGACCATACTCTAGACAAGCACATACAAAGTATCATCACATTTGAGGGGTGTGGGTATTGGTCATTTACCATCATCAAGTTTTTCAAATCCACAAAAATATCATATCTTCCTTCCGGAAATCTCACAATTCCATTAAAATTGGGGTTCTATATTCAGCTTCGAAATTAAAGTGGTCTTTGTTCTCTCCCAACAAAAATATTTTTTATAAAAATTAGTCTTTACTAATCATGTTGAAAATGTTTCCATTGTCTATATAAGATTTAACTAGTCTTGAGAGAAAGTTCCAAAAAGATTTGAGTTTATGTGAGTCCACAAAAGACGGTCATGTAAAAAATATGTTGATTTTATCCTCATTTTAAAGTGCGAAGAAGTTCCTTTATAGAGTGTGTTCTTACTCCTATAAAGGCAACATTCAAATAAAAGAAATCCATATCAATTACCAATAATAATCCAATTCTTTTAGTCACGAAAAGAAACGCTTGTTAGTTACAGTTGTTTGTGCATTTTGCTGGAAAAGAAACAAATCATTACACCACATGCATTTGATGTTATGTTTGACAAAAGACATTATACTCTCAAACTATATTTTCTTCATAAACTACTATCGAACTTTTTTCCAAACTAATGTGCAAGTGATTTAAAGCCATATGCAGAAGATTCAAGCCAAGATCCTCTTTCATGAAACAATTTTCTTTCAATTGGCGGCCATGGTAGAAGTATGATCTGGCTCTATTTGAACCTGCAACCCCTTGACAGCAATGCAAGACTGTGTATAGACATAGAAGAACAATCACTCTCAAGACACTGGGTGTCGCAGATAAACATAATCCCTCAATTCTCCCCCTAATAAACTAGGGAGAATGTGTTGGTACAGGGGAAGGTGTGGTGCTTGCCCCATCTTCTTAAATTTACCAACTTCTCTTCTACATGGAAAACATGTGGGTAGCGTGGCAATTTCTTGCTTCAATCTTCCTTGCGCTATCCTAGCTATACACAGAATAAATCTTCCTATTCTTCTGAGAGAATACAAATTCAAATTGATACATCGCCATAGATGCACTAACCCTTAAAATATTCTCTCTTTGTAATCGCTGAATCTCCTTGAAGAAATTTTGCAGAGAATCTGCCCATAACACATGCTACAAACACTTGGAGAAGATTCGCATTGAATAAGAAAATGTCATAAATAAAAATCATTGAAAAATTCCTTGCATAAAGCATTAAAATTTTATTTATTCGAGTTTGTTGTTGACCACTCTGCTCACCACTCTACCAAAAGAAATGTATATCGTAACAAGCATTGCATTCACAAGTCGGTACAAGAGCTTTCTCAATAACATTAATGTCAATTGTGCCAGTGGACAACAATAGTGATTATGCACATGTTAGCGACAAGTGGTGGCGATCATCAATCGACAAAGGAAACTTAAATTCGATGGTCAAAATAGGCAAGTGTTTGTCAGAAGCCTATGTTCATTGGCCTACAAAGGTAGGTCTTTCTCAGCCAACGAAGGAAACTTAGGCTTACCAGTTGGCCGAGGTAGCTATTCAACGGCCAACGGAGGTAACTTAGGTTTGTTGGTTGCAAAATACATTATGCATTCACTGGTGGGAGAAGACATGTAATGCTTGCCAGTCAAACTATCACCTATATGATCTTTACCCTATCTAGATTAACCAACCACGTCCTGTGTATCTGTACTGCCAGATAAATTATCTTCCAGTTGTCCTATCCTACAAATTGTTTCTTGTTTGACTGCAATCCATTATCTAGACTTGGCAACCTTAAGCCTGAAGTTGTGACATTTGCTTTAGCATAGAATTTCTGAAACCAACCTATTGCTTTGGTTGTGAAAAAAGTATTGGATCCTAAAATTTAAGTAATTAAAAATTGCATCCTTCCCAAATTGATTTCTCTCTCATAAGAAGCTTTTGTTCACGATGATAGCTTGACATCAAAAACTGTTGATCCATTCATCACCTCACATTTCACTTACAATAAACTAGTGGCAAAATCAGACACAACACCAACATTCAATGTTGGAGACATTATTGCCTTATTTGGAACAGCATCCACTTGACAATAATTTCCAAAAAAAAAATGAAGCTGAGTCAAGAACATGTACACCATTGATAACTACATTAGAAGTTCCAAATTCAATATTACGCTTTCCAGCATTGTATGTTGAAACACTTTCTAATGCAGTTTTCACATTCTCTTGTTTAATTAGAACTCCTGCAATCTCGCTGCTGGCTGAACTTTTATAGATTCCTTAGAAGGTGAATGGTTTCCCATTTATCTAATACTCTGGCAATCTGTTGAATCTATTTTCACTTGTGATTCAAAAGAAATGGTATAGATAGATAAGATAAGATAATTATATTAATGTCCAACAAATGACCACAAAAGTAGGTCAATGGGACAGTATAGTACAAAGCCAAAAGATCCAATAGGAAGATCCAAAAGGGTCATCCAAAGACAACAAGAAAAAAGAAGAGAGAAGAAGAAAAAGAAGCAACATGGGCCCAAAGGGCCAAGAGAGTACAAAAGGAGAGGTGAAGGGTGCCGAAGGGGAGGGAGGCGGAGCCTCACCTCCAACACCATCACCTAGCATCCAAGGCCAACCGAAAGTAATTGGCAATATGCCGGTGCCCGGTCGCTGTAACTGTGAGAGGTCTGGAATGTCAATGTTTGGGAGAAAGATGAACCCTATGCGTCCGCCTGGAAGACCGCGGTCTATGGGGGAGGACCTAGTCGAGCGCGATCTTGGAAGCCTCTGGTGTAGGAGGTAGTGTCTTGGGTCCTGACAAATCTAATCTAGGGGTCAGTACTAGTATCAAGATACCACTTGGTGCCTCTCTCAGGAGGGAGCACCGTAAAGGAGGTGATATGTCTTGTAGCCGTCTGTCTGGAAGAAGGGTGAAGGGTCCCGTCCCGGAGCCTGAGAGCCTCCTGCGGATAGAGAGCAAGGCATTTCTGATCATAGTATCTGAAGAAAGCCACATAAGTCAGATGCTCTCAGAACAGGCAATGGAATCTCCCTTTGATCTCATAGTAGATGGGGCACCAAAAAATGAAGTGTTCTTCAGTTTCAACTTCCTGGAGAGAACAAAGCTGGCGAATACTCTCAAAGCAGTCCAGCTAATGATCATACTCCACACGAAATCTATGTGATCCAACTCTAAACTGACCAAGGATATGCAGAGGCCCTGCAACCAATGCCAGGAGATATACATGGGCCGGATAATAAGCCCATTGGTGACCTCGAGGAAATGTGCAGCATACAAGGCCATCTTCAGACGTAACCCACTTGGAGAGTTGGTCCAAGTGTATTGGATGAACTGTCTATAAATGTCATCTCTCATAATTTTGTGCAAATTTTGTTTGCTCGATAGGAGATGGGCAGGAGCATCCAGGGAGCAGCTGTATGGTGGAAGGCGGTCCATCTGGATCCCAAAAGATCCAAGAAGACGTGAAACTCCAGCATACCAACAGCGGGATCGACCACTATGGTCAGAAAGAGCAATAGCCTCAAAAGAGCAGTAGGCGAGGTAGAGGTACCTATCCCTACCTGCGGAAGAGTCCAAAATCCCTCGAATGCGGTGCAAAAGCGACACAAGGATGAAGATAGTCTCCAGTCTTAAAGGACGAGCCCCGAATTCAGCTAGAATGATATTGTGTGGGATGGTCTCTTTGCACCTGATGATGCGTCTGAGCATGAGGATCTGGACTCGCTCAACTGTAGCCCAGTCAAACTCAAGCAAGGAGGGTCCCCAAACCTCGGAGCCAAAAAAGACTGTGGGCCTCACAAGGGAATCTGAGAGAGACATCTTAGACAAGATGTCCTGGAAATGATAACGGAAGCATTGTCTCTCCAATATTGCCAAAGAACCATACCCCTTAGTAACACGGCGCTGAAGAGCAGGGCGAACACTGAAACGGGGTCCATAGAACAAAACCCCCAGATAAGTGTAAACGCAAGTCATCTCAATCTCCTCCCCCCTATAGAAGAAATGAAAATCAGAGGTCTTCAGCCCATTGAAGACCATAACCTTGGTTTTTCCAAGGTTAACTCTCGGTTGTCTGTGATCACAAAAGAGGGCTAAGGCGTCCAACTATCTCTGAAGTCCCTCCGCAGAAGAGGCAAGGAGGACCACGTCATCTGCAAACAGAGAATCTAGATCAGAACCTAGTGAAGAAGACAACCATCCCCCTCCTAGATATGGTCCCTGAGAAACTCCTCTAACTCATCGATGTAAATACCAAACAAGGTAGGAGATAGAGGGCAGCCCTATTTAACCCCGATGGTGCTCCTGATGAAATCAGAGAAACCAGCAGAAGTTTGAAGACAGCCGAAGACCTCCTCATACAGGCGCATTATGTTGGCAAGAAGAGTTTTAAAAATGCCGATGTGTCTAAGTCTACAAAAAAGAGCTTCCCATGGCACCGAGTCAAAGGCTTTCCGAAAATCCACAAAGCAA
The DNA here is from genome assembly GCA_037957365.1 of Torreya grandis. Lineage (NCBI taxonomy): Eukaryota > Viridiplantae > Streptophyta > Pinopsida > Cupressales > Taxaceae > Torreya > Torreya grandis. The sequence goes on along the minus strand of JARHVA010000571.1, from coordinate 3,743,068 downwards.
CAGAAAACTCTGGAAGAGCAGTGGCGTGCCTCCTCAATAATGGCCCGAAGAGTGAGAATGTGGTCAATGGTCTGGTAAGCAGGCCGAAACCCCGCCTACCCCCTGGCTCTGCAGTGGTACTTCTCCAAGAACTCAGAAATCCGCATGTGGAGGACTATGGCATATAGCTTGGACAATGTGTGACCCACCATGATTGTCCTATAGTTGTTCAGGGCAGAAGTGGGTCTCGATTTGTGGATGGAATGAATAGTATGGTGGGACCAAGACTTCGAAAAACCTATACAAAGCACCTTATTGAAAAGATCCACAAGATAGTTGTTTAGAGTGTTAAGCCCATGCTTGAAGAGTTCCTCCTGGAAACCCTCATCTGCTGCCTTACTGCAATTCATGGCTGAAATGGCCTTCTTAACATTCGTGTAAGTGAAAATATGACAAGTAGAAGGTGGGGACATAACTTGGATCTAGGCCTAGAGTGGGATGTCATAAAGAGTGGAGGTGTGAGTAAACATGGAGTTGGGATCTAAGTCATGGGGTAAAGAGGAATGTCAGGGAAGGATGGTACGCCAGAAACATTTGGGGGAGTGGAGAAGGGATGCGTGGAGTTCACAACGTCTTCAGGAGATAAAGGTGTGCTTCTTAAGAAGAAGAAGACAACGGTAATTGGACTTAAGGGATGGGAAGGAGGGGACGGCATGTGTGAAGGCAAAACGGAGCTGTCAATGAAGAGCTTTGCAATCTTCATAATACCACTGGTTCATGGGGCAGGTCCTCTTATTTGGAGTAGTGGGGGTGAAGTGGGGGAAGGAACTCAGCGCTGCATCATGGATAGCGAAGGAGAGGGTGTTATACATCACATCTGAAGTGAGCAAGGCAAACTAGGGAATAGGGGGAGAAGCTAACGAAGGTGAAAGGAAAAGGTTTTAGGTTCACCCTCGTCAGATTTCAAGATGGTGCGGGAAGGACCATGGGACGGGGTCAGGGTTGGGGGGGGTAACCTGCAGGGAAAAGGAAAGGGTCACATGATCAGCAAAAATGGGGAAGACGCATAGATGGTGGATATAAGGAATCAAGTTGGGAGTAGCCATGACATAATCCACCACGCTAGCCCCCCCACAATGAGGTTTGCAAGTAAAGAACAAGGAGTCAGGGAAACACGGAATGCCATTCAGGATCAGCAGATCATGAGATTCCCCCATCTGTAGGTGTCGGCCATAAGATGTCAGAGGACCTGCCATATCCTCTGAATCCTACTGAAAACCAACCAAGTCTGGATCCACCTCAAAGGTACAAAGCATGTCATCAATCCTGTAGTGTAAGGGAACCTGGAGGTTTTTGGTACGCGCATTGAAGTCCCCCAAGATGGTGACCTCCCCGATCACTAAATATTGAGAGATCCCAGTATAGAGGTCGAAGAAAGGGTTACCATCTGGGCCATTATGAATGCCGAACAAAAATGAAACGAGAGGGAAATAGCAAACCGCAATGAAGATGTCCCTGAGGTGGGGTGAAGTTCATCTGATCCTCATCCAGAGAAAGCGGGCAAACTCATCCTCTGCAACCACAGAAATCCTGCTCCAAAGTGTATCCCTGACCAGGCAAGCAACTCTGCTAGATCCTCTATCCCCTACAGAACTCCAAGTCTCATGTCTACAAATAGAGAGCCAGTAGTACCCCCTGATGTCCGAGAGAGGGCGAATAGGGCTCGCATGCGTCTCAGTCACAAAGAGGTCTAAAAGACCTAAAGCATCATACAAAATACCTAGAGAAGACCAATAGGACCCGTTCCCATTCCAACAAGTAATGGAAATGCCCTTATTCCAACGCCTCTCCCAGCGAGACCGTCATTTGGGACCAGACCCGAGAACCCAGCCCGAAGGAAAAGAATCCCGAATCACAGGTTTTAGGTTGCAAATCACTAACCATTTCCATGTTTTTCTAGCTGCCATAGCTATTTCATGGGATTTTTTGAGTTCAGCAACTTGCTCTCTGGTGAGGTCTTCATCAAGGAAGACCTTAATGGGGAGAGAGAATAGTTTACGCTAGGCTCTGAGTGCCCTGAGCCTATCATCCACAAATTTGAAGCGGAGAAAAAGGGTGGAGTCCTGTCCAAGCCAAGCCCTATCAAGCTGCACATCCGGTAGCCCCAAATTCCCTATGAGAAAGTCCAAAGCGATGGCCAAAGGGTCTGAAGAGGGGGGAGGCATGGGCAGTCCCCTCACCTTGAGATTGAGTTCCCTAGCCCGCCTGGGTCGTTCTTCAACGAGTTTAGCTTGCATAACTAAAACTATGATTTAGTATTTATGTGGAATAAAACCTCAAGGCAGATGTTTCGGAATTTTCCACATTCTTCTTAAATTCTTCCTGAATGCACCAACTAGTTCATTATTTCAAGTTGATGTTTGTATGTATTCTTTATTCATTTGAGCATCATTTTCATCATAGTAGCATATATCATTTGGCAAAAAAAACATTTTCACAGAAGTATAAGTGTCTTTCAAAAAATCATGATCAATTGGGAAAAAATTGGAAAAACAAAAAAGCACCAAAAAAATGTGGAAAATGAAGAAAAAACTATTTTTTATTATTTAAGGGCATTTCCATTGCATAGAGATACATATCAAACATTTCAATTGCATAGAGAATAGATACAGATTATGAGAGGAAGATAAATGAGATTGTACGCCATCAAAATCAGCCACCTGTTTTCTTTTATTAATTTTCATACTACTCAAATTTCATTACATTTGCATTTCAAAATGCATATTATGGCCATTTACAAAGGAACTGTTGACAATTTTGACCCTACAGGTCAAAATTGCAACCTCTATCATTCAGAACTTTGCTTAATCATGAACAAGGGGCTATGTGGACAGTCAAGGCATCAAGCACAGTCAAGTGAATACCTACGGCAATGTTATAACAGTTAGGTTTTTGTCATAATGTTGTGATAAAAATAAGGAGGGTGAGAGATACCTAAAGACCTATAGGCAACAAGTCGCCCTGTTTCATTTCAGGAGAACTAGGGTTGATCAAGGGGCAACATGGATATGAGAGAAAGAGTTTGCAGGCCTTGGGTGACATGATACAATCAAGAAAGTCAAGAAATCGAATGAAGTCATAAGGTTTTAAGAATAATGGTTTATATATATATGATTAGTGCAAATAATCTCATCAAGCAATCAAAGGAAGAATGAAAATCAAATCTGCTTTGGAGCCTCCTTTGGGGTCATTAATGAGCTACAGCCATGCAAATTTTAAAGACATCTACAGCAAGTTCAAAGGCCATGTCTCCTATTCAAAATATCATATATAGTTATGAAGCTACAAACCTGTAGGTTCGTTTGTGAATGAAGGCAAGTGTTTTCTTTCGAACACCTACAGAATACAGTGTTGTCTTTTCATGTCTCAAATGTCTAAGTGTCGGAACAATTTCCTCGAACAATTTGTCCGTGGGGAAAAATCCGAGAGAATGCATTTTTCAAGGACTTTACAAAAAGCCCGAGTGCCCTCCAAAAAACCTGGGTGCCTTACAAAAAGTTCGGAAAAATTACAAAGGGGAAGTTCTTTGGCGAAGAAAAGATCCATTACAAAAAGTCCAAGTGTCCCTTACAAAAAGTCCGGGTGTCCTGCAGAAAACCCGAGTTAAATGTTTGAAGGGCCATTTTCAAGCTTCCGGAGGGCAATTTCAAAAATCCCGAAGGGCACTTACCCTTCGGGAAAGTTCACTTCAAGGTTGAAAGGGACATCTCCAAAAACCCAGGTGCACTCCAAAAAGCCTGGGTGCCCTCCAAAAAGCCCAAGTGGCCTCCAACAAGTTCGGGTGCCATTTTCTTAAAATTTATTCGCTTTGCAAGGGACTGTTTGGAAAGCCCGAAGGGCATCTTTAAAATTGCCGAAGGGTAAGTGTACCAAGGGAAAAGGTCTAAAAGGGCACTTCTGAAAATGACCCAGGAAAATTGTCCAGGGGAAAATGTCGAAGGGAGAATTGCTACAGAAAAGTCTCGGAACAAATCCGTAGGAAAGTGAGAAAACAGTTTCATAAAGTCCGCAGAAAATGACTTAAAGGAAATGGAGCAAAACAAAGCCCACGAGAAGTTGAAGGCAAATAAAGCCCGAGGCATAAAACAGTAAAGTCCGAAACAAATAAAGGGAACAGACAAAGAAAATAGACAGTAATGATTTCCTTCGGACTTTTTGTCTGAACAAAGGAATGGGCAAAAAAAAAAGTCCGATGGAAAACACAAGCAGATAAAAACCCGAGGCAAATAGGACAGAAGCAAAAGTCTAAAGACAATTCCCGCAGACATTTTGTCCACGAGAAGTTCACTGTGCAAAAAACCAAAGAACAAGTCTGCAGACCAAACCCGAGGCAAATACATAAGCCGTGAGAATAAACCTGAGGCCTTAGAAATAAAATGAAAGGGAGAAGTCTGAGATAAAAAGGACCCAAAGAGAATGAACATAAGTCCGAGCAAAAGACAAATGCATACAAAGGGAAGGTCCATAGAAAAGACAAACCAAACAAATACAGCCAAAAGCCATGAACAGATAAGACCCGAAGAAATACATGCAAGAGACGGAGTCAACGTGGAATTCCATGCAAGCAAGGGCTAACTACGATTGACTAGTCAAAGCTTCAGTTGACTGGTTGTTGAAGTCAAGTTTATCTCCGAGGTCAACTCAGCTCTTCAAACGTTCCAGCAGCTCATGAAGGGTTCCAAATTTGGAGGTGGGCGTAACATTTTTGCATGATAAAGAATTTAGAAACCCAAAATTAGCCACCATCCATTTCAATGCCAAAGAGTCTTCATGCAAGACAAAATACATAGAAAAGACAAATTTGGAAGGCTCATGCAACGCAAATTAGACTTAGGCTAATGAAAGAGTTGTCTCCTCTTCTATTTTTAGCGCCACCTCTTGGCTATTGTATTTTTCTATAAGTTGGCTTTCAGCGTTGAATTAAATTATCCCTCTTTTGGCAAGACAAACTTCTTCCAAAAATTGTGTTGTAACCTTTTTCAAAATCAGTAAGAAGAGGATTGTGTTTTTTCAATTTTCAGCAGCTAGTATAGCGTGCTTTTGTTATAAATTTGCCTAAGTGAGATTTTCTTTCTTCCTTGATAAATTTGAATTAGTACCTAGTTACTAATTGGTCATTTATGCAAGTCACGTTCTATGTTTGATTGTCTTTTGCAGAGTTTATAGTGGATATTAGAGGTTGTTTAGTGCATTTCATCAGTTCTATTTTTCTATTTCTCTCAAGCTTAGATCATTACCTCAAACCTTTTCGTGAAATACGTGTGTATTGATTAATTGGGGTTGAAGTTCTGCCTCTTCCTTGTCTGAATCAATGTTCTTAGAAGCTCAATTTGAGTGGATCAAGCAAATTAAGTGTATCACTGCTTTAGCTAAGATTTCCTTTCAAATTCTTTCTCCCATTTTCTCTAGGCAGTTTGTAACGTAGAAATTGAGATCCTCAATGATACATCTTACAGGAACCAGCCTTCTCTGGAGGTTCTTCTCATCATTGAGGTACTCACCCTCGTGAGAAAATCTCATTGTTTCAACTGGAGTGAGGATTAGTCATTTCAACACGTCTTCGATCAGGATGCAACTCCAGATTGACAATAGGAACAAAATAAGGGAGGGAGCCAATGGCAACAAGGTAAACGAAGGGATCAATAAGTCTAGATGTTGAAGCTTCAGGGTTAGAGACTCGCTTGATTTAAGAAACAACCTCGGTGTCGTACCTAGCCTTCTCCAACAAGTGGAAGTCAATTTCGTCATAAATAGACTCATTATTTTCGAGCCATTCAGATTCTGGATCGATCTTGTCAAAGTCAATCCATTGATCTTCCTCAACGATACCTAACATTATCAAATAGAATGCATATGTTAGTGACTTTGATGAATAATATTTTACAAGAATATAAATCGACTTTCCATATGAATTGAAAATTAAAAATGCAAAATTTCTTAACTTTGAGTTTTCTTCATCTTCAGGGGAAGATTGTGGTGGACAAACACCAAATCATGCATCAGTTCTTGAGTGATTCAATTGTGTTTTTTAGAATGCATATGCTCAAACACACTCCAACTACGCTCGCAAGCAAGTGAACTGCATGGTTGGCTCAAATACGCATTGCCATCCATCAAAGTTGTTTGGTTTCTTTGCCAAAAAAATCCCGCCAATATATTGCAAGAACAGATTTTGTAAACATTGTAACATGCACATTCAGTCAAAATGTAACACTTTCAGTGTACATATGTAGAAAAATTGTCTACCTAATTTGAAGGTCTTTCTTTCTATAATAGTTGTCTTACTAAAGAAGAAACCACTTGTTTGCTTGTACATCAAAAACTCTTCCATAGTTGTCTCAAAAGATCCCTAAGAAACATTATCTCCATGCACTTACATAGGCCCTCTATGACCTTTGCATCATCTTCAAATGAGTTACTAAAGAACAATGTTGGATTCAAGAAATATCCAGCTGTATGGAGGGGAGAATGCATTTGTTGATCCCATCATTTATCAACTATCTCCTATAACGGCATGTGTTTGGACCTGGTATTCCCCAATTTGCTCCTAGTAGCGTCTTTGGCCCTATCAATTGCCTCATATGGATAACCCATGTGGTATTTATTCTCATCGACAATTCTCAAAACTCAAACTAGAAGCTCAAAGAATAACACAATTTTATCTGCCTCTTCCCAAAAATACGGTAAGAAACATAGTCAACCACCATTTTGTCTTCAATATGTTTCACAAAGGAAGATTCCAACCACTCAGTTGAAACGAACATTCGTATTAAATTCATTTGTTGTTGGCAAAAAATTTGCAACGCAAGGAAATAAGTTGTAAGCCTTGTCACCCCTAGCCAAAGAAGTTCCTTGCCATTTATGAATGTGTGCATTATATTGATCACCCTTGTGTGATTGTATACGAACTTGGTGATTGTGTTGGCCTTTTGCAAAACCTTTTTCACCCATGGAATTTTGTCTGTCTTCCAAGGTCAAATCCTAGAGTCCAAAACATAATTCCATATTTGTCCACAAAAAGCCTCCCAATGGCCAACAAGCAACAACATTATTTGTAATGAATTGGACCACATTTTGTAGCCCCACTTCAATCACAACCTCGTCAAATAGATGAAAAAATGTCTTACCTGATTTTATCATCTCAGATGCATCAACACTCTTAAGAAAAACTATGTCAATGTAACATGACACAAAGAAGTTGAGTGTGTGGCTCCATCTGACATGATAGTGCATCTTGATTTTTGTTATTCCTTATGATATTTTGCAAGAACATCACTCATATCCTGTACATCCTTCAACAAATTAGTCTACAAAGTCTCGTATAATGGAGTAGTGAACCCAAAAACTGCAATTGCAATTGCATCCACCATACTTTACTAGTATGAAAATCTGAACACATCAAAAAACAAGCTATAGTACCAAAAGTTGGAGATTGTCTTCTTTGAACAATATTTTTGTAACCTATACTCTCTAGCATGGTTTGCGCTCTATGTATAGCGTGAAGGCTAAAGAAGGCATGAATGTTTTCTTTGCCTGTGTTTGACCCACAAGGTACTAATCCAAAGGTAAATTATTAGGGAGTTATAATGAGAAATACTTTCACCATATTCACGGCTAAAAATCTTAAATATGTTCAAATAAACGTCAAATATAACACCTACCACAAAGGAGGGTTAGGGTTAGGGTTAGGTTTTATTAAGTTTTGGGAGTATTTTAGTTATTTTTAAACTATCGATTGGGAGATACTTTGATCCAACTTACAATTTTGTTATTATATGTTTGCTCTAGTTTTCATTGTTTTTGATGTGGAAATAGTCTTTCTCTATCCATGGGCTATGAGTTTTGATATTTTGGGTCTATATGTATTTATAGAAGCTTTTTTTTCCGTGCTTATCTTAATTATTGATTTATTTTATGCATGGAGAAAAGGAGCATTGGAATGGTCTTAAGTTATTTTTAAACTATTGACAAAATTTCAAATTGTCGCATCATACGAGGCTTTGCGGATTGATTTGCTGAAAAAAACCAAAAAACTGGGTTGAAAAAAGCATTTTGGGCCAAGTACAATGATTAATCGTGTTTAAATCACACGTTCTACTAATATGATCTTCATAATGTATAGTATAGCTTTTACCATCATATTCACTCGTTACAATGAGAAAATTAATTGTCTTTTTTATTCATGCATCTTATGGTGACCTTGACACCTTCACTATATATATAGCAAGTAACTTGAATTCACATTGGAGTTACCACTTCTACCATTTTTCAAATTTTCTCAAGAGTAAAATTTGATATTTTGTAATAGTGTATGCTTTTGTAATTCAGAAATTGAAAATCAGTGGCCTTCCTCTATATCATCTATGGGTAATTGTTGTTCTATTTTTTCCATGAATTTTTCTTTCCACCCTTATTTTCATGGGATATATTCTGCATAAATATTCTCTAATGTTATTTTTGCACATGCACTAACAATGGTTGTAGACATGGGACCCATTTCCACTCATTCAAAATGTATCCTTGCCCAAAGTAGAATTATACAGCTAACTCCAAACTTGTACTTCTTCCTTGCTGGATTCTTAGCATGTGACCCCCTGCTCCCACCTTGTGAGACTAAGTAACAAAAAATTTCTCCGTCTGGTTTAAGCGTAGAAAAGAAAAAAGGAAGTGTTATTATAGGTCACTCTTCCAATTAAATTCAAGTTTCTAAATCTCTCTTGTATTTCTTATGGCTAGCCCATCTCACCAATGTAAACATAAATAGGGGTACATGCGTGTTTTCAGGTTTGTCAACAAGAATACATGCATACAAGGAATAGAATACATAGCTATAAAGAAATAAAAGAGAATGGATATAGTTCCATGATGTGGAGTTGAATTCCAAACTGTAAATTACGATTTACATCTCAGTGCACAAATCTATCTACAACCCTCAAGGGTCATGAGTATTAAGAGTCACAATGGTTGGATGTAACAATATGCCTGTTATTAGTATTATTAGATTCATAATGCCTCACACATATGAACAGTCATTTAAACAAGTATACACCTTCATAGGTACTCAAAACCACTTTTCCCCAAACTAAATTAAAATTCATTTCCAATCAATGATTTGAATTGGATCATGAAAGTATGTTGGATTCACTTCAACTAGGCCACTAATCTCATTAACTGGTCAAAATGACTAAGTCATGCAACCTCCAACACTTCTAGTACTAATAGGACAATTCATCAAAGAAATAGAGTTTTCAGAAGACAGAGAAGCATGACATGGGCACAGAAAAGTTCAGGGGTGATCCAGACACCCAAGGGCCAAAGGCAGTTGTGAATACACAGCATACCTTAACAATTCATCTGCAGCCAAACTCATCCTGCACAGAACATGACAGATGAACAGTGTTGGCAGGATTTCTCATCAAGATCAAATAAGTATTTTTCTACACCGCAGTGGCCACAAGCATGTCACGACATAGTTATGATGACAGATAGACAAAACATAGCAGTGGCACTCTGATACCTGTGATGCATCATACAAAGCTTTGTGGTATCTTCTACGCACTGATATGATGAACAGATATGTCCAAAAGGCATCCTTTTCTATTGCATTTTATTGAGGCATTATATATGTCATTGTAATGTAGTGGGTATTGTACCATATTAAAAGAAAAGATAGAGAAGAGAGGAGGAGATAGACATAGCATATGGTAGCTTGTAACGAAGTATTATAAAGAATAAAAAGTGTTAAACTTGGAAATATGTGTTCAAGTGTTAAGTGGATGTGAATGTGTAAAATCCAGTACTCTGTAATGTCCCCAAATAGGACATTTCATGCAAAAGGGCTTTCCCCCAGAATTCACAAATCTGAAAATGCAATCAACAAACCCTAGTTTGCAAAACAAGCTCACCAAACCCTTATTAAGCCCTAGAAACCCTAGACGCCAAAATAGTAAGGTTTTATGGGTAAATTCCAGCCAATAATTTGTTCCAAAATAGCTTAAATTTTGTAAGAACAATTCAGAATTTAATTTGCATGAAACAAGTACCTTTTTCTCAATTTCTAAAACTCAAACGCCACTTTCTGATGGCAGAAAAATTTTATTAATTATCAAAAATTACAGTTGTTTTGAGTAGTTTCCATCTTCAAACACTTGACAAAAATAGTCACAAATCCCCAAAAAATACTAAGAAATTACAGCGACCTATTTTGGACATAGAAATCACCAAACTTGCCTCTCCAAGCCAATCACTCCACTTCCAAGTGCAAGGAAAAATATCAGAAAATTAGAGAATGAATTCTTGCCTTTCGCAAGTGGAAAAACCTTTAAAAACTTGTCAAATAATTAAATAATAGTTTTGAAAATTATTATTTAATTTTCTCCTTCAAACCCTTCAAAAATTCATCCAAAACTTCACACCAATAATCAGAAAATTAGCAAATAAATTCAAATTATTTTATTTGCAAATTTTAGATCAAAAGAAGCCTCCAAACCCTAGATCCAAGCTCCCCAAGTGGTTCGATCCACTTGCAAAAATAATATAATTAATTAGCAAGCTTAACATATAAGAAAAAAATCACAAAACCCACACAAACCCTCCAAAGCAATTCGCCCCACTCCTTAAGGCAAGAACAAGATCTCCTTTAGCAAAAGGTGGTGTCAAAAGACATTTTTTTAAATTGATCAATCACTAATGATAGCGAACCTCTATTGAGCATGCATCCCAATAGTTTTTTTCAAGCATGAAGAACAATTTTATCAAATTCAACATATTCTCCATTGTACCTATTGTCAACCTAGAGTTGCACCCTGAATCGAAGACGTGCTGAAATAGCTAATCCTCTCTCCAATTGAAACAATGGGATCTTCTCACGAGGGTGGGTGCCTCAATGGTGAGAAGAACCTCCAGAGAAGGCCGGCTCCTGTAAGATGTATCAATAAGGATCTTTACTCTATGTTGCGGACTACCATGGAAAAGGAAGAAAGAAACATGAAAGGGAAATCCTACCTAATGATGGTGATACACCAGAATGTTGATCCACTCTACTTGAAACCTTGAACACTGAATCAAACAAGGGAAAAGGAAGACCTTTGATTTCAATTGATCACTGTGCATAAGTATTTTATGAGAAAGTTTGATCCAATGACAAAAACATGAGGGAAAACAATAGAGAGAGGTCTGATACAAGACACTTTGCAGCCACCAAACATCCACTTACAGCTTTCAGCACAAAATATATAAAACACTGAACATGACCTGCATAACGTGATAAGCTAGCAACTAGATACGAATCAAAATTTGAGAAGGAAAAAAAATTTACCACGTATGCAAATTGCTAAATGAATGTACACTATGTCAGTACTTGAAATTTGAAAATACAGTCCTATTGATTAAAGAGGTTACACAACTCACCAATGGCAGAGTCTGGTCTTATCAAGAGGAGGATGGATTTTACAAGGCTGAAAAGCTATTAATATAAAAAATTACAAAAAGCCAAGAGATTAATGTTGGAAATAGGAAAGGAAATTAACTCTTCATTAGCCCAAGTCCAAATTGTGTTGCATGAGTCTTCCAAATGTGTCTTTCCTTGACTTATAACTGGTTGTCTTGCATGAAGAATCCTTAGCGTTGAAGTGGACAGTGGCTAATTTTGCGTTGCTAAGCTCGTCATGCAAAAATGTTACGCCCACCTCCAAATATGGACTTCTTGAGTTGTTTGATCATTTGAAAGCATGAAATAAACAAGAGCATGCATGAAATCCATGCCATGTTAAAATTAGAACTCGAATTGAAACATTGGAAGCTGAGTTGGAACGTTTGAAAGCACGAGTTTGACCAAGAGATGAGCTCGACTGAAGCTTTGACCAATCAATCGAAAATAGCCTTTGCTTGCATAGATTTCCACGTTGACTCCGTCTCTTGTTTTCGTCTGCGTATTTGTGTCTTGTCTATTTTTGGCAGGATTCTATATTTGGATTTTCTTATCTATATTTAGCCTCGGGATTATCTTGTTCTAACTTCCCACGGATTATCTATTTTTTGTCCCCTTTGCACAATTCTTTCAAAATTCTCTTGGCTAATATTTCCTTGGTCTTCTTATTTCCTCGGAATTCTTGCCTTAGGCTTTTATGTTGTGCCCTGTGGACTTTTTGCTATCTCTACCTTTGAATTTCTTTCAGACGTATTGTTGGTTGTATTTTTCCTCAGACTTTTTCCATTGATTCTTCTTTGGTTTAATTCTTTCTTTGGTCTATCTCCTGTTGACCCTTCCTTTCATTCCATTCCCTTAGACTTTTCTATTGACTATTTTTCCGAAGCTTTGGATTTTCTTGGCTTTTATTTTCCTCGGGTTTCTGCCTTGGCTTCATCTTAATTTCCTTGGACTTTTTCCTTGCCAATTTTCCCGAATTTATTCTTTTAGGCTCTTATGTCTTGCCCTTTGGTTTTCTTCGAACTTTTGTTGACTTCATATTCCCGCAGATTTCTTGTTTGACAATTATTCCGAAAGATTTCCTTAAATTTTCTCATTTCCTTCTTTGCCTTTGTTTTTATTTTCTATCAGGCTTTTCCCCGAGTGTATCCTCCATCGGGTCTTTTTTTTTTGAATTCATTCGAACTTTTTGTCCGAAGGAATTTTTCTCCTTTGGCTATTTTTCCCCAATGGGCATGTGCCCTTCGGGAACTTTGTTTTTGTCCTTCGCTTCATGAAGGTGCCCTCCGCAAAGGCTTCTACTTCCAAAAAATGCCCTTCGAGCTTCTTGATTTGGTCCTCTCGCTGCCAAGTGCCCTCCGCAAGGGCTATTCGTCCTCAAAAGTGCCTTTCGGAACTTTTGAGAGGGTCCTGCCACTGACTAAGTGCCCTCTGCAAGGGCACTTCTTCGAAAAAATTGATTTTGTCCTTCGAAACTTTTACCAAGGTCTTCTTCGTGCTTGAAGTGTCCCCCACAAGGGCACATACCCTTCGGGCTTTTTGAAGGGCACCCAGGGTTTTTGAAATTGTCCTTCGGAACTTTTTGTCTTGACTTGAAAACCATAAAGTGAACCAACCCGAAGGGTACATACCCTTCAAGACTTTTGAATTGGACCTTCCCGAAGGGCAGGTGCCCTTCAGGGATTTTCAACTGTGCTTTTCCCTTTTCCTTCGGGCAAAAAGTCTGAAGCAAATAAACTTTGAACGACTGCCACTTAGTCATTTTTTCAAACCTTCACACATTCCTTTGAGAGCTCTTTCTCTCAGACAAAATGTGCGAAGAAATAGTCCACCTCTTATAGCCCGAAAAAATCCTTGGGAAGACAAAATAAATAAACTTACAGCTTGTATGTCTTGGCTTTTGGCTGTACATGATGCTTAGAAGAGGAGGAAAACCCTTTCAAACTGCTGTAGATGGCCACTTGGGTGGCTGCAAATGCACATTTAAGAACCCCAAAACTGATTCACAAGACAAAGTTGGCACCATAGCAAAGTTCCGAATAGTAGGGGTGACAATTTGCCCTGTGGGGGCAAAATTGTCAACAATACCTTCGCCATGTATTTATAAATTTCAAAGAGAATGAACCACTTTGAGAAGATAAAACACCTTTCTTTTCCATTGCTTTAGCTCCCATGCCGACATCTCCTTTTTGAATAATATATTAATTAGTTGCTTTAATTTTAAAATAGTAATGAAAATTACTTTAAGACAAATAAATTAATAATTAATTCATTTAAACGTTTTAGTGGTAAAAACCACTTTTTAAATATTCTATTTAATTAAATAATAATTGTCTTATGATAAGAATCACTATTTCAATAATTAATAAATAACTAATAAAATATAATCCCCCAAAAGGGCTCCTTTAGTCTATGGGAAAATAGACTAAAGGTTTAATTATGATGTGTAAAGGGGGACATTACATACTCCCTATTTAAATTTATGGAGATGATGCAATAATCTATCAAAGTACATTGGTTTACTTTCTTCTGTGTAGTGTTACCTGTAACCGAGGTCAAGATCGATAAGTTGGTGTAAACACATCTAATTTATGCCAACAAAAAGGTTCCTACCATGCCAAACCCAGCTAGAAAAGACAAAATAGAAGACTCAAATTGACTCAAGGAAGCTCAAACGCTTGGTGTTTCGTCCTTTCCAATGCTAATGTTGTTTGGACTCTATTAATAAGTCCATTTGTTCACTTTGTGTATATGTACAGCCTTTGAGGATCATGTAATTCTTCTTAGTTCAGTGTTTTGGGAGTTCTAGTAGTAAGTGCAAGGTAGAAAAGTGTGTCGAAGCAAGTTGCAAAGCATGGAAAAGCTAGATTAACATGGCTATTGTCTTGTTCATGTTCTTGGAGGCCTCAAGGAGGGGATCGCCTTGCAATATTGGAAGGAGATAGCGGAAAGACAAGGCATAGCCCTTACTATTCTGTAATTTTACCACAATGGGTTTCTCCAAGGTAAATTTGTCGTGTCCCCTTTTTCGAAATATTAAAAAAAATAATAAATTAGTAATAATTCTTTAATTGTTCCCAAATATACTTTTAAGTCACAACTTAAAAGGAGGACATCTAAAGGGTGTTATTAATTGAATGGGGCCAAAAAAAGGCACATTAATTAAAAGCCAAGCGGAAATTAGAAAATTAAAGTAATTAATTACTTTTTAGAGCAAAGTGGAAATTAGAATTAAAAAGTAATCTTAAATTGTTTTTAGGGTTGTAAGTATCAAAGTAATTATAAGGAGAATTAAAAAAAAGAAAAAGATATCCATTATTATCATTCAACTTTCAAAATTTATTGGAGAGCTTGAAACTACCATACTTTTCCATATAGGACGAAAACCCTCAATTGGAATCGAATTGAGGACGAAAACCTTGACACCCAAGTGGTGATTCCATTTAAGAATCACGTTTGTGCTTTTAAATTCAAAAGAAAGGTCAATTTTAGGAGTTTTTGCAACAAAACAAGTCTAGGGTTTGGTACTATACCTTGAAACCCTAGTCATTGCAATTTAAGGATAATTTCTAGGAGTACAGATCCGTACGCATCAACACAATGTCTATACGAACAAATAAGGGGCAGATTTTGATTGTTTATACGTCCCAAGGGCAGGCCGTACCACTGTAGGTAGGCCACACCACTTCCTGGGACAATTTGCAGACATTGGGGGCCTATTGTACCTTTCTAGGGCTGTCATACAGCCCGATGTACCTTTTTGGGGTTGTCGTACAACCTATTGTACCTATAGAATAGTGGCGTCACTCCTGGAAGTCATTAATTACAACTAAGCAGGGTTTTTATGTGACTTTGTGGCAATTAAGACCCTGATCGCTGGAATTGCAGTAGTGGCATCAACTTTTATGAACCTTTGCTACTTTATTCACCATTTTTGAGGACTATTGCATGCTCCAAAAGTATATGGTACCTTTCATGAGTTTTATGAGCTAGGTTTTTACCAAAGATCCCAGTTTTATGCATATTTCAGGTTATAACCATTAGAGTTGTACTTATCATTGATTGGCATTGGTATTCGTATAATTTTTCATTAGGGTTTGAACCAAGTGATTGAACTCAACAGTGGATATTCATATTTGTTGTTGCACATAATGTTTTATGCTCAATTGAATTATCAATCTACCAGAATAAATAAATAAAAATCATAATTTAGGGTTTCAATATTTATTTGTCAAGTTTTCAATTGAGTGGGATATTTTAGTGATATTAAAACTGGTTTTCCTGCCAGCGTGTGGGAAAAAATAATTTTAAGCTAAGTCTTCATGCGAGGGAGTGAAAGGGAACTTAGGAGAGAGAACATGGATTGGCAACTTAAGTTCTTACCAAAAGAAGAAGACATAGAACCCATCCAAGAGGTGTTGATGCAAATACAGAAAGAGCAACAAAAAGCCAAGGATCGTCTTGAAAAAATCAATAAAAAAAAAATAAGTACTTACAAAGAGCCAAGATTTTAAGAACCAGCTTTTGAATCAATTTGCTATCAACTATGAAGCCCTAGATTCATTTAGAAGAATGCGAAAGAAAGACCTTATCTAGAAGGCATGGTTGGAAGAGCAGTGTGACAGAGATAAGGTCAAACTTTTGGCCTTTGATAAATATGATAAAAAGTCTGATATATACACATCCTACAATACCTTTGAAGAATTCTTGGAGATATACACAAAAAATAGAAATAGAAGATTGACGAAGAAAGAGGGAAAGTCAAACCCTCAAAAGAATTCCAAGGAATAAATCAGAACACGAGAATTCAGATCTGAAAGCGGTTAGTGAGCAGCCCATAAAGGAATCCACCATGCAAGTGGAAAGTGAAAGATCTTCAATAAAACGAGTACTTCTTCAGCTGCACATGAGTTGGTTAACAATGTTGTCAAACAATGTGAGCAGAAGTTGATGCCATAGTTTTCATCACAAGTTGCATCCACAAGAGAGGGAGTACATGAGTCTTCATGACAGTGCTGAGATTGAAAGGTAAGCTGGTTTGGAGTTTGCTAAATCAGCAACTGTTGATAAGTCATATGAAGGTATGGAATTTCTTGATGACTCATTGCTTGAGCAAAGTGTTATCATGCCATCTATTCAAGGAGTTTGCAAGACACCAATGAGAAGGGTCGCTGATTTTGAAGGTGTTATTGTTCCTACAAATGAAGACAATTCAAAAAACTTGTTGCGTGGTGAGCAAAGTCACTTTGCAGATTTTGATCAAAGACCTTAAAATTGCAAGAATTGAAAAATTCAATTTTTGGTCACGGAAGAGAAAGTGGTGCAAGTGTTAACAAGAGTTGACAACACACAAATTCATTGAAGACCTCAATTGGAAAGCCCAAATTGAGGAGAGGCAAAAAGGCATTGGAGGAGGAGCCACTGTTGCAAATTTGCAAATGGTCAAAGATGCATTATAAATAATGAAATCGGATTGCTTGCATTTGCTCATGGAAAGGGATCATGCTATCAAACTTGCAGAGGGAAAGGAGAAAGAGGTCGATGAGCTCAACCTAGAGCTAAGTTTGGCTCACTTTTCACTCTACAAAGAAGAAAATCAATCATCTATTGCAGCTACACCCAAGGAACATGAATCTAACACAAGAACTATGGAGATCAAGCAGATAATTGAAGGAATTGATGAGCTCCAAAAGGACTATAAATTAGAGCCAAGCTACCCTTGGAGACATGAAGAGGAAACCATAGAAGATGAATTAGTGACTTCCATCACATGTTTATTCCAACAAAGTGATGATGAGAACAAAGAAGAAGAATCACGTGATGCATCCATAGAGGAAGAGGAGTACTTGAGCTTCCCTGAAGAAAATGACTCAGAGCATCCTTGTGAAGAAGAGTTGGGTAAGCAAGAAGATTGACCTAAACAAGATGATAGAAATAACTTTTGAGTTTTTGATAACCCACTCTTTGAGATGGATACAAAGATACCTTATGATAAACTACTTTTTGAGGTGGAGTTCCAGGATGACCTTGTTGAGGAGCATGCACTTCAACAGAATGTTGGGTTTGAGCTTGCTGCAATTCTCAAACCAACAACTGAAGGTAAGCAATTTGATTATCTTCTGGATTATAACCTAAGGCATGAAAGTAATCGTGAGAGTAGAAAATTGATGCTTTGTACTTTGTCATTGCAAAGTTGTTTTCATCAAAGGAAGCATCACAAGAATGGTGAAAGAGTCCAAGCATTTTTGCAAATAAGGATACGGGATCCAGGTGAGTGTCCAGATACCCATGAATGAAGTCTAAAATGGAACAAGCAATGGAGTTTAATCTGACGCAGCACCTTGGTGGTTTTTTTCCAGCCCATGGTTTTGTCACTCCATTTACTCAAGGAGTTCGCAATGTGTTTGGCTTCATTGGAACTCACAAGGCATGCAAAGACCCTCTAGTTAAAATTCATCAACTTAACATAATAGGAGTGACTATTGGTTGCAAAATGCATGGACTAGAGGTCACTATAAGGATGGTTCTCAATCCTGAATCTGTTGTTCTCCACATTTCCAGCCCCTTCCACACTTTCTTTGCAGCCATAGAAGGATTTTATGACACAAGGCACAAGAGTTTCCAGCTTATCACCATTGTTGAAGTTAGTGTAGGATGGTTTTCAGCTTTTACATGCCTAAATTTTAAGCAATGGAATTCAGTTCGGCAGCCAGGGTATTATGCTTCTATTGGTCATTTTGATAATTTCATATGTGGACCAATAATACTTTCCATGAGCAGCTATAGACATACAAGTGTTTGGGAAATTTCTTTGTTTATTTCAGCTTATGTATTGCTGTTTGAGAAGAAATTCCAAGCAAATTATGACTGTGACAGCCACCCTCCAGTGCACATACAATATGATCCAAAATATATTGCAAGTGGTAAAGCTTGTGCCCTCATGGTAAGAATCCTTGAAGTCCAAGGTAACCGTTATAACACCAGTTTCGAAGAGGTGAGCATAATTGTTGGCTTGCAATGGTCACATTTATTTGGAAAGTATATTACAGAGTTGAGATTCAAAGTGAAGGAAGTTATGTGTCAAGATAACTATCTTTGTAGAGCAGTCTTGGTCATCACATGGAGACTTCAAGGAGAAGTTTATATAAAAATCACAGTAGTGCAGCGTAAGCATGGTGAAGTAGTGTCAAACTTGGAAGGTTGTTACAAGATTCACCCACAAGGCAGGGGGAGAGCAACTGTTGATGATCTCCTATCACCCAAGGACGGAGGAAACATACTTGGGACAGCCATGCATCAAATTTCCAGTCTTAACGCTGCTGTCATAATTATTACTAGCCCTCACAGCACTGCAGTTACATTTACACAATGTGTTTTGCAGGAATCTACAATCATGGGGAGGAAAGATTTCCAGTTTGTAATTACTAATGAAGCTCAAATAAGTGTTATATATCCTCCATCACATGAGAACCAAGAAGTGCAGCAAAAACATGAAGATGAATTCATGTGACAGCCATTGGTCTTGTGGGAGCATGAAGACATCCTCCAGCAAGGAGGCGAAGGCATCATTTGCCATCATATCCAAGAGTTCATGATATTGGTTTAGGATCCTAGGATTTGCAGGACAGTTCAGGTATTGCTTGAGGACAAGAAATGTTTGGGAAGAGCAGACTGTCATGTCCTCTTTTTCAAAATATTATAAAAAAAAATTAGTAATAATTCTTTAAGTGTTCCCAAGGGTACTTTTAAGTCAACTTAAAAGGGGGACATCTAAAGGGCGTTATTAATTGAATGGGGCCAAAAATGGTACATTAATTAAAAGCCAAGTGAAAATTAAAAAATTAAAGTAATTATTAATTACTTTTGGAGCAAAGTGGATATTAGAATTTAAAAAATAATTTTAAATTGCTTTTATGGTTAAGTGGAAAAGTAATTATAAAAATGATGAAAAAGAAGAAAAAGAGATCCATTATTATCATTCAACTTTCAAAATTTATTGGAGAGCTTAAAGCTACCATACTTTTCCACATAGGACGAAAACCCTTGATTGGAATTGGGTTGAAGACGAAAACCTTCACACCCAAGTGGTGATTCCATCCAGGGATCACATTTGTGCTTTTAGATTCAAGAGAAAGGTCAATTTTAGGAGTTTTTCCAGCAGAACAAGTCTAGGGTTTAGTACCATACCTTGAAACCCTAGTTGCTGCAATTGAAACCCTAGGCAGATTTTGACTGTTTATACCTTCGAAAGGCAAGCCGTACCACTACAGGCAGACCGCACCACTTCTTGGGATAATTTGTAGACATTGGAGGCCTGTTGTACCTTTTTGGGGCTGTCGTATAGCCTGTTGTACTTGCAAAATAGTGGTGTCATTCCTGGAAGTCATTAATTACAGCTGAACAGGGTTTTTAGGCGACTCCGTGGCAGTTAAAACCCTGATTATTGGAATTGCGGTAGTGGCATCAACCTTTGTGAACCTCTGTTGCTTTACCCACCATTTTTTAGGACTGTTGCATGCTCCAAAAGTATACGGTACCTTTCATGAGTTTTATGAGCTAGGGTTTTCCCAAAGATTCCAGTTTTATGCATATTTCAAATTATAACCATTACGGTTGTATTTATCATTGATAGACATTGGTATTCGTATAAGTTTTCATTAGGGTTTGAACCAAGTGATTGAACTCAGCAGTGGGGATTCATATTTGCTGTTGCATGTAATGTTTTATGCTCAACTGAATTATCAATCTACCAGAATAAATAAGTAAAAATCAGAATTCAGGGTTTCAATATTTATTTGTCAAGTTTTCAATTGAGTGGGGTATTTCAAATCCCTTGTGTTTGAGCTTTGTTTTCCTATGTGTTTCAGTTCTTTACTTGTTTCTTTCCATCCGTGCAACTACCTACAATAATTTGTTGCACTTAACAACTCATTTATAGCACAATTTACTGTTTTATTAAGCAAAATACTAAGGGAACAGCAAGCATTATCAACAAAGTTATTTTCTCATAAGATAAGATTCATGTTGTTGAATTAGCCATAAAATATCTATGCTAATTAGATATCGATCAATGAAAATATAACATTACAAGTACTCATGAATTCTCACTAAATAATTGAACTAAACATGTAATCTCGTTTAGTTTTAGAACATGAAGACAAGGTTTTCCCTCATTATAATATTCTAATCTAAGTCCAAGGGGTTGTGATATGCTATGCCCTTGGCCTAGAGCATGTATTGGGATATGTGCGGTTGACTTGTAACTGACATAACCTTTAATTAAGTCATATGATCATTTCTATAGCGTCATATTGGTAGTAGGTCAAGCCTAGGTAGTCTCTATAACATAAGTAGGGTATATATAAGAGGTAGTGGTTAGTATTAAATCATCATATTGTGAATTATATTCTCAATGTATAGCTGTGGAGGTTGTCTCCTTGAAGTGACTCATAATTTATTCTTATATTATGATTTAGTTCAATCATATTGTGATTTATTGTTATGATTCTACTTTATTTGTGAAGTAATTTTATTACAAGTAGTATCGGAGTTTCGTTTTGGGCAGAAGTGTGGACGAAACCCTAATTTTGGACATTTGCTTATATCTTACAATCCATTTCGAATTTTTCTATGATTTTTATAGTGAATTTGGACAATCATCCAAGGACACTACAGTAAAAAGGTTAAGTTTTGGTGATTATTTTTTAAGGGGTTATTACAATTTAAGGGTTTTTCATAAATTCACTCTATAGGCCACATTTTTAAAAAAAAAATTATTTCTTTACATTATTTAAAAGCTCGCAAAAATCTAGTGGGGTTTGTTCTTTAATTTTTTTGCTTTGAGGGCGACATAAATCTGAAATCATTTGGTCAAAATTCAGTTAAAGGTGAAAATCAATTTTGCATTGTCAAGACTTTCTATGGCAGGGCGACACACTAGGAGCTGAGGGAAGAAATCTGAAACTCCGACAAAAACTCCTAACAAAGAGGAAATAGAGCCATGATCTAGGAATTAGTGGATCTTCTATTCTAGGGTTTTCTTCCAAAGATCACAAAGTGAGCCAACTTGAGTACAATGTGCAAAACATACAATCCAATATGACCCACAAGGAAGATATAGACAGCATAAAAGAAGAATTGAGGCCAATCAAAAGAGATATGCGAAACATCATGGTGGAAATTGCAAAGATTGTAATGGCAAAGAATCAGCAAAACCAACCACCATTCACCAATGCACAACCCAACGAGGGTGGATCTTCTAGCCAGCCCAATCCAATTCCAATCACATCGTGGCCTACTGCACAATTGTTTTTAGTGGAAGAAAAAGAGTCAAATGTGCAAATACCACCAAATTTTCAAGAAAGGGTGGAAAAGTATTTAGTTATTGTTAAGGATATGCCAACAGATAGGCCGCCTAAGAGAGACTTTTTCCAAAAGGCCTCCATTTAGGGCATTTTTTTATTACCTACCTCCATCCATCACCTATTCCTTGAAGATACAACCACAAATTCTAGCAGTTGAGGAACACACTCAACACCAAAAGCAACGGCCTCAATCAACAAAAATAAAACTAGTATTCATGTTTCCAATTTTGGCTAAAAGATTCCCATCCAAACAGAGTTACCAAAGCTTAATGAAGGAAGAATCATCTTGGAATTAGAAGATAGTATCCAAACTCGCTCAGAGGATACAGACTAAGGTGTGATTATCGCGTATCTTATCAAGTGGAAGAACTTGTTGAAAGAGGAGGCAACATGGGAGGAAGAATATTTCATACAAAATCATACACAAATGGTCATCATTGAGGGCAACGCTTGTTTGAAGGGGGGAAGCATGCTACACCCTTGGCCTATAGCGTGTATTGGGATATGTGTGGCCAACTTGTGGCTAGCATAACCTTTAATTAAGTCATATGATCATTTAATAGCTTCATATTGGTAGTAGGGTCAGCCTAGGTAGTCTCCATAGCATAAATAGGGTTATATAGAAGGTAGTGGTTAGTATTAGTTCATCATATTGCAAATTTTATTCTTATTGTATGGTTGTGAAGGTTGCCCTCTCGAAGTGGCTCATCATTTATTCATATATTTTGCTCTATTTCAATCATATTGTGATCTATTATTGTGTTTCTAATTTATTTGAAGTAATTGCATTACATGATATAATGGTAACGGATGGACACTTGCAAGAGCACAGCCCAAGTTCAAATCCTCCTCACTGCAAAATGTACAAATCTTAAGAATGCGGTCCAAGCATACCCCATAGTGTGTTAAAGGCAGGCCATAACCTCACCCAAATTTTACCAAGAAAAAGAAAGAAGCATACATGTTATTTGTTTCAACATAAAAGCTTCATGGTGAGGTTTATCTAGGATACAATATTCCTTAGCTAAGAAGATAACGAACTCTTCACAACTAGATGGTTTTAATTTTTGTCATTGTGGTGATAAGTGTTCATCTTACCAGTAGACCACAACAAACACTGTGATAGAGCCTTGCTTGATAAGATCGCTTCAAAACATAGAAATTCCCTAAGATAATAAGATGAGATTAGATGGCATTTTGTTAAATATATTTAGCATAGCATAATAGATGAGAAAACCAAACTATAATTAAAACAATGGAATAGAAATGACACAAAACCAGAAAAATATATTCATGGCAAGCACCCTGAATTGGAGGTAATCACTAGACATTTTATAATAAAATAACCACTCCCATGGTGCAAAGACCATTAGACATTTTATTATAGAATAACCACTCCCGTGGTGCAAAGGCTATCTACCCACGGCAGGCACCAATGCCTTCAGGTGAATTCCCCAATTCAATACAGCCCATCTATTCCATTTATGCATTCCCCATGCCCATTAGGTTACATGAAGAAATTCTTCATGTGCAAAACAGTTACATTTTTTAAAAAATCATATTCTCAACCATTTCATGCTTGTGTCATTGTACGAAACAAATATCATTAATATTTCAATTATGCATTTCTTTTTATATTGTGTCATATTGAGAATTCATCTGAAGACATTTGTTCCCCATTAAAGGCAAATATTTTTTGTACCATAGAAGTAGTAATTTTATAATAAAAGGTCTTGTGATTTCCTCCAATTCATGATGTTCACTGTAAATATATTTTAAGGGTTTGATGTCATTTTTATTTATGCCTGTAGTTTAAATTTATTTTCGTTTCCACATTTATTATGATCTGTTGTATATTTTTTACATGGTATCAAACCTGGGGGGCATGGTGAAAGCCACATAGGTTAAGCCAGAATTTATTATCATAAATAAGTTTTTGGATTTATTTTATGGGACTGCAGCATACTGAAAACAAGATGAGTTGGAAATGTAACAATGCCAAATTTTAGTAGAGGAAGAGCGGGGCTTGGTAGGGAGGTAATATGCTCAGTCTTGAGAGCAATCCCAGTAGAAAAAGCAACACTCAGTAGACATATTGTTGGTATCTTGGTAGAAGTAAAGGTGTTATTTCCAAAACTATGCTAGAGTGCATAGAGAATAGTGGAAATGCCGCAAAATTTTTGCAGTTTGTTTGACTCAGAAATCACATTCATTCGTGTTCACCGGGCAGTGAGGACACCTCAGTCTAGAGTTGTCGAGCTCAAATTTACAGTTTGGGAACTGAGTGGGGAGAACATTCTAATTTGGAATTGTCTGGCTCAATTATGTTGCAACTTGGGAGACTTTTAGCAGTGTTAAACCGGAATTTATTGTCGTAATAAGATTTTCAAAATATTTTGTGGGACTGCAGGATACTGAAAACAAGATGGGTTGGAAATGCAACAATGCCACATTTTAATAGAGGAAAAACGGGGCCTGGTAGGGAGGTATTACGCTTGGTCTTGAGAGCAATCCTAGTACAAAGAGCAAGACTCTCTATAGACATACTGTTGGTATCTCAGTAGAAGAACTAAATGTGTTATTTAACTTATTTCCAGCAATGCTAGAGAGCATAGAGAATAATGGAGATCCTCACAAACAATTTTGGAGTTTGTATGACTCAAAAGTGACATTCATTCATGTTCATTGGGCAGTGAGGACACCCCGGATTGGAGTTGTCCAGCTCGATGTTGCAGTTCGGTAAATAAGCGGGGAGAACATTCTTGCTGCAATTTGGGAGACTTTCGGCGGTTGTTATTTTGGTTGTCCTTGTCAGGACAAGAACATTCCATTCACTGGGATCACACTTAACTTGTCCAATATATAATGATATTAGGTACAACTATGCATATTTGTAGTCTACTTATATTCCTCATAGCAATAAATGCATCGGCTAGCAATCGTCGCAAGCTATTACACCCAAAATGCCTACGTGTTCAAAATGGCATTTCATACTTGTTTCTCTATGTTTTTTTCTAAAGTTCAAATTTTAATATTAAAATATTATATTAAAAACACTAAAACTAAATCATTAACAATATTGCATTGCCAAAAACCTAATGGTGGGAGCAAAGGAGCAAGGGAGTGTGATTGAAGGATGTGAGGAGAGCAATGTAACGAAAGAGGCGACTTCTTTTCTGCAAGGATTAGTCTCTTTGTCGAAACCTCCTAGGATTCACTGCTAAATCCAGGGTTTGCATCAGGGATGCCCCTCAACTATTCTGTAGATCAATTTGATCCTCTACACAAGGAGATGCAAGAGGTTCTACTGGAATTACCCCCGTTTCTTGTCTGTCTACCTCCATTTAAGACTTTGTGCTAGGGTTTCATTTGAAAACAGATCTCAAAGGGTTGGGTCAGGGGAAGGATTGAAAGAGTCTTAAACAAGAAGCACTTCTTAGGGCCAAAATCTTGGAGGACCAATATAGGATAAAGCTCAAGCTAGAATATGAAAACCTCATCTCGATTGACGACCTCAAGATCGTGCAAGAGGCTTATGAAAACAACCCTTCAGGATCCAAGGAGTTGATGTCTACTAGTGATGCCAAAACTCTCTACAAAACAGGGAGGGAGGATCCGCCAAAGTTGGACCAGGATTAGGAATGCAGCCTTAGCCTTATCTTGGAGGATGGTATTTGCATTCAAGTGGCAAAAGAGATCTATTCTTCATATCTCTGATTAGGAAACAAACAAGATAACCCAGAGGTATTTGGAAAGAGCCCTAATATGTAGATTTTTGGGAACCTAGCCCAGTATGGATTTCCTATTACAATGGATGAGATCTTTTTGGAAATTTTACCCTAGGGTTGAAGTCGGGTTTCTAGCTTGAGGGCACTTTAAAGTTAGCTTTTGGTTTGCAAAAGATAGAGAAATGGTTTTCAGAGGCGATCCGTGATTCTTCAAAAATGCGGGGTTGTTTATGAAGCATTGGACGCCGAACTTCAACCCAAGTGAAGAGCTATTGCATGAAGTTCCCCTTTGGATCAGGATGTATAAATTACCGCCAGAATATTGGCATGAATCTACCTTAGAATAATTGGCAATTATGATTGGAAAGCTAATTTGCATTTCAAAGTCCACTCTGAAAAAAGAACCCAACACCTTTGTCTGCATTTGTGCCTTGATAGATTTATCCAAACCAATTCCTCAGGTGATCAAAATTGCCTCCAACTCTGGCTCTTGGAGACAATATTTAGATTATGAATGTATGTCCTTCAAGTGTTGCTCATGTAGAAAGATCGGGCATTTGAAAAAGGATTGTCCCTCCTCAAAATCCTCCAAAGAAGCTTCCTTGGAGAAAGGGTCATCTAAACCATAGTTTGCATGCTCGGACTCAGTACACCAAATATTTCCCACTAGGCAAATACTCGAAAAAACTCGGCAACTTACAAAAATACTTAAATTTATTTAAAAACAAATTGTATATAAATTACATTTATAAAATGTATCAAATGAATCTGTAAAATGTTGGGAAGTGTTTTTTATTAGATTTGAATTAAAAAAGAATATAGAATCACATCATCATGTGAATACAACAAATAGTTGATATTGTTATAACTTATACTTCAACATTTTTGATGATTGTCATTAAAAATCATCATCAAAAATTGCATATCCATGCAAGTCGCAAATTACAAGAATTTACAATTTCCTCTTGTTCTAGTGGGAAAATGGGGAGACTGAGAGGGTCTAGTCCTCACACTTTGTTGCGGCTTTTTGTTCCCACTGGAAAGCTACGCCTGCAACTCCACCTAGTACTAGATAGAAGTGACTCCTCCTTTGCCTCATGATCGATATCAACAACAAGGATGTCATTCAATCCAATCTCTCATTTTGTTGTACCGCTACCTACACCCTCCATACCTTGCCTCTCAAAATCAGCAATCTCGTCCTCTGTGAACAAGGGGGTCTCCTCATCCTGCGCAGTACAATCACTGTAGGGATCAATCTCATCCAAATCAATAGGTTTTTGTGATGTGTCCTCCACCTTTTCTATGCGAAGCTGAAAGTTGTATTACACAAAAACTAAGTCATTGAGGCATCGTTGAGTCAACTTATTGCGCTTCTTTGTGTGAATGGCTTCAAAAAAACTCCAATTGTGCTCATATCTAGAAGCATTACAAAGTTGAAATAAAAATTTGGAGGGCTAGCTTTTGAAGATTTGGAGTATTTCCACCCCAATTTTCCCACCAGGAACTTGCAAACAAGATATTTCAAAGTTTGTAAGTAATTAATAATTGTAAATTTTTAACTTGTAAGATATAAGTAAATACTAAAAAATTTATTGCCTGGTAACTAGGTGGATCTCCCTTGGATAGTTAGTGCCGAACAATAGAGCTTCCTAGCCTGCTTGTCATTTTACAGCTCTGAAATAATGAGGTCTCTCACCTCAACCTCAGGTGACATCCTCTCAATGCATGTTGAGAGGCCTGCCATAACCTCCCTTTTAACATCTATCGAGCTATCAGAGTAGAAAAACTTGGGGTTGAGGCAGTGACCCGCTACAATAATGGGTTGGAGTTGATTATTCCACTTTCGATCAATTATCTTCCAAATGAGATCAAATTTGTCTCTATCCCCCTATAATAGTTTTGGATGGCCTCTTTGGCTCTATCTATGGCCTCATAAATGTATCCCAATGGGTTTTGCTCCCCATCCACCAAGCGCAAAACCCTCATCAAAGACTCTGACACCTACAAAGTTATAAACAAATTAAAGTTACAAACTTAAAATTAAAGTAAATACTTTTAAATTTTGAAAATAAACGAATCGACTTGAAATTTAAATTGAAGTTTGAAGTTACCTTAATAATCTCTAGAGCTCTCTTCACAAAGGCATCATCAAAAACCATATTTGCAATCCTCTCCATCAGTTTTCTTTGAATATGTTGAGTCTAGCCATGCTTAAATCCCAAACATCTGCTTCAACAGTGTCAACAAACTACAAATACTTTGCAATGTTAGAAAACTAGTTGCAAACCTTGTGACCCCAGCTCCCACAAGCTCTTTCGCTCTGGTTTGATCTCTCATCAAGTTGAGAACCCAAGGTTGATTATAAATGTATTTTGTAAAAAAATTGGCATCTTCTACAACCGATCTCACGCAATCAATTTCGCCTATGCCCTCCAAACGAAGGTCAAGTCAATAGGCCGTGCAAGGGGTCCAAAGAGTGATGGATGCCTCTCCTTAAGTAATCTCTCAGCCACCACATATATTGTTGCATTGTCAATAACAACTTACACTACATTCTCGATGCCCACCTCTAAGACAACTTCCTTCAACATCAAACTCAAAGTTTCTCCATTATTACTTTGTTAGAGGCATCGATTGACTTCAAGAAAACTATCTCACCATTCGAAGACACTAAAAATTTGTTGAGAGTGTGGTTCCTTTCATCTGCCCACCCATCTAAAAGAATGGTGCATTTGAACTTTTGCCACTGCTTATTTTGTTCTTCCAAAATTGACTTTGCATCTACAAAAGAATTTTGGAGCAACCTCCCACTTAAGTCTTTTGGAGAGGGTGCCTTGTACCATATCCCTGCAACTGTTGATGTTGTCACCAAATGCTCTCAATACAAGTTCTTTGCCACTTTGAAGGGAAGGTTGTCGTAATATCAAAAATGCGCACATGCCTTATCAACATCCTAGTGCGCCTCCTTGTTTCACCCTAACTTTGTAGCAAAGGTTGTGCCCCAAGTATGTTTCTAGGTACAAAAAATCTATGTGACTGGGTTTTTCTCGATTTGGATGAAATAGATATGCCTTATATGCATGGACCATGACTAGAGCCCATAATCTCTCCCATATCTACCTTTGTTTCTGTTGTCGAGTCAGGATTAATCGTTGTTTCTATGGCTGATTGTACCCTTGCCCTCTTTAGTTTCTTCTCATCCAGCAATGCATACTCTGCCTGCATCTCTTGTTTTGCCTTTTCCGTAGTATTGGAACATGGGGTGGCGTCACGACAAAGAATGCATGCAATAAGATACCTGAGGTAATTGATGCCTCCAAAAAACTTCAAGTAGAACATGCAAATCACACTCCCCTGGGTCAATACAACTACGACATACTTCAAAGCGATGGTAAGGCTTCTAGCGAGACATCTTCCACTCGTTGATGTTGAGCCTGATGTGGAGTTGGATGCCATTGTATACTAACATGCAGCATATTAAAAATACAAAAAAAAAGCATTTAAAAAAAAACCTAAACCATAAATTCTATTTATAGGAATAAAACCAACAATTTTGTTCATAAATTATAAAAAACTACAATAAAATTAAATAACGAACAAAAACTGTGGGAATTAAAAGGAATGCATGTAAGTTTGTAAATCATGTTTATGAACCTAATATTAACATTTTAGAAAGAATTTACATACTTGGAAAAAGAAAAAGAAAAAAATGAACTAACCTAAAAATCGAAATTCTTGAAATCTGCTCTATAAATCCATAATAAACTCCCTCTAACTTGCTCAATGGATGCTCAAGTGCTATGTGATGAGAATGTGTGGGCGTGTGGGCTTAAAAAGAAGCAAATGCAATGTTTTTTTTACTACATTTTTACCACATCAAACCGTATGGCAAGTCTGAGCGCAAAACTCGTCAAGTACTTGCCGCAAGTTATGCACTCAGACTCACCATAAAAAGACTCACGAGTTCGAGTGGTGAATACTCCCTTGAGTTAAAAAATGGCGAGTACTCAACGAGTATGCAAACTATGCCTTAAACCATCCAAAAGGAGAAGTTTGGAATCTAACATGAAAGCTGAATCAAACCACAAAAAGGATAAAGATTTGCCTATCATCAATTGGAAAAAGTAATGGCATCCAAAAGTAAGTTTCTTCAACCAGTAAGACCAAAACCAAGGAATCCCAATCAGACTGGTAAGGAGGATAGTTTTGAAGTATCAAATAAAGGAACGATGGAAAAACTCTCCTCTTCCCAAGGCTGCTTTGACAAGCCCTCCTAAATTGAATGAGCCATTGGAAAGTCGAACAATAGAAGAAAAGAAGAATCTCCTCTTGGATAAAGTTGCACTCATTAGGGACCAAAACAAAGAAGACAGTTCAAAGGAGATAGTTAATATCAAAGATATAAAATGAAATCAGGAAGCTGAGAACATAGATGTTTTTGGATTGGATGCCACCAATGCCATTCTAGGCAGATTCTGGAAGAAATCAAATGTCCTAAAAATGGGTTAGATAACTTTAATAACCTACCCCTAAAGGAGGGTAGGGTGGAGGAGCCAAAGGCAATCAGACACTCTTAAAGGCTCTAAGGCTCTGCAGCAAGCAAGTTAACCCCCTTCATTGGCCCAATGGGGACTAGAGGAAGAAAATCCAAGAAAGATAAGATTCAATTGGATACCCAAGTGGGCTTAGAGCAGGGGTATCAACATCAATTGTCTGATATGAAGTTGGGTGGCAAGGAAATTCTTGCCACCAAGTCGCCATTAAAATCTTAAGTTGGAATGTCAAAGGCCTCGACGCCTTTGACAAAGGCCATCTTGTTAAAAGGTTAATCCATGATGCAAACCCAGACATTCTTCTACTATGGGAGACCAAGGTAAACAAGGATTTGTTTCGAATGTCTGCCCAGTATTGTTGGAGGGAGCTTGAATGGTTAGTTAAGGATGTTGAAGGCTCGCCCGGAGGTTTCGTTGTTTTATGGAATCCAAAGAGTTGCAGTTGCAGCAAAATCTCCATTTCAGGGAACAAAATCAATGCATCCATTAGAGAGCTCAAAAGCAAGAAAAAGAATCTACTATCAAATGTTTATGGACCTATTGACATTAATGAGAAAAAACCGTGTTGGAGAGATTTGTGTGCACTCAATGGAGGTCAGAATCAAATTGGATGGGTTCTAGGAGGGTGACTTTAATGCTATCTTTAGATCATTGGAGAAGAAAGGGGGATCACTGAAAGTCTCACAAATAATGTGCGACTTTAATGACTTTTGTCAAGACACAGGCCTGGTGGATTTTGAACCCTTAGGTCCTTGATTTGCTTGTAATAATAGGAGTGAAGAACACCTCATTCTGGAAAGGCTAGATAGGTTTTTGGTCAATTCAGAATTGATTGCAAAAGGGTTCAAATTTTCCACAGACGTAGTTCACCTTCTAGGATGAGATCATTGGCCAATTTCTCTTTTGATGGAAGAAGATAGGAAACCCAAAGGTATACCCTTTAAGTTTGAGTTCATGTGGCTACAAGACCCCTCTTCTGAAGGAAATTTAAAGACCTGATAGGGGACACAAATTCAGGGCTCAAAAGGCTTTATCCTTTCCCAAAAATTGAAAGCTGTAAAGGGTCAAAGAATGGAATAAGAAAAACTTTGACAACTTGTTTAACAAAAAAGAAAGTATTGAATCAAAACTTCAGGACCTACAATAGTCCCTAGCTCAAGGAGATTGGAGTAACGAATTGGCTGCCATGCAAAAATGCTTATTAGCAAAGCAGCAGAAAATCCTCAGTCAGGAAGAAACCATTTGGAAGCAAAGGTATAGCATCAAATGGTTGAAAGGAGGAGATCAAAATCCCAATTTCTTCCATCTTTCTACAATTATAAGACGAAATAAGAATAGAATTGATAAAATTGTTACTGCAGATGGTAGGAATCTTGAGGAAGTTACTGAAATAAAGAACAAGGCAGTCAGATTCTGTAAGGACCTGCTTTCAGAGAAGTCCTTGGACGAATCTGCAGCTCAAAGGCAGTTTGCGGACTTAATCCCAACATGTATCACAGCTTCTATGAATGTGGAGCTAATGGCCCGTGTCAGAGGAAGAAATCAAAGCGGCAGTGGTTGGATTGGGGGGGGAAACCCCTGGTCCACATGGCTTTTAAATAAGTTTTTTCCAAAAACATTGGCACATTGTTGGTAGAGAGGTTGTAGAGGTTGTGGAAGAATCAAGAAAATAAGAACAATCTTCAAAGAATGGAATAATATTTTTCTTGTTTTAATCCCAAAGGAGGATTGCCCTTTTTTTTTCCCAGCCCATTTCCTTGTGCAATTCAGTCTACAAGACTGTCACTAAGGTGATGGCTGATAGATTGAAAGGTTGTTTGAACTTTGGAAAATTTAATTTCAATAGAACAATAGGGATTTGTAGCAGGACAACAGATTCTACATGGAATAGCCATTGCCCATGGAGCCTTACATTCTCTTAATCACAACGGAAGGGAAGGTATGATGATAAAGCTACATATTGTAAAAGCATATGACAGAGTGAATTGGAAATGCCTTGACCAGATTTTTGAAAGATTTGGATTTGAAAGTGATTGGAGCTGTTTTTCCTCACCGTCCTTTTCAGTACCGGTAAATGAGACTACAGTGGGTTTTTTCAAATCATCACAGGGGCTGAGACAAGGGGACCCTCTTTCATCCTATCTCTTCATTATAATGGCAGAAGCTCTCGGAAGAGCAATCAAGGTGGAAGTAGCTCGAGAGGATTTAAAAGGGTTGATAATCAGCACCAACCTAGAAAGAATCGGTCAACTGCAATTTGTTGATGGCACTATACTTCTAGGGGAACCTTCTGAAGAGGAAGCCAGGAAACTAAAACAGCTTCTTGATCAATAAGAGATAGCAGCGATCCAAAAAGAAAGGCCTAAATCTAGAATATGTTTTGTTAATGTGATCCCTCAAAAGCAAGCAAGAATTAAGGAGATTTTAGGTTTTAGTCAATACTTGGGAATGCCCCTTTTTATTGGAAGGAGTTCTTGTGAGGCCTAGTTGTCAGTTGTGGACAAAATCCAAGCTAAGATTTCGGCATGAAAAGGAAAGTGGTTGTCCTTAGCAGGGAGGGCCCAATTGATTAAGTCA
Organism: Torreya grandis; assembly: GCA_037957365.1. NCBI lineage: Eukaryota > Viridiplantae > Streptophyta > Pinopsida > Cupressales > Taxaceae > Torreya > Torreya grandis. Next base: position 3,710,376 of record JARHVA010000571.1, on the reverse strand, counting down.
ACTCGGCAGGTTATGCCTTCCTATCTGCTCTCTTTGTTTAAGGCCCCCAGGAAAAATGTTTATGGAATTATGAAACTTGAAAGAAATTTCCTTTGGGGTGGATCCGAAGAAAAAAAAAAGATGAACCTGATTTCATGGGATAAAGTCTACTCTCCAAAGAGTTGGGGAGGCTTAGATTTAAGAAGGTTGGATAGGATGAATAAGGCGTTAGGCTCAAAAATATGTTGGAGGATCTACAATGAAAAAGAGAGGTTATGGAGTCAGGTTTTTCAGCACAAATATCTAAATTCTCAAAAATTCCTTAGGCTCTTCACTCAATTTCCTCTCCCCATAGGCTCAGCCATTTGGAAATTTGTTAAGAAGTGTAGGGGCTTTATTCTCTCCCTACTCAGATGGAAGGTCAAGAATGGCACTGAGATCATTTTTTGGAGGATGCTTAGGTAAAACAAAATCCTTTGGCAGACTTTGTTGTCTTGAGAGAGAATATGGAACATGCCATAAACCAATGGGGGGAAAGCAATGATTACAAAGTTGGATTTGAAAGTGGAAATTCTTGAAGACTTCTAGTTTGGCCAGATTTTTTATATAAGGAAGAAATCCAGAAACTCTCAATTGATTTGGACAACTATCTTCTCCCATCGGCATCAAGATTCAATAGATTGGTGTGGGAAGGAAGTTGATCTAGAAAAGTCACATGCAATGTCCCCTTTTCTAAATTAATCAAGTCGGAGGACCCAAAGCCTATTTTATTTCTCGTAGGCTAAGGAGCATTAATAAAAGGGATATAATGTGATAATAATGTTTTAAGCTATCCTTAAAGTCACTTTATTTAATAACATGAAAAATGACACTAATTCATTATTATTATTTGGTGGGGCCAAAAAGCAATAATAATTACATGACCAAAAATTAATTATTATTGTGAAGGGAAAAAGTGAATATTTAATTACAAGTAATTCTAATTACTTTAGGGTTAGGGTGAAATTGAAAAAGTGAGTTTATTAAAAGGACAAAGGGGCAATTATTATGTATTATGACTGATCATTCACTTTTACTATTCACAATAGAATCCAAAATTCTTCCAACTTCTGTTTGAGGACAAAAACCTTCATTACACCCAGATTAGAGGACAAAACCCCTCCAGTCTGTTGAGGTAGCTCCCCACAGGTGTTACAATTGCTTCACACAGTTCGGTTATATCCAGGAAATTACAAATCAGGATTTAATCAAGGGTTTGAGCAGCAAATTCCAATTATCACAGCACTCAAGGCTGCCGTACTGTCAAGGGTTTACCTTTATTGGCTGGTTTCACTGTAGCAGCACATAATTTGGTTGGTGTCACACCCCCCTTTTGACTGTGTTTCACTCCCCGGCAGCGGCAAACCATCCCAGGGTCAGATCATACTATTTGGGGTCAAGTTTGTGGGGCTTTGGTCAAGATCGCAGCAGTCTGGTCATAGCGCAGAAGGCAGAGACTTCCATTAGCAGAAAGCAGATCGTGGGTCCTAACCAGGCTGCCGTACCAGCCAAGGACAGAAATTCAGGGTTTGGTGGGGAGAAGTCACCTTACGAGTTGTTGTACCAGCCTGTACAGGAGATCGAAGGGCTGATGAAGGCAGGTATACGTGGATTTTTTGACTGCAAAGTAGACTTAGGGTTTTATCTTGCAATTAGTGACCTCTTTAATTGTTTTTCAGCATACTCTCTATGATTTCCATTGTCTGAAATTAATAAAAAACAGTGGGTTATTCGTATTTGATGTTGCATGTAGTGTTTGGTGTTCAATTGAATTATCATGGTTTCAAAATATATATATATATCCAGAATTCAGTATTTTGTTTGAGAGGGGTATTTCATCACAGTTAGGTTTAACGATAGTTACACTTGGATTCTCATACAAGAAGGTATAATCAAACGAGACTTTCCAGATGAACTGATTTGAAGTAATAATAGCATTCATGAGATGAACATCTTCCTTTGGGTTGCGGCAAATGGGAAAATTCTTGCTTGTGATCAGCATTTGAGGAGAGGCTTCATTGGACCTTATATGTGCTTTTTGTGTCGAGCTCGTGAAGAATCAGCGGCACATTTGCTTTTGCATTGTCAGTATTCTTGGAAGATTCGGGGCTTCTTCTTTAACAAGTTTAATTGATCATGAGTTTTTCAACACTCTGTGGTAGAATCTATGAGAAATTGGAAGACTCCTGTAAGTTCCAAAGGCCTAGTTTTGCTTTGGGGCATTGGTTTCTCGATTGTGTGCTGGAATACCTGGCTGGAAAGAGAGAGCAGAATTTTTCAGAGGTCTTAGCCACTTTGAAGATTGGGTTTGGCAAAAAATTGAATCCTCCATCGCAAAGGTTTTGGCTGCCCATCCAAGCTCCACCTTGGATTGGGTTGAAGAGGAGGCCTATGTCAGGAATTGGAGCAGCCTTCCTCTCCCCAATAAACAGTTAAGTCTGCAGGTCAAGACTAAGGCAATCACACTTTAGTCTCCCCTTGAATTTGGATGGATTAAGCTCAACTTTGATGGAGCTGCAAAAGAGAATCCAGGACCTGTTGGTTGCGGCAGTGTGTTTTGGGATGAGAGAGGACAGCATCTTCTTATCTTTTCTCTGGATATAGGGACAGGCACCAATAAAATGGCAAAAGCTAAAGCCTTGACGAAGGGTTTGAATATTTCTATTCTTAAAGGTTGGTCAATGCTAAGTGTCGAAGGGGATTATCAATCATTAAACCAGCCAGAGACAAGGTAATGAAAGCTTGGTGAATCAGTGTGGTGCTGGAAGAAATTGTTTGGTTGAGCTCTAAGATCAAAGATCTTTAGTGGAATCATATTAAGTGTGAAGGCTATAAGGTGGCAAACTAGGTGGCCAATGGTGGTGCTGGGTTACGCAGGGCTTCTTCTCTTCCAAACAAGATTTGGATCCCCCACTTCTCTAATGACCTTTAGAAATTTCTGACAAATGATGTGGCTCATCTGACTTCTTAATATTAGTTTGGAAATTCTATAGCCTTTGTAGAGCAAGCCCTCTTAAATTCCACACTTCATGCTAAGAGGATTTTCCCTTATGAATTTAACGTTGGTCCATGATTTTGTGGTAGTTTACTCCTCAAAACCCTTAAAATGGCATTGTTACCTGGGTAATTATGGCATACATAAGGTGAATTGGAAGTGGGATTGGAGCTTTCATTATTGTTTCACCCCTTCCGATATCTCCCACCGTCTCCCTCACACGCTCCAAGGTCATAATTTCATTTATTTCCCATCCCATGTCCCTCTCCTTGCTTTCAAAATTTGGCAAGATTGTTTTGAGGCAGTGGGTGGCGTGGGATCGTGCACTGTGGAGCATCTTGGTCTCGGGTTTGTGGTGCATTTTCTCCAAAAAGGTAATAATACCGTTTTCTCCTTGTATCCTTGACTCGGCATGTGGAATTTCATTTCCAAGTTGTGTGGGCTCTGGTCTAGGAAGGTTTTCATTCTCTGTGGTGCCTCTTTTTGATAAAGGTTGTTGCTCTCTTTGCTTTCTGCTTGTGTGCTTTCATGCCTAGCCTATGGTTGGATGGAACTATCCTCCCCCCTCTCCGCCTTTGATCTCTCTTGGTCCAGGTAAGAAATGGGGAGGTAGGCATTCTCAAAAGAGTTCTTAACTACAGATTTCAGGCTTTGATTGGGTGTTTGAGGAGATTGGGTGCACCCTCTTTTGAAGTATATGCTGACCCTGCCTTTTTAGTTTGGCTTTTCATCAATTTCCCTGTTTGGTTCAGTGTTTTGTGAATTTTCAGGGAAATATGAGGAATCAAGCTGAACCTTCTCAGCAATTTGGGTAACAATGTGCCAAGAATGTCATTGTGGATGTCCTAGCGGACAAATTTTTTGATATGCTCTCTTTGAAAATTAAAAATCCTCGTCTGAAGATGTGGATTCAAAGAATGAGACTGCAGGTGGAGGAATTGGATAGTGTGAAAGATAAGGATGTTGCTTCTTTGCTAAAGAATCTTCTTCTTGACCCAAAACATACCATTTAAGAGGAGAAATATCTCTGATATGGCTAAATCATTGAGCTATGTGAACATGCTCTCAAACACGGTCAGTTCCTTTGCATTGCATGAAGATGCCAATGACATTGACCATGCAATTAGTTCCCCAGGCATGGAAACGTTGCACCATCACATTATTAACAAAGGCATGGGCTGTCTGAGCAAACGCCAAACAAAAATTATGGAATGGCTGGGTGGTGTTCTCTCCAACAAAGCAACTTTCACTCGTCAATGCTGTCCTCCTCCTCCTCCAGAGGCAGATGATGAAAATGCCGGTCCTTTGGGAAATAAGCCCAATGCAGGAGATGGAGTAGTGCTGGAAAATGCAATTCTATTTGACTAATGGTGTCTCTCTATTGATAGGTTTTATTGTATATGTATGTTTTTTGAGACAAGAACTGGGGCTGTGTAATTTCCCCAGGTCTCGTGGTACAAACTCCATGTCCTACCAATATATAGCGATGATCCTTTTGTATATACAAAAATACTTTGTGACTGCACTCTGGCTATATAACTTTTGAGAAATATTATCTAAAAATATCTTGGCTATTCCTCCTTATTGTTTAAGATGTTTTCCTATTCTGCAATTCACTGAATTGAGGCATGCTTAGTTAGGATCAGTTAGCATTGTTTAAAGTTTTTTCTTTCATGTGGGTTGCTGAATGTGAATCCCTGTGAGCTAGGATGGTCTCTCTTTGGTCTGATTGATCATGAGCAGGTCCTATCCCTGCCATTCTTATGGAAATCCGGCTACCCTGTTTCAATTCGGTAGCTCTTTGTGATATGGGTTTGAATAGTTGATTGTTTTTAGTGTTTGGGCCTGGCTTCTCCCAGTTATCCCGATTGGTTCTCAGGCCTTGTTTCTCTCCATTGTTTTCTAAGACTGAGGCTACTTATGACATGAGAGCTTTGAAGCTCCTTAGTAAAATTTCAGTTAAGGCTTTTTTTCTTTGTTGATGTGGATTTGTTGACAAATCCTGTGGCACCTCAGTTTTGTAGATTTGGTGGGGCCGGGGTTGTAAATGGATTAACCCCTTGTTACTCTTTTCTCTCCTCAGGCAGACTGGATCCTCTCGTGTGGTGTTTTCTTAGACTTTTGCCTTCTAACTTTCAGTTACCGTGAGTTTTTAACTTTAAGGCTCTTAATTATTCTTTGCAGCGGCTCTAGGGCCTATCCAAAGTTATCAATAAAAACTTTTAAAAAGTTAAAATTAAAATATGATTGAATTTAAGGACTTAAAGAAATTTTTTAAAAAATGTGTTTACTGAAACCCATTTCTTATGCACAAACTCTCATGATCCGGTTTCTCATCATGTAACCTCTCATGATCCCGTTTCTCAGCACATTTCTGTAGCCATTTCTCATTTCTTGCAACATAGGTTATATTTTGGTTTTCTCTTTTATTATGCTCAGCTATATATTTTTAACCATTTCAACATCCTTTAGGACAAATGGGTCTGCAGGAACTATCAAGGTGTATTTGCCGGGTTTTAAAATAAATTTTCCAAGCTTTCTTTATTTAAATTTCATGCCAATTGTGCCTGCAAACATCTTTCCTACAAATTTATGTGTGGGTGTACGTAACATCATCATATATTGGACAAGTTAATGCAAAGCCCCTGGCCAGGAATGGACAACAGAAAAAACACCACCAAAAATCTCCCAAGCATAGCATCATTTCTTAAAGAAACACACGGCCAAAATCTTCCCAATCCTTGTCACCATTTTACAAAGTATCAGAAAACACCTCCCCCAAAAAAACAGAACATAATTTTTTTGAAAACACTGCATATTTAACACCAGTTGAGATACTACCTTGAAAGCAAACAAAGATGAACCCTAATAAGAATAACAAAAGCATTCTTCAAGGGGAAAAAAATTACAGAGCGTTAATAAGAATTTAATTTACTTACTCGAATCCTCCTTATCCAGAATATCGACACGCTTGCGAAAATATTGACGAATGATGTGTCCAGCAGCATCTGCAATTTTGTTCCCTACCTCAACAAATTCATCAATCCTACCATTGCTAGTTTCTAGAGACTGATTAGTCATTCTAGAGCTATTTAAGCTCATTTTTTTCTCAGAAAAAGGTCTCTGTCTCTGTGCTGAGCCGTTCGAGACCTTAAGAGAAAGTGTGTGTCTGAGAAAACAAGGGCTTTCAACATAAAGAGAATTTCGGAAAATCTCAGAGCATTTATTAAGTTTAGAAATGAGATTAATTTTAGCAATGGAGGACGTGGAAGTGGTATATGAGTGGGATGTATGAAGAATGTGCATGGTGACTGTGCTACAGCCGTAAAGACAACAACATGGGATTTTATTGGATGAGAAAATACGACGGAAGATCGCAGCGTTGGAATGGATAACCTGCAAATCCCCCACTTTTGAGCTTTAAATCCTTAAAAGAAAGACCTTGATGTGAAAGAAGGCCTTTTTAGATCATATTAAATTCAAACATATGAACTCTTACCCGAAGGGGATGAAGTTTAAATAGCCGAGAATGTTTCGTGTCAAAGAATTCAGTGAGGTTAAAAAAGAAAAAAAATTGGAGCTCCTCACGTTAGGATGGTGTGGAGTGAAAAAGATGGAACTCGTGATCACGGTTTTGAAATGGTGTAATCATGGTATATTTTATTAGTTGTTGGACCCTCTTCCTTTTCCGCATGTGGATCTGTTTTTTAATTTTTTGGTCTCTTCCTCAAGTGATGCCAATTCTACTGGTCCCTTGCCCTCACTCGATCCATTGCCCTGTGTTGCGTCCCCCTCTCGCCCTTCTCAAACTACGTTGAAAAGCCCCTTTGGACACATCAGGGAAAAGGAAGGGAAGAAGGACGGACGCATAAAGGTTGAGGTTAGATGTTGAAGCCCTGGTGAAGATAGGGAACCAATGGACTATGGAAGGCATCATCCCCTGTCGATATGGAAGAAGACTCTCCCCAGCGATTAGATGATTGTTAAAGGCTTCTTTTATGTGTCTCCAACGACATGCTTTCAGTGTTTTTTTATAGGTTCTATTGAAGACACCTCGTTTGTTTCTGATTCTTCCTCTGCGGAATTTTGGCTAAAGTTAGATCGCTGACGGTGGCATCTCTTTGTGGCTTTCCACGATCGTTTTGGTTGTTATTTTTCTGGGGGGTGGTTGTTTTCTCTTTGTTCTCATGGACTTTCTATGTCATTCCTTTGTCTTCCCGGTTTGTTTTAGTTACTCTTATATCGAGTTGAATAGAACTGTGAAAACCCTCCCTTTTTACCTATCAAATTTAACTTTAAAAAAAGAGTTTGGGGGCGGCGAGGGGGCCGGTACTGAAATAAGGAATGAGGTAGGGTGCAAGTTCCAAACAATTTTGTTGAAATTTTTCATAGAATATATATTCTTTTAGTATTTTAACACAAAATTTAAAGCAGCGGATTATTCGTCAAAGCAGGGACTAATGTTTTCACTTTTTAATTAGTTATTTTTGTTTCAACTAATTGTTTTTTTAAATGTATATGATTTTAATAATTGTAATTTTTTTCTACAATTTTTACATGTAAATTTAGAATATTTTTAGAGGTGTTATGAGAATATTCCAAAATTTATATTAAATTTTTTGAGAAAAAAATTTATTTATTGCATTCATACAATGGTTGTGCATTTGTCACCAACTCATTTATTTTAAGCTTTTTTGTTTGTACGTTCAGGGCCAAGTTTATATGGTCGTATGAATGTGAAATACTGCATCAATTGGGATGAGCTCTAGAGCTAAATCAATACACATCTTTCATTGCCACCTTGCGAACTAGCATTAAGCAGCGTACAACGTATTTTTATGGAATTCTACATGGCATTTGAAGGTTTGAGCGTCGAGTCCAAAAAATAAACGAAAAATGCCACCTTAATAGGTTAAGCTCCAACATTAAACCGATAATGAAATTTCATGTTCAAATCTTGAATGTACATAATATTTAATATTATTAAATATATTGTCAAATAATCAAGATTTTGTTAATCTATTTTGTGACTATGACTAAGCTTGTAAATTGCACATAAGCATATACTTAAATTTTAGTGTAAAATATTTGTGGGTAAGTATGAGATTTGAAGAGACATTTATAAGAGCAAGACATCAACTTTAAAGATCCGTTTTTCCATTTGGTGGGTAAATTTTAGCGAATCTAACAATATTTGTTAATTATTTCATATATGCTTTTTTTATTCATGCATTGATGTGGGCTTAATCGATTATCGAGTGATCAATGCTAAATATTAATGGCACAAACCTATCTATTATATAATTACATCTCCACGATAGAAGTGGAAACAGGGTTGTCAAAGGCAAAGTAGTTCATATTCAAGTCAGTGTAGATAGAGTCACAAGATTTTAATTTTTTTCAGTGTTCCACGAGGACGCATCCCCCCAAAAAATCACCGTTTTCAAGAAGGGGACGTCCCCTAGCCACTCTGCCACGCTCCGTTGGGACGTTAAATCGTTAATGTTCATTGTTCAATGGATCAAATTTGAAAATTAAATGATTAAATCACAGTATTAAATTGTTGATGTTCAATGCAATATACTTAATCCTTATACATCTTTTTAAAACTATTTTTTCAAGTACTATATGTATTTCAGCACCGCTCCCTCGCCGCCCCCACCACCACCGTCCCCCCACCGTCCCCAAATTTAGGCCCCTCATCCCGAAAACCCATCCCCCCATCCCGAAATGCCATGGAACTATGTTTTTTTTTTGTTTTCCTTCTTGTTTATTGTTGGAAGGAGTAATTATTTTTTTCATGTGAGATATTTTGATGGGATCTTATTTTTGTTGCACCCTTAAAGTGTTACTACAAGTGCTTGATGTTAGAGTCTGTATTAGGGAAGCTCACCTCATTGGTAAGGATAGATTTCAGTGCGAAATAATAATCTTAAAGAAATTCAATTGCATAAATCACGATTTCTATGGAGATATGATTTTTGCGTGGTAATGGCTATAGATTTATTTTTCACATAAACTTTCATTTAAATTATGCAATTTTTTTTTTTGCTACATTCCATGGATTAGAAGTTGTGTTTTTGTATTGCTACATATAGTAAATGTGGAAAATGAAAATTCTACTTGATTGATGTGGAATTGAATTTTTAAAAAATTCAAGAGCATTTATTACATGGAAAGTTGTGAACCTTACAAAGCTTTCATGTTTTGTGGATGAATGTTAATATTCAAATTAGTTGCAAGTCTTTGTGTTTAGGGTTAGCAATGTTGTATGTGTTATCGACTTGTTTGTACATGAGGTATCATAATTTTCTACTCTCATTTATTTATAAAATATTTAATAGTTTTCATTTCTTAAATCTTGTAGCTTTTTAGTGTTGAGATGAGATCGATTTACAAGTGGTCAGTGAAAGATTTGCTTTGACTAATGGTCTTAGACTTTTAAATTATTTTTCACTTTAAGACCGTTTAATTGTCCAATGATCTAAAGCGATTGAGTAATCTAAAACAATTCTATTTACAAAATTGATTATGGTCTTATGATTCTAAAAATGAAGAAACTAAGATTCGAGACATACACAAGGATATCAAAACTAATAGCATGTTGAATTTACAAAATTTTGTAGCCTACTTTCTATGAGCAATTTTTCCCAATTGGCATTGATGTTGTTGCAGCATGTGAATAAATACTCGAATATTATTTGGCATTCTATAAACTGCCACAGATTGTAATTTGCTAGCGAAAAATAGGAAAAAAAATTACAATGACATTTGTGATATAGGGCATATTACATAAGACAGATTGATTCCTCTATAGAGAATGCGTCGGTCTTTTCCTTTGTGACATATATTATAAACACATTATATCCAGTCCGTGTAAAGCTAGAGTTTACATTGTACCCATATCCATGGGTCAACTATCGTAACAAGAACAGAACTTGTAGATCATATGAGACTAATTGCATTTTTTCTATTATTTGGTGAATAGCTTTGACTCATATGTAATGCCATTTTTTTTGCTTTTCAATATATCTACATACAGGGGTAACCTTTGAATTAGTTAGTTTTTTATTAGTGAACCAAACAATTTGAAATACATATTACATTGATATTATAGAGTTTTTGTCATAGTTTGATACATAAATATTGGCATATTCATTGGAGTGTTATTTAGAAATATTTCTTTGCCTTTAATATAACTATATGGTGGCAGAGAAATAAAATGTGCAAACTTTTGCATTGTCATTTTCAAAACAATTTTATTAAAGTGGATATTTGAATGTTACGTTTATTGCTCAATGGTGTGTCAAGAGCCTAGCTATTTCCTGTATTTGAGATAACTTTTAAGAAGTTGTTCCTCAACACGCCTTCTACCCTTTTATCAAATCACAAGTTAGTTTCATCTACATGTTATTTTCGTTGATTATCTCATTTAATGAATAAAATTAATCATAATTGTATCTGACATTCGTGTCTTACCAATTCACCTACTCTTTATTCTAAATGCAAAATCTTTTTAAATTATTTTGTCATGATAAGCAGGTAGGAATTCAATTTAACTTTTAATTATAATCATTCTCATTGAACAACAGCCAAGTTATATGGACAATGGCTTTGTCAAGTAAATTAATAGAATTTTGTAGCCTATTTACTATAGGTAAATTTTCCCAATCAACATTGATGTTGTTATGGCATGCAAATAAGTACTCAAACAATATTTTTCATTTTGCCAGCTGCCATAGATTGTAATTTTCCAAGCAAGAATAAGAAAAAAAATTACAATGATATTTGTGATATTCTATTTACACGCATTGAATTCATAGATCATATTTTTCTTATGTTATGTTCTTGGATTTTGGGTATAGTTGAGTTTTTCTTTTTCAAGGTAAGCATTTCATTTTTTTAAATAGAAATGTTTTTTTTTGCACATGACATTGCGCATATTACATAAGATAGATTAATTCCTCTATAGTGAATGTGTTGGTCTTTTCCTCTAGGTGGGTCGGCTATCGTTACAAGCACAGAACTTGTATATAGTATGAGACTGGTTGCATTTTTCTTATTGTTTGATGAATAACTTTGACTCATATGTAATGCCATCTTTTTTTATTTTCAATATATCTACATATAGGAATCACTTTTGAATAAGTTGGTTTTTTATTAGCAAACCAAACAATTTGAAATACATATTACATTAACATTATAGAGTTTTTTTTATAGTTTGACACATAAATATTAGCATATTCTTTGGAGTTTTATTTAGAAATATCTCATTGCCTTTAATGCAACTATAAGGTGATAGAGAAATAAAATGTGCAAATTGTTGCATTGTCATTTTTAAAATAGTTTCATTAAAATGGATACTTGAATTTTGTATTTATTGCTCACTGACGTGTCAAGAACCTATCTATTTCCTCTATCTAAGATCACTTTTAAGAAACTTTTTCTCAACACACCTACTTCCCTTTTATCAGATTACAAGTCAATTTCATCTATATGTTCTTTTCATTAATTATCTCATTTAATGAATTTAATTAATCGTAATTGTATATGACATTTGTGTCTTACCGATTCACCTCCTCTTTGTTCTAAATGCAAAATCTCTTTAAATTATTTCATCGTGATAATCAGGTAGAAATTCAATTTTAATTTTAATCATAGTCCTTCTCATTGGACAGTTGTCAGGTTATATGGACAATGTCTTTGTCAAGAGACATACTTTTTAATTTTTACCATGTTCATAGTCCAGAAGCATTTTGTTGTTTAAAAAAAAACAATCAAAGTCCTTTGATTTTATTAGTTATTAATCCCTAAGAAGGCAAGGTACTGATGTTTTCACTTTTCAATTAGTCTTATTTTTTTGTCGATAAAATCAACATCATTTGCTTTTACTAGTTATTTAGTTAATGTTGTTTTTACTTGTTTATAGGAACTTGGAATAGTACACTGGACTTAAAAAATAAGGTTGTCAGTCAACAAAGTTAAGGTGCACATTTTACCATATAGTTATAGTTTTTTTTCCTTCAAAGCAATGGATTTTACTTTCGGTAATCATGAAGATTGGAAAACTTGATAATCGTAGAAGACTGTGAACAACAAACAAAAAAAAAATACAATAACATTGATGATGCTCTCAGTGAACATCATCTTTTCTGAGGCAAATCATTTAATTACAATATTGGTGATTGCCTCTTTGACACATTTCAGGTATTAGTACATTTCCAATATACACCCTTAGAGCTAAGAAATGGTATCATTGACTATTTATTAAATTGTTTGCATGTTAGTGATGCAATTGTAATTAAATCATATGAACTAGAATTAGATCCTTGTGAGCTATTCATCTTGCATGGAATTCATGATAAACAAATGTATTTTCATAGAATGTGGTTATCTGCATCACATAGTTCTTCTACGAATGGAACTAATTTATGAGGAGACAACTTTTGTATCCATTGGCTAGTTAGATGGCTAAATACAAAATATTCATTTGGTCGCTCACAAGAAAAATTTATTATCTCTGCTTCAATGAACAATGCCAAATTATTCCATACTCGATCCTGTTATATGACATGAATCCTATATGCGGGCATTATGAACCATTATATTACCAAAAAAATAGCCAATGCACAATTTCATTTATGCATATTCAATTATCTAATATGTGTGTTGATCTTGGATCGCAATGGACTGTGATTTCACAACAAATACAAAGCAATGGCTTATATAGACTTACTAAAATAGATTCTCATTATGGTGAAATCTTATTCAATTCAATTTGTTAATTAACAAATTTTGAATTCGATAGACAATGTCTTCGTCATTATATAGCCCAGTCATTTTACAATGCAGTATTGTGTCAAGATAAAAAATTACTATCTTACATTGAAACAAAGTTACACTCTAGCTTGGTACAAAACACAAACAAAATCTCAAGATGGGAAGACTATATTGTAAACTTGGCAAAACCATTCAATCAAACTAACATTGAGGGGGGTGAATTCTAGTTTGAGTGGATGTCAATATTTTTGGATACAAAAATCCATCTTTGGTTAGCTCGTTCAATGCATATAGCAAAGACATACTTGAATTCTCTACAACTAACAAGAAACTATAACATAGTCTTCTTTGAAACAAACATGAATCATGTTCACTATAAATTGTTAATAGGGATATGCCTACCTGATACTAACATTACAAATTATAATATAGATGAGATTACTTCAGCTATTGCATTTAAAAAATCTTTTCATTCTCTAAAGCATCTTGCACGAAATCTAGGCAAAATTGTAAATCGAAAATGTATAAAGAATGAGGAGGACAATTACAATACAAATGAGATAACATCACATAGTGTATTTAAATAATATTTTCATTTTCTAAAGTGTCTCACATTGGATCAAGGGAAAATTGCACATTGAAAATGTATATAGGACAAGGATGATAAAACAAAGCGCTCATTGAGTAAGACTCCAGTAACATCTTTACATATGTTCAAATGCATTATGCATAGTCAAGAAAGCAATGTAACAAGAAAATTCATAAAAGACCTTGACGATACACCAAAACATGTATGTTTGGTTTGTAATCAACTACATTTCAAATATAACATGATAGATTTCAAGCAAACAGAAAGAAAAGTTGATGCAAATAGAATAAATTATTATGAAAAAAATATGTGTCAAATGTAATAATACATTGGGAAATGGAATTGCTCCCAAATTTGCAATGCCTCAACATATTTAGTTAAATTCACTTTTGACATGTGTTGAAATTCTAATAGATCTGGAAGAGCACCTTGGTTTGTTATAGATTATTTTTACACAAATTAGAGAACTAGCATATAAAAAACCTCAAATCGGACTAATCAATGCAATTATCAATGTGCCATCTAACATTGGCATAGTACAAACATCTTTGTTGTGCTCGGTTGATGAATCATCTACAATTGTCATTGAGTTAAAAAGAAAGTTAGAATACAAGAATGCATACCAAAAAGGTAGGGGTTATCCAAATATTATCATGCATGCTCTAAAGCAATTATGCAAAAAAAAATTACATCTATTTGAAAATATCAAAATTACAAGGGATTGAAAATAATCATTACATATTAATGATAATGTCGATCCAGACATTATTAACACTTTAGAAGAAAGGGAAACAAGTGATGAAGACCAAGATTTCATCGCCACTTTGACTATGGTACATGGATTCATAAAATCAAGATGCATTCATGAATTGCCAGATAAAATGATCCAAGCTGCACCAGAAGAATTCCAACAACCACTTGGAATTTTCAAAGACAAGCATGCTGAGAAAATGAACTTCCCAACGCTTTTTTATGGTTACATGTGTGACGAAAGCATTACAAATATATTTTCATACGTGAAAATTATTTAACGGGAATTGTATCATAAAAACCATGCATTTGCATATCCTATTACAAATCTTTTTTCCAAGACAATGAAAATTATCATTGAGCAGGTGGCTACAACAATGTGGGTGAGAATTAGAAAATTTAAACTAACGGAAATAAAACTTGTAGCAAAATAGGTAATGTCCAAATCAAACTTAAAAAACTATTAAAATTCAATATTAGCTATATTGATTTAAAAAAATTACTGATATCACTAGATTATTTACAACAGCTACAAAAAAACATATTTGTGATGATATGTCAACTAGGGCTACTGATAATTTATGTTACATTATAGTGTGTTGAACATCTATGACAACCACTTACAAATACATTATCTAAATTCTATAGTAGCCATGAAAAACAACAACAAACAAAAAAAGATAACATATATTTATACGATTAACCATAGTTACTTGATTGCAAAAGATCTTATCACATGTACACAATACTATACACATAGAATTAAGGCAATGCTAAAAATGATATACAAAGATCAATCTTTTTTTGGACATTTACAAGATCATTTTTCGGTTATAAAATTCTAAATTTAAGAAGTCAACTACACATTTTATGATATGGATCAAATCTGTGCCAATTTATGGAAAGCATGAAAATTTCAAGATTATCGATAATTATATAACTTGTGATGCAAATATACTTGATTTAAACATATCCATATTACATGAACATCACAATACTACAAGTTGAAAAAAAGGGGAGGTGGGCACACTACCGATACAACTTCCTTGTTTCTCCAATGCGGAAAACAATTATCCTTGGACCATGTTCACAAAAAAATGACTTGGTTATCAAAAACTCAATACATATCTACAATAATTTGGATAATAGGTGTTACGATCATTTTATAACATTTTACATTTTTTTAACAGAATTATAAATTAGTGAAAGTGAATATATATAAGCAGTACAAAGTATGCTTAAATAACCAACAATTTTCTTTCAATGGAAGCCATCACTTGCATGGACAAATAACTTTTGTAAAAAAATGCCACATTTGTGGAAAATAGATATAAATGCCTAATTTGTGCTTAATGATTTTGTTGAATCATCTTATCGCACATCCTATATTACAAAACTCAATGTGTCATTAATAAAAACATTTCAATGAATCTGCAAAGAACATCAAGCAATAAATATATATGCCATTCAAATGATACACAATTTTGGAAACACATTGTTTAATAAATAATAAATGTCTGCTCAACAAGTTATTCACATAGCTTTTTCATCCCATTGAATAGTTGTTGTAGGAAATACATATTCATAAATACAAGTCCATCAGACGAACATGTATTCATTCTAATAACCTCCAACACTTTTGATGCATGAAGTTGATGAATCGAAAGAAGTAATATGAAAATCTTTAATAGATTGCTATGTTCAACAACTATAAGTATTAACAAGCATTTGCCTTGCTAAATTTGTCTTTGAATACCCAAAAAAAGGGAAAACTAAACTGCATGTTATTCAATATATCAAGTACAATAAGCATCTTAACCTTGAAAAACATTGTAGGGAAAAATATTATTATATATCCCTTTTAGAGAAAATTAAAACAATTTAAAACATGGTTTCAATAAGTGGAGTACTACATATGCATTGCATAAAAAAGACAAAAAAAAAATGAAGCCAAATTTACTCCTGGCATAAACTTTGTTTGGGGTGACATAGAAGGGATTGTTGACAATTCTAATTGAACGATGGGAATGTTGACATGGTCAGTACATAACATGAAAACAAAATTGTACCCATAAAAACTATGATTTGAAATGCGATATACATTTATTCAAAGACTTGGATAAAAAATATAATCCAAAATCTTTTGAAATAGTCAAGTTGTCATTCATATCTGATAACTATGACTATTACAAAAGAATAAGATCCTTGAACGAAGAAAACATGTGATTATAAAAGATATAACAATCAAAAAATGAAAGATCTATCGAAACTTATTTACTTATTTTTAATTGGGGGTGTTAGAATAGGCAAAATGTTCACTGCGAAATTGATTTATGAAATGCTACATCAACTATATAAAAATTTCATTGATAGTGTCCCGCTTAGGCCAAAGGAACTAATATTGGCATGAACTATAAAGGTAGCATACAATGCCAGGGGAATAACATCACATTCTGCATTCCTTCTACCTTTTAACAAGTCAAAACTCATTCCACTTATTTCTGAGAAACTAGACCCATTATCAAATCACTATAACCAACTATGTCTTATTTTTATAGATGAAATATCGCTGGTAGGCGCATACTTCTTGTATTCAATAGACAAATGTTTATGAGATATAATACATATTCTTATAACATATTTTACAAATCTAGATATACTCTTTTGTGGAGACTTTTATCAATTACAACCTATAAACATTTCTTTGATCTTCGAATATCCAAAACTAAATGGTGAAATTATCCCCTATGATTTTTGAAAAACACAAGTAAAAATCTATGAATTGTAAATAACAACTCATCAAAGTGACAACAAATTTATAGCGGTTTTAACCATCTATGAACAACATTGCAAACATATAATGACATAGATTATTTGTGAGTTGCACTTGACAACCCAACATTTCCCTATCTTTTTTACAAAAAATGGTGATGTTAATAAACATAATGCTTGAATGTTATCTATTGTACTGGGAAATATTATTAATATTCATGCAATTAATGAACAAAAAACTGTATATGAAGGTAAACCACCATGTCACTGATCAACAATGTTTTTTCTCATTATTATATTGAAACTTGGTATGTTGGTTGAATATATGCTGGCAATTATGGCACTAAAGATGGCCTAGTTAATAGGTCAGATGGAACATTCAAAGCATATATTATAGATAATGATATAGACATAGTGTGGATTAAATTTAATGATCCTTGTATTGGACATCGGCAATGCACAAAGTTGGCTCACTTATATCATGGTTCTTGTCAAAAGGATTGGACTTTAATCTTGTGCATTACAAATCCTATACAAAAAAATGTGTAATAATTGCACACAGACAATTTGAAAATAATTTCCAGTACAATTAGCATGTGCACAAACAATACATAGATCCTAAGGTCTCACACTCGATGGCCTTGCATTTGACCCTACCAGAGTCAAACAACATGGCTTAGCATACACAACATTGTCCCGTGTGAAATCAATTGAGTCATTGTATTTATTGGCTCCATTGACAATAGAAATGTTCAAGGTCAAAGAAAGCATAACAACATAAATGTCCCGATTACGGACACATGCAAAATAGCAATTGGAAAAAAAATGAATAGGCAAGATAATAATTACCACATAGTTATGTCATCATTGAACACAAGAATTTTACTAGCGCACATGCAAGACATACTCAATGATTATTACGTGACGTAATATGACATATTGTGTTTGCAAGATACATACATTGAAAATATTGTATCTGACTATTTACTACAACATTTTTACTGTATTTCAATGTTTCATGTTTATGAAATTATGATTTGCATAAAAAACACATGTATTTTTGAGACTATTCAATACAAATCAAGTAATGTTGAGGTAATAATGACAATTATCATTAGTAATATGCATGTGATTGTAATTGCCAATGTGTATGTAATTTATATTATCGATCATGTATTGGAAAATACAAGTAGACTAAAATACACAATTATTGTAAGTGATTTCAATATTATATTAGAATGCAATATAAAAAATTATGAATGCTTGAACAGTACATGGAATCCTATAATATGCATTTTTTAGTTGAAAAGCAAAATGCATTGTCAAGACCCATTATCAATCACATATGGTCGAATGTTTAAATACAAAAAGAACATGTGTTTGTATTAGATGGTTATTGGAACGATCATGATATTTTGTACCTAGACTTATGTGATATGCATATGAAATATCCCAATAAGAAAACAAAGTATTAATGTGGCAAGGTACTTGTAAACATTGCTTGTATATGTTTTTCATGTAAAGAAAATGAATTCATGTACCTAGACATCTCATTATTCTAATTTTTCTATTTACTTCCTGATATTGTTGTAGTTAACATGAAGAGGACAATGGAAATTCTTGAAAATAATCAAATAGCATGAAAAATAGGAAAAATATAAGCATTGATAAAATTATATATATATTTTTAATTTTAAGTCATTTGATAATTATATGCATTTATATTTCACTTATTTCGTTGCAGTGAAATACCAATATCCCCCACTTTGGTCTCGATTGATGATATTTATAGCCATAAGGTAGGAGACTTATTTTAAGAAGATGTGCTTGTCATATATAAGATAATGTTGCAAATAAAACAAAACAAGGAATTGCTATAGGGATATCTAACAAACATCAACGACGAAATGACTATCACACTAAACATACCCAACAACTTCATCCGGATGCATTAAAAAAAATCAAGCCATGAAAATCAATTTGCATTTCTCATTTTATTATTGTTCCTAAAGTAGTTTATGATCATGGATATTATGATGCAATATTGATACCAAATGAATTCAACATAGTGGAAAGCATACTTTCTATCTACACAAAATACAAGTTCATTCCTGACTCAATAATCAACCAACTCTTAGCAAGCATTGAAGCCTATGCAGCTATAAGTATTACTATAATTATGATGTGTGCCAAAAAAATGTTATGCAACTCAATATAAAAATAAATAATGTCATTATTGAAGATGACACAACAAACATAAGCTTTTACTTCCATAAATACTTCATTTTTTCAATGTACATTTCCAAATCATGAAACTAAATTACTCTCTAAACATCACAGTTTTACCTATTTAGAATTTTTGAGCATCTCTTTCTAGTAATTGAACAAAAAACACTCATGAAATAATTTTTGATGTACTTGTTTAAAAACATTGCCAGACAATAGGGCCCAGAGAGAGCTCTTAGAACTAGTCAAACAACATTCGTCACACCATTGAAGGTTGCAAAGTTTTTTGAAGACTTGTCTTCACTTTTGGATGCAAAATCAGAGGTAGGTCACATGTCTCTTTTTGTTATTTTAATCCAATATCAGTCTCAATGTTTCTATCTAAGTTGTATGTTGTAGCAAATTATATAATTGAATGTTGAAATGAAGCTTGCACATGCAACAAGACAACTAGATGTTTGACAAAATGCCTAAAAACTTTTAACGATCCATTCCTCAAGCACTGATAAAATCTGTGATTGCATTTTTTTGATAGTCTAATTAGCCATGCTTTGTTTATTAGTATAGTATAGTGTTCAAATGTTCTACCAGGTAAGCACAACACTTTTGTTACTTTATCTGAGTTTTTAACCAATGTTCTCTTAGTTTCTCTAGCACTATAACATAGCTCTTGTTGACATATTTTTTTACTAGATCAAGCAACATATCCTCTAGGCATTGAAACATGAGCCTAATTTTTAGTCAACATCATAATTATCAATAACAAATATATGGCATCTATTTTATAAGATTTATATTTGTTATTGTCAATCCTTAGCATCTATTTTCTAAGATTTCTATATGTTATTATCGATCCTTGATTCAATTAACACCAATAATCTTAACATGTGCAGGTCGAGGGAACATTGGAAATATCAAACATATATTCAAAACCTTTACAAGCTACCTAAAACAATTACAACATCATAGATTGATCCATGCAACTTTTAGATGCTACAACTTTTAACTGTCTTATGTGTAATCAACATAGTTTTTTTTGCATATACCCATCACCTTAGTTACAATCTAAAAACACTAAAAAATGCTACCATATAATGCACTCTTACAGGACTACCACTAAAGATGATGATTCTTGCATTAACTAAAATCTCATGCGAAAACTACATGAAAGACAAAGTAAGCACAATTTACTTGTTGTGAGGATTTTCACTGTAAGAAAAATTCTCTCTCAAGAAAGAAACAAATATTATAGGAGCTAATCTAATAAATAAAAACTGATGTATGTGATATATTCTTAATCTTTTTTTTGCTTTGAACTTTTAATATAGATACTTCTAACAATTATTTCTTTCTTCTATCATTTCATAGGAAAAAAGTACATGTTTCAAGAATCATATGTGCTATGCCCTGTGCACTGCCTAATAGTTATGCTTTGCATTTTTTTCACTTACTAGTGTATACAAACATATCAATGAATTTTGTAATTAGTATGGACTCATGCATCAGACTTGTTTAGTACTCTAATACTTTTTTGCATTTTGAAAACTATTGCATGACCATCGATAAAAAAAATATTGTTCATGGTCTTTGGAACTTGCTTTTAAAATCGATTATGTAAACATTGTTTGTCTATATATATTATTATTGCACAATTGGCTTGATCTAGCTCATTTGCCTTATATTCATTTCAAATCTAATGAAATGACTAATATAATCCACAAAACATTTGATCCAATTTTATTTCAGTAAAGAGAATGAAATAATTTCTTTTATTTGGTATTTGTATCTAATTGCATTATCTTTCTGGTCAAAAGTTTACAAATCTTTATAACTAATATATTCCACAAAACATTTGATTAAATTTTATGTCATTAAAGTGAAGACATAATTCCTTTAATTTTGAATTTTGAGGTTTGAGGACTTGCAGATGTTACCATTGTCATAAGATCAGCTTTGGGCACTATATAATTTTTATGCATTGGACATTGGTTAGAGTCTAGATTAAAATGTGAACTCATTGCGATCTCTACATTTTAAATTCTTACTCAACATGGCCATGTCCAATTACTATAAAATGTGAAGGATTTTCATAACAACCAGCTCCCACTTGTGCGTTGATTATGAATACTAGTTAACAAAAGCTTTAGTGCTTGTTTTCACATAAAAACATGCCTTTTCACATATCAACTTGTAACCACCTATATTACCTTGAAAATCCTTATTTGACACTTTGAGATCCTTCTCAGGTTTTAAACACTTAGCATTAGTCCTCTAGGAATTATGTTTACCTTTATACTCTTAAATAGGCTTTAGACTATATTATATGGGCCTGCTGATTGAAAATTGCCAATAACTCTCATTTTACAAATGAAGATATCTGAATGTTTCCCTTACCTTATCAATCACTTTTCAACTCAACAATCACAAAAATACATAAATGAATATCATTTTACTTTAAACTAAAAGCTTGTTCTATGTCTTACATCCTTGTAACATTTATACATGCTTAATAAAATTAAGAATACAATTTCTCAACATCAAGAGCATAAACTTGCATGTATTTCAAGTATGAAACTCCACAAATATCTTGAAAAAAGGCTTATTTTATTCATAATTGTTCTTACAAGGTCCCATGTAGACCCTTTTTCAAAAATTTCTAGAGTTCATGGAACATCATACAAATACGACATAAGATCAAATAATAAGATAAAATCATGAACTTAGATTTTCATAGTATTTTGAAGTGCACCAAGAATCAAAATGTGTCTTATTATATTTTATTTATTCTTGAAAATTAGGTTCAACCCCTGCAACATTACAAATTCTCCATGCATAGAATTATAACTTCAATACATGCAACTTCTAGACTTGCAACCAACCTCCTCATCCTTTATAGTTTTTTTAACTCCTCCTAAAATGGTTTGAAAATTATGTCTTTGAAGTATGAAACTCCACAAATATACTAACAAAAGGCTTATTTTATTCATAATTATTCTAAACTGTTACACGGTCCCCATGTAGACCCCTTTTCACGAATTTTTAGAGTTCATGAAACATCATACAAATATGACATAAGATCAAATAATAAGTTAAAATCATGAACTTAGATTTTCATAATATTTTTAAATGCACCAAGAATCAAAACATGTCTTCTTTTCTTTTATTTATACTTGAAAATTAGGTTCAACCCTTGCAACATTACAAATTATACACACATAGAAACTTTTAAACCTGTAACCAACCTCCTCGTCCTTTATAGTTTTCTTAACTCCTCCTAAAGTGGTTTGAAAATTATCTCTTGTAACCATAAATCTAAACTTGGTTTGGTCTTGAAACAAGACCTATCTACAAGTAATGATTTATTCATCATACTAAATTTGATCTCTTTCCTACCTTGGATATATTTCAAATAGGTCTCATCATATATTACCATTGATTTGAAGATAAAGTGACATTTACTACATAACACTATACCTTAGAGGTCCTTTACAAATAGACTAGGACATTTATAACACACCAAATCTGCTCAAAACCTTTACAAATAATTCAAATTTTCAAATTTACATTTTGGCAGGGAAGTGCAATATTGCTTTAAACAACAATACAAGAAACTCTACTAGTTTGAATACATTCAAAATGACATGACAAGATATTCAAAGGTGACACATAACCAAATCCTTCATAGCAAACGTTTGAGCTAATTTCACCTTAAGCTCAGAGATATCCTGCATGTGTGATCCTGCAACCAACATATCATCTACATACAACAATAGAATAATATATCTACCATTATCAAATCTCTTGAAATACACGCAATGGTCAGATTGACACCTACTGTAGCCACGCTCAGTCATAAACCTGTCAAATTTTAAATACCATTGCTTAGGAGCTTGCTTGAGGCCATACAAGCTTTTCTTCAATCTGCACACAAACTTCTCCTTACCCTTGACCTCAAATCCTTCTGGCTGTTCCATATAAATTTCCTCATCCAAATCTCCATGAAGAAACGATGTCTTAACATCTAGCTGCTCAAGATGCAAATCCTCGAAAGCAACCAAAGACAATACAACCCTTATGGAAGTCATTTTAGCAACAGGAGAAAAAATCTCACCAAAGTCAATACCTGGCTTTTGTGCAAATCCTTTTACCACCAATCTGGCCTTATATCTCATCTGTCCATTCTCGCCTTCCTTCAACCTGTAGGTCCATCTATTCTTGAGTGTTCTCTTACCAGCTGGCAATTCAACCAAATCCCATGTTTGGTTCTCTCTTAAGGACTCCAACTCCTCAACCATGCCACACTCCCACTCACTCTTGGACTCCACCTGTATTGCTTCTTCAAAACTCTCTGGTTCTCCACCATCAGTTAGCAATAAATAAAATAAAGAAGGAGAATATCTAATTGGAGGCTTACTCACCCTTTCTGACCTCCTGATGGGTGTCTGAGACTCATTCACAACACGCTGTCCACCCAAATTCTCTGACAGTGACCGACCTCGGTCACCTCCAGACCTGTTACTGGCCGACGCCAGTTCTTCCTGACTGACCTCGGTACCTGTACTGCCGATGTCGGTCTCTGTACGGCCGACGTCGGTTTCTGTCCTGCTGACGCCGGTTCCTAACCTGCCGACGTCGGTCTCTGTGTTTTCCTACAAGTGATTATTTCTTTTTCCCGTGAGCTCATCTTGGACCTTTACTTCATCCAATTCACCATTGCTCTGCTCAGATTGATTTAGCTTCCTTAGCTGATCACAATACATCACTCTTTCATTGAAAACAACATCACGGCTCCTGATTACCTTGTTAGTTTCTAGATTCCACAATCTGTAACCAAAATCATCTGAGCCATAGCCAATAAATGTGCATCTCATAGACTTAGCATCAAGCTTCTTTCTATTTTCCTTATCTATGTGCACAAAGGCTTCACAACCAAAAACTTTGAGATATGAAAGATCAACCTTTTTACCTGTCCATGCCTCTTCTGGAATACCACCATCTAGAGCTGTAGAGGGTCCTCTGTTAATCAGGTATACTGCAGTGTCAACAGCTTGTGCCCAAAACTGTAAGGGCAAACCGGCATGCAATCTCATACATCTTGCACGCTCCATTATTGTCCTGTTCATCCTTTTAGCAATACCATTTTGCTGAGGTGTCCTTGGAACCATCCTTTGCCTACGGATTCCATGCATGTAACAATAATCTCTGAACTTATTACTGCAGAACTCACCACCATTGTCTGATCTCAGGCACTTTAATCTTTTACCTGTTTCATTCTCAACCATAGCTTTCCAAATCTTAAAAGTCTCAAATACATCAGATTTTCTCCTAATACAATAGATCCATACCTTCCTTGTAGCATCATCTATGAAAGATACATAGTACTGTGATCCTCCAATGGAAGCAACCTGAGCTGGTCCCCACACGTCTGTGTGAACAAGCTGCAACTTATGCCTCTTCTTAGTAGACCCAGTCTTGAGAAAACTAACCCTTTTCTATTTTCCAAATACACAGTGCTCACAAAACTCTAGATCTATGCCTTTTAAATTTGAAAGCATACCTTTGGACTTAAGAATTGACATCCCCTTCTCACTCATGTGGCCAAGCCTTGAGTGCCACAATTTAGCGTCCACATCTGAAGTAGATAATACAGAAAGAGATTTGTTAGTAACACAATTACACAAATAGAGAGTACCTTCTCTCTTACCTCTGGCCATAACAAGTGCACCCTTGGTCACCTTCCAAGATTATGCTGTGAGAGTTACTGTACAACCCTCATCCCCTAACTTTCCTGCAGAAATCAAATTTCTCTTCAAGCTAGGAACATGCATCACATCTCTTAACACCCATGTGTTGTTATTCTGCATCTTCAGCTGCACTTTAGCTTTGCCAATTATTTTACAGGGCTCATCATCCCCTAGATACACTATTCCAAAATCTCCATGGATATAGTCACTGAAATATTCCCTGTTAGGAGTAGCATGAAAAGATGCACCAGAATCTAATACCCAAGATTCTATATTATTATGCAGAGAGAAAATTAAAGCATCCTGTGCAATACATCCAATCTTGGCTTCTTCCTTTCCTTCGTGTTGATTGTCCTCCTTAGGCTTTGACCAACAATCTCTGCTTATGTGCCCCATCTTTCCACAATTCCAGCATTGTGGCCTTCTGCCATTTCTGGATTTAGATCTGCCTTTCCCCTTAGATTTGGATCTTGATCTGCCTTTCTTGCTCTTCTCTTTCTGTCTTCCCCTGCTCTCAAAACTTAAAGCGTTCCCAGATGTCTCTTATGTGCTTTTCCTGCGTATTTCCTCATTCAAGATAACACTAACAACATCCTCTACTTTCAAAATATTTGATGCAGATGCAGTATTACTTACTGCCATTACTAAGCCATGCCAGCTTTCAGGCAAAGAACATAATATCAAAAGAGCTTTTATTTCATCATCAAACACTATATTCACTGAACTTAATTGATTCACAATTCCATTGAAATCATTCAGATGAGTAGAAACAGATCCACCTTCATTCATATGCAAATTAAATAACTACTTCATAAGATATACCTTATTAGAAGCTGAGGGTTTTTCATACAAATTTGCTAACGTAGTCATCAACTCTACCGTAGACTTTGCCTGTGATAAATTGGATGTCACAGTGGATGCTAGACTCAGTCTTATAGACCCCAGAGCCTTTCTGTCAAGAACTTCCCATTCTTCATCCTCCATGTCTTTGGGCTTCTTTGCAACGCCACCTAACGGTAAGTAGAGATCTTTCTGATACAGATAATCCTCTATCTGCATTCTCTAGTGTTGGTAATTTTTGCCATTGAACTTTTCCATTCTCAATTTACTTTCATCTACCATTGCTTTTCCCACTCAAACAGAAATCTCTGCAGAAACCCCTGTGAGAACCTGTAATCAATACACACTACACAGATCTGAACCACCTGTTAGTGCACCTGAACTTTGATACCACTTATTGGATATCAAGCTCTGAACCTGCAACCAAGGCTCTGATACCACTTGTTGGGGATCAACCAACAATAGATTACAATTGTGAAAGCAATAAACGTGGAATTAAATCAGATTGACAAGTAATTAGAATGAGATAATAGCAAGAACAAGAGATACAAGAAACCACCCTGAAAACTTGTATTAACAAACTCTTTACAAAAGGAATACAATTGAAGAAACTTATTTCTTCCACACCTCTCCTAGAAGTATAGATCTCTCACTAGATCTCTATTCCTCAAGAGCTCTCTCTCTCAAGAACAATCAACTCCAACAAGCCTGGATTGATTCAATTCTGTAATGTTCTTCACACACAATGAATTACCACAATAACTACTACAACTACAACAAGCTAGGAAGATCTAATTCTACATATAGAATTAGGAGACTTGAGCATGTACTTCCAACAAATAGTTAAGCCACTTGAACAAGGGCTCTAAAAATAGTATTGCCAATAATAGAGACGCGAGCTTGAGACTACAACTCAAACTCATCATGCAAACACTCGCTTCTGTCTATGGAAATAGCTCTCTGGACACGCAGGTAACCGACGTCGGTTCCTGCTGCTTGTCTGTGACCGCCGTCGGCCGACCCTCTGTCGACGTCGGCATCTCTGTAACTGCCTGTGATTGACGTCGGTCGCTCCTGATCGACGCCGGTGTCTGTGTAGACCCGAACCTGATAAGTGTGCTCCTAGGTGAAGCTTTTATCTCCACACCCTAACAGTCTCATCATATATTACCATTGATTTGAAGATAAAGTGACATTTACTACATAACACTATACCTTAGAGGTCCTTTACAAATAGACTAGGACATTTATAACACACCAAATATGCTCAAAACCTTTACAAATAATTCAAATTTTCAAATTTACATTTTGGCAGGGAAGTGCAATATTGCTTTAAACAACAATACAAGAAACTCTACTAGTTTGAATACATTCAAAATGACATGACAAGATATTCAAAGGTGACACATAACCAATCTTAACATATTTATGATGTATCAATCCAAACAAGCTAAAATTTTCATAGTTTGGTCATGCTCTTACATCACAATCTCACACCTACATATTAATTTCATTCAAGTTCCCTAGAAACCCTTACAACTTCACAAATCTTAAGTTGATGTGATTCAAAATCTCCTCCATGAAATTGATTTCAATTACCATATCATTAATTACTCAAGAAAATGGTCTTAATGCAATGCCCTTAGAGATTGTGCCCAGTCAAACTCTTATTTGGAATCAAGTCCCATTCTATTAGGTCATCTTCTAGAATAAGGATGTGTCATTACAAAATGAAGTATTTATTTTGATCAGTTGTCTTAGGTTTTTTAGTCCCTACTCAAATTTTTGAAGCAGCCAAATTTACTTTTTCCCTAATAACTCATCTTTCTTTTGTTTTTTGGTCTCTTAAATTTCAATCCTTATGAGTCTTCAAAGACATTGATTAATCCCAAGTGATGGGATTCAAGGACACTTATCAAACTTATAAAGACTTCTGCTATCTAATTACATTATCTTTCTAGCCAAAAGTTTGTAAATCTTTATAACTAATATAATCCACGAAAATTTTGATGAAATTTTATTTTAGTAAAGCGAAGACATGATTTTTCTAATTTTGAAATTTGAACTTTGAGGGCTTGTAGACATTATCATTGTCATAACATCAACTTTGGGCGCTATATCATTTTTTTGCATTGAACATTGGTCATAGTCTAGACTAAAATCTAAACTGATTACAATGTTTGAAATTGAAATTTTTACACAACATGGCCATGTCCAGTTACTATAAAATGTGAATAGTTTCCATAGCAACCAGCTCCCACTCTTGTGTTGATTATGAACAGTAGTTAATGGAAGCTTTGGTGCCTATTTTCACATAAAAACATGCATTTTCAGATATCAACTTGTAACCACCTCTATTACGTTGAAAATGCACACT
Organism: Torreya grandis; assembly: GCA_037957365.1. Taxonomy (NCBI): domain Eukaryota; kingdom Viridiplantae; phylum Streptophyta; class Pinopsida; order Cupressales; family Taxaceae; genus Torreya; species Torreya grandis. The sequence continues at coordinate 3,682,285 of JARHVA010000571.1, read as the reverse complement.
ACATCAATAAATTAAGGTTTTACAGTCATAAGAGATTTTTCAAGACATATCTCATAATCATTTTCCATTGTATCTAATCATAGGTTAGATAATGCAATGTAATTGACATAACTAACGATTTAAGATTCATGCAAGAATTTACATGCAAAGTCATGGAAGCATTTCCAATATGCATAGAAAATCATTTCTTTAAGTCAAATGACAAATTTACAAAATAAGTTCTCTTAGCTCCATGTATCGACAAGTGCTTGGAAATAAGCATCATCCAAACTAGTATCAGTATGCATGGCAATAATTTGCTTCAAGTGAATGTATAGAAACACAGAACAATGCATCACACTGCTTTCAAATAATCTCAGTCTTTCCTAGATTTTTCTACCATGTCCTAGTGCCCTCAGATCTATGAGACCAACACACATGATTTTGCCATGTTTCACTTAGCATTTATGTTTTTCCCCCATGATATACTCTTCACTCAGTGCCATCTAATCACATATGAACACATGGTAGCATCCTGGGCACCTCAGGGTCTTGATAAGAATGATCATTTTTGAGCACCTAAATGACTGCATTTTAGCCCCATAGTAGCATCCTAAGTTATCTTGGCAAGCCCTAGCACCTTAGGACTCTCAGGTTCCTTGGATACTACCATGTGGAAGGATCCTCAATGTTGGGGTGACTGCTCATGATTGGGTTTACAGAGACCCTGGGCTACTGGGCATGATGCACCAAAAATAACCATCTCAAAAACTTCAATTCAACCATATCCTTGCCTATACAGTTAGGGATATTTTTGAAACTTTTTAGAGGCCATACATGACCATACCTAACTAAAAAATAACAGGATAAGCTTTGTGATTTTTAAAAGATTTTTTATGAGAATCAAAAATAAATTTATTGTTATATAATTTATGAGTTTATGCCTGTTGAAAATTTTACTTACAATTTCATGTTTTCATCACCTGATCTATTGGGCTAGTTGCTGCCAAGTGGTATCATTCCAAGTGCCCATGATGTTAGGATAAACCTAGTCATGTTTGGGAATTTAGGTGCCCAACATGTTGCCATGTGGTAGTATGTTGGGTACCCCATAATCTCAATAAGACCAGTTACTAGCAGGCACACAAAAGTTTATGATGCAACCACATGGGAGCATGCTCGATTCCCCCAGTGTCTCGATAAGCCTTGTCACCTCATGACACCTAGGTGCCTACAATGCTACCACATAGCATCATCCTGAGTACCCTAGGGTCTCAACAAGCCCAACCACTTTTGTATGCCCAAACATCCAAGATGTACTTGAAGTTTATTTATGCACTTGTACGTAATTATTTTATTTATTCCATGAGAATCAAAAATAATTTTTTTCATATGCAATTTTTGAGTTTATACCAATTGATAAATTTGCTCGCAATTTTATGTTTTCATCACTTTATTTGTTGCATTAGATGCTGCCAAGTGGAAACATTCTATGTGCCCATAATGTCTGGATAAACCTAGACACATCCAAGAATGTGAGTGCCAAGGATGTTACCACATGGCAACTTGTTGGGTACCCTAATGTCTCAAGAATGCTAGTCACTGATGGGAATCTAAATGTTTGAGATGTAGCAATGCAATAGCATGCACAGTACCCCCAGTGTCTCAATAAGCGATGTCACCTATTGACACTTAGGTGCATGCGATGATACCACATGGCATCATCTCAGTTACCCCAGGGTCTCGATAATCTTTACCACCTCTATACGCCCAAAAAAATTGGGATGCACTTGAGATTTATTTATGTGCTTGTATGAAATTTTTTTATTAATTCGATGAGAATCAAAAATAAATTTCCTCTTATAAATTTTTTGAGTTTGTGCCTACTAATAATTTTGCTTCCAATTTTTTATTTTCATCCATTGGTCTACTGCACTAGATGTTACCAAGTGGGAACATTTTGGGTGCCGTAAGTATCCAAATAAACCTAGTTTCTTTAGCGAAGTGGGTAACTGGGATGCTATCGATGCTACCAAGTGGCAACATTCTGGGTGTCCCTAGTATTTGAACAAACCCAATCACTTTTATGAATGTGGGTACCCAAGATGATGCCATGTGGTAGTATGCTAGGTAGCCTGACATCTCGAGAAGACTAATCACTGGCAGGGACATGAACACCTAGGATGTGGTCATGTGGTAGCATTCTCAGTGCCCCTAGTGTCTTGATAAGCCCCATCACCTCCTAACACTTGAGTGCTTCTGATGCTACCATATGACATCATCTTATATACTTTGGGGTCTTGGCAAGCCTGTTCACCTCCAAGCACCCAAATATCTGGGATGTGTTAATCCCAAAATCTGTCACTCATTTTTGGGACAACATATGAACTATTTTGGTTCAACAGGACAAAATTATCTCTTCCCTTCTAAAAAATTGTTTTGAGTATTCAAATTCTTCATTATTCAAGCTTTTTCAGATTTCTACGGACTCTGTAGGCTTGAAACTACGGACTCTGCAGGCTTGAAACTATGAAATCTGCAGGCTTGAAACTATGGACTCTGCGGGCTAATTCTCACAAAGGAACAAGTTCTCAGCAATTAGGAAATTTAAAGATTGGTTCAACGCCTCAGTTTGACCAAAAATGTTCATTAGCAAGCTTCAAAGGAAGGATTGAACCATTGAACCATTAAACCCCGCTTCCAAAAAGGTTCAAAGGTTCAACGGGTTCAAAGGTTCAATGACGTCGGCAAGCTTAAAGAAGTTAAGCGTTTCGGAAGAAGTTCAAAGTTTGATCGCTCTCACAGGTTCAATGACTTCGAAAGACTTAGAAGAAAAGAAGGCTTCAAAAAATAAAGGAATGAACCGTTGAACCATTGAACCGTTGAACCTTGAACTAAAAATGGTTCAATGGGTTCAATGGATTCGAAGAGATGAAAAGACTTAGAATAAAAGAAGGCTTCAAAAGTAAAATTGAACCGTTGAACCAAAGTTGGTTCAATTGGTCGGTTCAAAGGACTACCCTAAATCTGAAAGGGCAAGTGCCCTTGCGGAGGGCAGTGAACGAAAGGCAGGTGGCCTTGCGAAGGGCAGGGAACATGTGCTCAAAGATCAAAGAGAAGGCTAAAAGAGAAGATTTCCTTCAGACTTTTTATCCGAGGAAATTACCAAGTAAAGGAACCAAAAGAATTCCTTCAGAAATATTTTTCATGGAATAATTTCACAAAGACAAGGCGAATTATTTCAGACAAAAAGTCCGAAGGAATTCGCCCGAAAGGAAAAGCAAAAGCCCGAAGAAAAGCAGTCAAGGCAAAGGAAAGGTTTCCTTCAAACAAAATGTCTGAAGGAATTCCTTCATACACTTGTCTGAAAGAATTAACCTGAAGGAATTAACCAGAAGACCACCCGAAGTACCTCGAAGGGCAGGTACCCTTGCAGCGGACTCTCGACATCAAGAAAATGGACCTTTCTCAAAGGCCCGAAGGGACACCTTCTCTTCAGCCCGAAGGGATACCTTCCCTCTGGGATGTCCCAAAGACATAGAGCCGAAAGAATTCTAAAGACTTAGCCAAAAACAAAAGATTCTAAGAATGAACCAATGAACCGATTGAACCTTGAACCAAAAGAGTTCAAAGTTCAATGGTTCACAGGTTCAACGGTTCAAAGGAAGCTCCAAATAAAGGAAGGAAGCAGCAAACAGATGATTCTAGAGACCATTTCAAAGGGATGGTTCAACCAAAGAGCAAGGAAGAGATTGAACCAGGGAAGCGATTGAACTGAGGAATTGATAAAGATCGCCCAAACCATTGAACTAATGAACTTTCACAGGTTCAAAGGTTCATAGTTCAATATGGTTCAAACAACCAGCAACCATTGATGTCCCCACAAATGTCAAATTTAAGGTAATGGAATATCCATTAAATTTCAAATATAGCGTAGAAGTTGAAGGATAAACCAAGTGACCAGCTAAAGATAGAGCCTAAGAGCTCAAATTTCTACAAGGAAGAGAGAACAATACAAAAAGATCAAAAATATATATAAGGGAGTTATTTCTAGTAGGTGAAATAAAGGACGCGGCCTATTTTTCTCCATGAAGTAAAGGTAAAGTGAACAGCTACGCAATTAAGAAGGAAAGGCCCAGGCAGCCTATACTTTGGAGGAGACATATTAGATCAATTGGCACGCCACAGTTAAGGCGGATGCACTGTTCCAAGCATGGCCCCTTGACAGAACTAAAAATGCATTCAAGGCATTGACCGCAGCATGGGTTGTTCCATGAAATAAAGTGTCAGGATTTTCTTGATCGCTATATATTGTAAATCTCTTGTTTTATGCAAAGGAGATCTCTCCATTATAGAAGCAAAATTCTGCCCAAATTGAAAGGCGATTACTGAGACTTTGAACTCATATTGTTGATCATATTACTTTATCTGAATGAGAAAGCAAGTTACTTTCAGACTTTGTGCTATTATAACTTATGTTATTTTAGAAAATTGTTCTTATGTCCATTTCCTAGGAGCATTCTTGTTTATTTAATCTAACAAGCAGAACTAGTGGAAGTAATCAAGAAGGTGTCCTGAAGCTAGTTATGGAAAGAATTTGTGCTGTCACAATTGTCTTCAGTGTGTTTTTAGTTTCTTTCTACGTAAAAGATCTTGGGATGACTTTGTGTCCCCATTATCTTTCATATTTCACTCTTAGAGCAGTTGAGGTGGAGACTTTGTGTTGCACCTCATTCTTTTGGTTACTGCGCCCTTGTTACCTGTTGGTTACACACCAGAAAGAACTCTTGCGCCCTGCTGCAAGACCACTTCTGAAAGAAGAGAGGTGCCTTCAGTATTATCACTAGGATTTCTCCTTTATTTGTGAACATCATCTCTGAAAAAAGAGAGATGGATGGTGTAGTCCTACCCCTGAGTGTTATTTTCTGCTTATATATATAGTATATAGCTCCTCATATTTATAGGGAACCTCTCCTTGATGAGAGGAGAGATTTGTCCACCTCTGATGTGGTAAACTTGCACATTTGGTTGACCAATCTCCCTTTGTTGTGGTTGAAGAGACCTATTTTGCACATTAGTTAACTGGTGACAAAATATTCACCCAACAATTTTTTGGCAACTCCGTTGGGGACACATCAATTTTGTGCAATTTAAAGCCTCAAGCTTTAAATTGAAGCATCCCTTGTGTCTTATCCATTATCATTATAGCCTTATCCATTTCCATTATATACTCTAGCAACTCCACGCTATACTAGAAACCAGAGAGCCCAAGGTGTTGTTGACTCTATTTTTGAGTTGGTGCAATATGGCAATTTCGATTTGTTCCCTCCCCAACTTCAAGTTCAACGATCCAAGAGTGTTCCTCCTACCCATACCAAGTCACCAACATAAGGCAAAGCTTCTTTTTCTATTGTTATCAGAGCTTTGCCTATACATACTCCACCCAGATTTGTTATCCACCTTTTCCATAATCAAATCATGGCAGTTTAAGGCCCCTAGGGTAACTCTTTCGGCCCACTCAATCTTACTTCACCTCTACATGAGCTACCACACAGTTCAAGGAAGAATTTCCCCAAATTCTTTGGTGATGGGAGAGTTCACCCTGATGAACATGTTGCAGCATTTAGCATAGCCTGTGGCATGATAGGTGTGGAATATGAAGACGTAGCAATCAGGCTATTTATGGAAACACTACAAGGTGCTGCTGCAGACTGGTTCTACCATCTGTAGGCTTAATCAGTGACTGACTGGCACACTCTCAAAGCTAAATTTGAAGCCAGGTTCAAGTCTGCAGAAGATGCGTATGCCTTGTTGGCCCAGCTCACACAGATGAAGAAGGAACCTCATGAACTTATGAGGGACTTCATTGCCAAGTTTGACAAGTTAAGGAACCAGATTCCTACAATTGCTCAGCCAACACCTAAGAACCTTAAATGCTTCTACATCAACTCACAACTGTCTGAAGTGAGTTTTTTGCTGAGACGGGCTGGCCACATAGACCTTGCTGCTACTCAAGATTTAGCTACTAAGGTAGAATATGACCTTATCTTGGCAAGAAACATAAGGAGAGATCCTAACAGATGTAAATCATCTTCATCTTCTGAGTACTCACCTACAGTCACCACTGATCCAATGGTGTAGAAGCTGGCAAATGAATTGCTAGCTCTTAGAAAGTAAATGGTGCAGGGGATGTCATCTGCTCCTTCATACAGAGATATACCAAGGAAGACATTCCCCAATCAGTCATACCAATGCAATGCTGCCAAAAATTAAGGGCAAACAAATCGTCTTCCTTCCCCACGGGGGAACCTTGCCATTGAAGCACCTCCAACCAATTTAGCAGTTGGATATCTTGAAGCAGAATTAGATTTCTCCTTCTAGCCTGAGTTGAACCCAGAAGATGATGCCAATCTCTTCATAGAAGGAGAAGAAGAATTAGCTGACGACTCCAACATTGGTATCCTGAATTACCAGGATGAACCCATAAGTGAAGGTAAAGCAGATGAGGGATCATATGCTGTGTTCACCCAGTCCCAAAATCATTCATCCCAGCAAGCTGATAAAGAAAAAATAGAGGAGCGACCTCAACCAACAATTTCAATTACTAAGCGGGGAACAACTCTACCTTTCCAGCCAAAGGACCCGGTGATTGCAAGAAAGGTAAGTACATCAAACATCCCTACACCTTCTACTTAAAATTCATAGACCAGTCCTCCCCCTCCCAAAAACCAAAAGGATGGACTCCCATCCTCTCTTCTTAATTCATTTCAGACATTTGACATAATTGACCATATAAAGAAAACCAAAATTCAAATGTCTGAATTTGAATTCTTGCAGTCCAACACTTAGCAGTTAGATAAGTTGTTTCAATGTGTAAAGAACCAAACCTTCCCTGTAGGAGAAACAATTACAAAGGTAACTCATCACCCCCCCAAGAACACATCCACTAGGAATAACCTTGTCATTACTCCTCATGCTGCTCCCGAGAGGACTGAACCATTTTATGTCTCCCTGTTGATAAATAGTCACCAGCTAAACAATTGCATCATAGATTCCAACGCATATGATAATGTCATGCCTACTAAAGTGGTGGAATCCCTTGGTCTCACACTGATCAAGACATATGGGAGATGTTTCTCCTTGGAGAACAAACAAGTGCCACTGCTGGGACAAATCAAGGACACCTAATTTGCATTTGTAGCATTCCCAGACAAGAAAATCAAGATGACTATCCTGGTGGCCAACGTCCCAGCATCATATGGCATCCTTTTTGGGTGAAATTTTTGCAAAGATGTTGGTGGCAAACTATGCATGGACCTATCCGAGGCAAGAATCCTAGTCAAAGGTGTCATGCAGAGATTGTTCACTAAGAAGGAAGCAAAATACATGGTCACTCAAACATCAGCGCCTGAAGCTCAAATTCTAGTTGAGTCTTCAAGAATGGGTAATTACTTTTTATCTACGGAGGAAGTCTATCAGGCCTCTGATGAAATTCCCAAATGTGTCAACCTGAAAATTATTTCAGATGCAATAGCAAAAAGATTAGTGGAATGCAGTGCAAGTGTAGAAGGATCTCCCCCTCCAAACGAAGGAGAATTTAAGGAAAAATCAGTGTCTGATGAGGTATGGATTCTAGAATTTGATGGCAGCTGCTCCTCTATTGGTTCAGAAGCTGGGATTGTGTTGATATCTCCTAAAGGAGATATTTTTCCTTCTTCATACAAGTTGCAATTCAGCAACACCAACAACACAGCTGAGTATGAATCTTTATTGCTTGGATTGAAGGCAGCTCAAGATAGAGGTGTTAAACTCCTTCATGCTAAAGGAGATGTTGAACTGATGGTTTGTCAGGTGAGGAACCTGTGTCAAACCAAGAATAAAATATTGTGCCATTACTGCAATCTGGTATGGGATCAAATTGAAATTCTTGAAGCTTTCAATATTTTTGTAGTGTTTAGAGAGCCTCATAAGCGTGCAAATTTATTGGTTGTCCCTACAACCTTCATGGTTCCTCACCCTGATTTCAAAGATAATAGGTACACTATCAAACTGGTCTTGCGACCAAGTGTGCCTGATAATGCCAGTCATTAGCAGGTATCTAAGGGGGATAATTAAATCATGTGTTGGACTGAACCAGAAGAGCAACAAGCTTTGGTAGTGAACCATACTGCTGCGTGTGAAAGTCAGGAAAAGGAACTCTTCACCAAGAGAGCAAGGATTTATGGTTTTCAAATTGGAGACCACATCTTGCCATGGGGCAAGAAGAGAGAACCAAAAGGAGTGCATAGAAAATGTGATTCCTGGTGGAGAGTTCCATTCACCCATCACCGGTTCTTGGGAGAAAATGGTTTCTTGCTAGTTTATCAAGATGGAATGCCATTTTCATTGTCTCATAGTGGGTGGCATCTGAAGCGCTTCAATTCTTGAAGCTTCAAATAAGATCATTTGTACATATGTATATTTGTATAGTATTTAGTTTTGTTTTATGCTTTCCATTTTTGTTTTCATTTTTGGTGCCTTTTTTTTTTGGGTAGCATGACTCCGTAGCCCAATGGCATACTTCAAGGCACTGGAGATTTTGGGTTCTACTCCCCTTAGCTATTCCAAGTTTTCAACTGAAGGAAGTTCCCCAACTGGAGCCAGTTGTTGTTCCCAAAATCTATCACTCATTTTTGGGATAACATATGAACTATTTTGGTTCAACAGGCCAAAATTATCTCTTCCCTTCTAAAAAATTGTTCAGAGTATTCAAATTCTCCATTATCCAAGCGTTTTCAGATTTCTACGGACTCTACAGGCTTGAAACCACAAACTCTGTAGGCTTGAAACTACGGACTCTGCAGGCTTGAAACTACAGACTTTGTAAGGTAATTCTCACAAAAGAACAAGTTCCCAGCACTTAGGCAATTTCAAGATTGGTTTAACGCCTCGGTTCAACCAAAAATGTTTATCAGCAAGCTTCAAAGGAAGGATTGAACCATTGAACCCCACTTCCAAAAAGGTTCAAAGGTTCAACGGGTTCAAAGGTTCAACGACGTCGGCAAGCTTAAAAAAGTTATGCACTTCGGCAGAAGTTCAAAGTTCAACCGCTCTCACAGGTTCAATGACTTTGAAAGACTTAGAAGAAAAGAACGCTTCAAAAAACAAAGGAATGAACCATTCAACCTTGAACCAAAAATGGTTCAACGGGTTTAATGGGTTCGAAGAGATCAAAAGACTTAGAATAAAAGAAGGCTTCAAACGCAAGATTGAACCGTTGAACCAAAGTTGGTTCAATCAGTCAGTTCAATTGGTCAATTCAAAAGACTGCCCTAAAGCCAAAAGGGCAAGTGCCCTTGTAGAGGGCAGTAAACGAAAGTCAGGTGCCCTTGCAGAGGGCAGGGAACATTTGCTCAAAGATCAAAGAGAAGGTCGAAAGAGAAGATTTCCTTCAGACTTTTTGTTTGAGGAAATTACCAAGTAAAGGAACCAAAAGAATTCCTTCAGAAAGATTTTCTACCGAAGAATTTCACAAAGACAAGGTGAATTCTTTCAGACAAAAAATCCAAAAGAATTCCTTTGGACTTTTGTCCGAAGGAATTCGCCCGAAAGGAAAAGCAAAAGCCCGAAGAAAAGCATACAAGGCAAAGGAAAGGTTTCCTTCAGATAAAATGTTCGAAGGAATTCCTTCAGACATTTTGTCTGAAAGAATTAACCTGAAGGAGTTAACCTGAAGACCACCTGAAGGACCCCGAAGGGAAGGTACCCTTGCGAGGGACTCTCGGCATCAAGAAAATGGACCTTTCTCAAAGGCCCGAAGGGACACCTTCCCTTTGAGATGTCCCAAAGACATAGAGCTGAAGGAATTCTAAAGACTTAGCCAAAAGCAAAGGATTCTAAGAATGAACCAATTGAAACTTGAACCAAAAGAGTTCAAAGTTCAATGGTTCACATGTTCAATGGTTCAAAGGAAGCTCTAGACAAAGGAAGGAAGCAACAAACGGATGATTCCAGAGACTAATTCAAAGCGATGGTTTGACCAAAGAGCAAGGAAGAGATTGAACCAAGGAAGTGATTGAACCAAGGAATCGATAAAGATTGCCCGAACCATTGAACCATTAAACCAATGAACTTTCACAGGTTCAAAGGTTCATAGTTCAATATGGTTCAAACAACCAGCAACCATTGACGTCCCCACGAATGTCAAATTTAAGGTAGTGGAACTTGAAGGATAAACCAAGCGACTAGCTGAAGAGAGAGCCCAAGAGCTCAAATTGCTACAGGGAAGAGAGAACAATAAAAAAGATCAGAAATATCTACAAGGGAGTTATTTTCAATAGGTGAAACAGTGCCACCAAGTAGACTTCTGAGCGCACCAAATCAAGGATCTAGCCTATTTTTCTCCATGAAGTAAAGGCAAAGTGGATAGCTGCACAAATAAGAAGGAAAGGACCAGGCGGCCTATACTTTGGAGGAGACATATTAGATGAATTGACATGCCACAGTTGAAGCGGATGCACTGTTCCAAGCATGGCCCCTTGATAGAATTGAAAATGCATTCAAGGCATTGACCGCAGCATGGGCCGTTCCATGAAACAAAGCGTTAGGATTTTATTGACTGTTATATATTGTAAATCTCTTGTTTTATGCAAAGGAGATCTCTCCATTATAGAAGCAAAACTCTGCCCAAATTGAAAGGCGATTACTAAGACTTTGAGCTCAAATTGTTGATCATATTACTTTATCTGAATGAGAAAGCAAGTTACTTTTAGACTTTGTGTTGTTATAACTTGTGTTATTTTAGGAAATTGTTCTTATGTCCATTTTTTAAGAGCATTCTTGTTTATTTAATCTAACAAGCAGAACTAGTGGAAGTAATCAAGAAGGTGTCCTGAAGCCAGTTGTGGAAAGACTTTCTACTGTCACAATTGTCTTCAGTGTGTTTTTAGTTTCTTTCTATGTAAAGGATCTTGGGATGACTTTGTGTCCCCATTATCCTTCGTATTTCACTCTTAGGGTAGTTGAAGTGGAGACTTTGTGTTGCACCTCATTCTACTAGTTATTTCACCCTTGTTACCTGTGGGTTACCCACCAGAAAGAAATCCTATGCCCTGCTGCAAGACCACTTCTAAAAGAAGAGAGGTGCCTTCAGTATTATCACCAGGATTTCTCCTTTGTCTGTGAACATCATCTCTGAAAAAAGAGAGATGGATGGTGTAGTCCTACCCTTGAGTGTTATTTTATGCTTATATATATAGTATATAGCTCCTCATATTTACAGGGAACCTCCCCTTGATGAGAGGATAGATTTGTCCACCTCTGATGTGGTAAACCTGCACAGTTGGCTGACCAATCTCCCTTTGCTGTGGTTGAAGAGACCTATTTTGCAAATCAGTTAGCTGGTGACAAAATATTCACCCAACAAGATGCACTTGAGGTTTATTTATGCACTTTTATATAATTATTTCATTCATGTGATGAGAATAAAAAAGAAGTTTATTATTATACAATTTCTAAGTTTATGCCCATTGATAATTTTATTTATAATTTTTTATTTTCATCAACTACTTTGTTGCACTGGATGTTACCAAGTGGCAACATTTTGGGTGCCCCTGGTGTCTGGACAAACCCACACACATTTGGAATGTGGGTGTTTGGGATGCTACCAAATGGCAGCATTTTGGGTACCCCAGTGTCTAGAGAAGGCCAGTCACTGGAGGGAACTTAAATATCTAGGATATAACCATGTGGCAACATATATGGTGCCCCTAGTGTCTTGATAAGCCTTATTACCTCCCAACACCTAGGTGCGCATAATGCTACCACATGGCATCATCCCGCATCCCTCAAGATCTCAATAAGCTTGATCACATCCAAGCACCCAAACATCTAGGATGCACTTGAGGTTTATTTATGTATTTATATATGATTATTTTATTCATTTGATGAGAATAAAAAAGAAGTTTTTTATTATATATTGTTGAATTTATACATATAGATAATTTTGTTTGCAATTTTATGTTTCCATCACTTAATATGTTGTGTTAGATGTTATCAAGTGGCATCATTTTGGGTGCCCCTAGTGTCTAGATAAACCCAGTCACATTTGAGAATGTGGGTACTCAAGATGATGCCATGTGACAACAAACCTAGTCATGTCTAAAAATATGGGTGCCCAAGATGCTACCACGTGGCAGTGTGCCAAGAACCCCCACATCTCGATAAGGTTTGTTATGCAATTTCTAAGTTTATGCCTATTGATAATTATGCTTGTAATTTTTTGTTTTCATCACCTAATCTATTTTTCTAGATGTTGTCAAGTGGTAATATTCTTATTACCCTAGATGTCTAGATAAACCCAATCACATCCAGGAATGTAGGTACTTGGGATGCTACCACATGGTAGCATATCGAGTACCCCAACATCTTGAGAAAGTCAATCACTTGCAAGGACCCAAACAATTGGGATGCAGCTGCATGGTAGCATCTCAGGTGCCTTATTGTCTTGATAAGGGATATTGTTGAAACTTTTTAGAGGTCATACATGACCATACCTGAGTGAAAAATAGTAGGGTGAGCTTTGTGTTTTTTTTAAGATTTTTGAATTTTACTTGTCAACTTCAATTATGAGTTGAGGTTTATTTATGCACTTATATGTAATTATTTTATTCAATTGATGAAAATAAAAAAGAAGTTTTTTGTTATATAATTTATGATTTTATGCCTATTGATAATTTTGCTTGCAAATTTTTTTATCACCTAGTCTGCTACATCATATGCTATCAAATGGTAGTATTCTACATGCCCCTGATGTTTGGACAAACCTAGTTATATTCAAGAATGAGGGTGCTTAATATATTTCCGTGTAGTATCATGTATGTACCTCAATGTCTCAATAAGGTTAGTCACTAGTAGGGACCCAAATGTCCAAGATGTAGTCTTGTGGTAGCATGCTTGGTACCCTCGGTGTCTTAACAAGCTTTGTCACCTCCTGACACCTAGGTGTTGCTGATTTTTCCACATGGCATCATCCTGAGTACCCCAAGGTTTTGACAAGCTCGATCACCTTTGGGTACCTAAACATCTAGGGTGAAACTACGTGGTAACATCCCATTTGCCCCTATGTTTCACCAAGCCCTAACATCTCTAGGATCCTAGGTGTCTTTACGACCAAAGGTATTACCAGCTTCACACAAAGTAGAGAATTCTAAAAATAGTGTCAATGGAATCTTCATCCCAAATCTCGTTTCCTTCAGCTTACTCAATCATAGGAACAAAAGAATTATTAGACATAAAATTTGAATCAACAACCTTTAATCATGAATTCAAGAACTACTCATAGGTTTTGATGCGATCGAGGTTATCCAACCCTATAAAGTAGAGGAATAGCTCTCCATTTTCACACAAAGATACAGGGATGATTTATTGGCAATCAAAGCAATTGGCCTCCATAATGTCATGGGCAAAATAGAGGTGATGCCCTGTATAGACTTGCTCTTTGATTATTATTTAATGGGAAAATTACAACAAAAATACTACATTACATGTTGAACAAGACACCAATGGCCTATATTAGTGACAATGCCTTCAAAAAATATTACTGTCTTCTCATTCCCAACATTACCTATAAACAAGATATAAATAATTCATGGCTACAAAACAACAATGTCATTAGCAAATTATAAGAATGGGTGGCCAACCCAACCAAATTTAGAATCCAAGGTCTGACCTCTACCATTCCCATCATTGATTTTAGGCCAAAAGTTAGAATTATAATGGCCTTTTTGAATACAATATTTGGTCTCTCAACTATTTCTTATGTCAATGAGGTATGGGTTCCCTTTTTGGATGATTTTGACTTCTAGCCAAACCATTTCCCTAGGCAAAATCATTAGTTAAAATTTGATTTCGATGCTTACCAATCCCCAGAGTTCCCTGTATGAGAATTTTTATATGATGTCCTATGTAGTGGATGTAATAATAACAATAATACATGCATCGCCTGACGAACCTTGACAACCATCTATCGAATACTTAAACAATAGGATATGTGATGAGTTTAATATCCTCCATGTGCAATGATTTGGGAAGAACACGAGAAGGATAACTGAGACCTTCTATCCCATAGTGTACCAAGCCATCTATGGCAAAAACATGACTCAAATGTCCCATTGCATAAAAAGTGTTGTTAGGAATATATAATGTAGAGCAACATTAATGAAATAAATACATAATTAAAATGTAGAAAAACACAATAGAATAGAGACATATTTAACATGGTTCATCTAATATGGGCTACATCCACATAGAAATAACCAGTTCTTCTCTTATTCATTCCAACAAATGAAGGAAAAAACCTGCAATACATACACTGCAATATCCTCTTCACTCCATCATGATTACAATGCCTTCATATCAAAGTAAGGTTACATATTAGGGAAAAAATGCACCAACATAATTTCTACCATTAGATATGCAACCTAATAGTGAATGGTCTAGATTTACTATGAAATGACAGTATTTTACAATGCATTTTTCATAAAATTTTGCTTCAGGGGTGCTGCCCCCAAACCCTTGCCAGGGGGAGCTCACCCACCTAAAACCCTATGGTGACCGTAATGGGGGGTGGGGTAGGGGGCACGGGCGGGGGGCGGAGTTTCCCCCTCACACCCCCTATCAAGAACTGGGCATTCTAATAAGATCAAGATCCACCATCCAACAATCTCCCACTTAGAGACTGATTGTTGCAACTCCATAGCTACAACTCTTTTTTGGACTTTTCTTTGAACTTTGACCTTGGCATGTTTCTCATCTTATTATCCTTGAAGACCTATTGAAGCTGAACAACTCTCTATATTCTCCTTCATGACTGCCTTTGTTAGCATATCTATAGGATTTTGACTCGTATAGATATTTTCCAACTTTAGTTGACCATCCTCTAAAACTGAACGAATGAAGTGATACCTGAGTTGTATATGTTTGGTTCTTGAGTGGAATGTTGAGTTTTTTCTAAATGAACCGCACTCTAGATATCACTATACAACTTACAATCTTTTTGCTTCTGCCTCAACTCTCCCATGAACCATTGCATCCATATCATCTCCTTTATTGCTTCTATAGTTGCAAGCATACTCTACCTCTGTAGTTAACAAAGTAACTATCTTCTATAATTTTGAAATCCAACTAATTGTTGTGTCACTAATAGTGAATATGTAACCTATGGTGCTCTTCCTACCATCTAAATCTCCATCCATGTCTACATCAACATATCCTTATAAGGTAGCATCTGATCCTTCATAGCATAATTGTCTATCAGTGGTCCCTCTCAAGTACTTAAGAATCCACTTGACTGTATCCCAATGCTCTTTTATGGTATTATTCACAAACTTGTTGAAAACTCACATTACATTAGAAATGTATGGTCTATTGCACACCATAACATATATTAGACTTCCAACTGTTGAATCATAGGGCAATTTGGACATGTAATTGATTTCTTCCTATGTTTTAGGACATTGTTCCTTGCTCAATTTGAAGTTCCCTCCCAAAGGTGTACTCACAAGTTTTGCATCTTGCATATTGAACCTAACTAACACCTTCTTGATGTAATCTTCTTGAGATAATGTCAAATTTCTATTTTTCCTATCTCTTATTATTCTCATATCAAGGATTTGCTTTGCATCATTCAAATCCCTTATTGCAAATGAATTTGCTAGTTTTCTTTTGAGCTCATTTATATCATGCATATTAGACCCTGTAATAAGCATGTCATCTACATAGAATAACAAGATAATATAGTTGTCATTATCTAATCTCTTAAAATAACATATTGGTTATAATATAACATTGTTTCATTGTAAACATGTCAAATTTAAAGTACCACTGCCTTGGAGCTTGCTTTAGGCCATACAAACTCTTCTTCAACCTACACACAATTTTCTACTTACCTTTGACTTCACATTTTTTTGGATACCCCATGTATATTTCCTACTCCAACTCACCATGAAGGAATGTAGTATTCATGTCTAACTGTTCAAGGTGCAAATCTTCTACTACTACCAAACTTAAAATAGTTCTTATGGTAGTCATTTTAACAACTGGAGAAAGTATTTTGTCAAAATATATACCCTTTTTTGTGCAAACCCATTGACAACAATTTTGGCCTTGTACCTCTTTTTGCCTCCATCTTCTTCCTTCAACCTATAAACCCATTTATTATAAAATGCTCTCTTATCTATAGGCAACTGAACCAAATCTCATGTTTGGTTATGTACCAAGGAGTCCATCTCCTCTTTCATGCCTTGCTCCCACTTCTTTTTGGTTTCTACCTACATTTCTTCTTCATAACTTTTTGGCTCAGCACCATCATTCAATAATAAATATTAAAGTGAAGGAGATTATTGTTTAAGGAGTCTACTTACTCTGGTAGATCTTCTAATTACACTTTCAGGAGTTTGAGGTACTTGTTGTTGTTGTAGTTATTGGACATTCTAATTTTCTAGCACCTTTGGAATTTTATTTCCAGTGATTTCATCAAGTACTACATATTTTGTATTTGTCTTTTCATGTTTCTTTCCCTACAACTAATCTTTGTACATGACCTTCTCATTAAAGATCACATCTCTATTCTTAATTATTTTACGATTTTCAAAATCCCATAAATGGTAACCAAAATCATTAACACCATATCCAATAAAAGTACATTTCTTGGATTTTGCTTCAAACTTGGTTCTATATTCTTTATCAATATGGATAAATGCTTCACAACCGAAAGTCTTTAAAAAATAATAGTCTACCTTTTTACCTGTCCATGCTTCTTCTAGAAAGTCACCATCTAAAAGACTTGAAGGTCTTGTGTTTATTAATTAAATATTAGTATCCACAACTTCTGCCCAAAACTGTAAGGCCAACTCTGTATGAAATCTCATGCTCCTTTCACACTCCATGATTGACTTGTTCATCCTTTCTGACACACCATTTTGTTATGGTGTTTTTGGAACCATCTTCTCTCAATGAATCCTGTGGGATGAATAATAATTATCAAACTCTTTGTTGTAGTATTCACCTCTATTATCTGATCTGACACACTTGAACTTATTTCCTATCTCATTCTCAACCAAAGCTTTGCATTTCTTAAAAGTATCAAAGACATCAATTTTTTTTTGTATGCAATAAACCCAAGTTTTTTTAGTTGCATTATCAATAAAAGTAACTTAATAAGAAGAGCCACCAAGGGATTATACCTGAGTGAATACACATACATCTGTATGCACAAGATCTAACTTTTCATCCTTATTTGTCTTCCCAACTTTAAGAAATCTAACTCTCTTCTATTTTTCATAGACACAGTTCTCACATAAATCTAGTTTCACCTTCTTCAAATCTGGCAACAAATTCTTTAGGTGGAGAACTTGCATCCTCTTCTCACTCATGTGCCCAAGTATGTGGTGCCATAATTTTGTATCCACTTCTATAAAAACTAAATAAATAGAAGAGTCAACATTACCATTACATAAATATAATGTACCTATATTCTCTCCTTTTTCTATTAGCAGTGATCCTTTAGTGACATTCCATAATTTTTTTACAAATGTAACTGTACAACCCTCACTTCTCAATTGCCCTGATGAAATTAGATTTCTTCTTAGCTCAAGAACATGCCTCACCTCTTTCAATAACCATTTGTTTCCATTTTTTAATTTTATCTGTATCTTACCCTTTCCAATAATTTTATAGGGTTTACCATCATCCAAATAAAACTGTCTAAAATCACCTTGAACATAGTCTTAAAAATATTTCCTATGAGGTGTAGCATGAAATGAAGCCCCTAAATCTAACACCCAAGAATCATTAATATTATCTAAATAAAGGATTAAAGCATCTTGTAACACATCATCTACTACATTTGCTTCCTGATTTTTATCTTGTTGTCCATATCCTTGTTTTACTTTTTGAAACTAATAATCTTTCTTCAGGTGTCCTTCCTACAAATCTAGTACACCAATATTCCTCTGCATTTGGATATCCCTTCTTAGACTTCCCATGATTCCTTGGGCCCTTTCTTCTATCCTTTTATCTTCCACTATTCTCCATAGTCAAAGCATTACCTGATGTCTCAGCTGTGCTTTTTCGTCACATTTCCTCACCAAGAATAACACCAATAACATCATAAACCTTTAAAGTGTTTGAACTAGAGATAAAATTACTCACAACCATGACCAAGTCATTCCATCTTTCTGGCAATGAGCACATAATTAAAATAGCCCTAACCTCATCATCAAAGTTTACTCATACAGAACTTAACTGATTTGTGATCGTGTTAAATTCATTTAAATGATCAATAACAGACTCACCTTTTGACATCCCCATATTAAATAAACACTTTATAAGAAATACCTTGTTGGAGGTTGAGGGTTTTTCATACACTCTATCCAATGCTTTTATCACATATGCTATTATCTTTTCTTTTGAAATATTGAAGGCCACTGATGTTGCCAGGAATAAATGTATTGTTCTTAGTGCCTTTCTATCAAGAACCTCCTATTATTCATCCTTCATAGTCAATGGATTCTTTGTTATTCTTCCCAATGGTAGGAAAATATCCTTTTGATATAGATAGTCCTCCATTTGCATCATCCATAGCTGGTAGTTTTGTCCTTTAAACTTCTCGACCTTAAACTTGCCTTCTTTTGCCATTATTCCCACTCAAACTAGAAACCCTCTTTTTGTATGAGTTTATTTGCCAAATAAACCTTCAGCTCTGATACCAGTTATTAGGAACATAAAATTTAGAGCAATATTAATGAAATAAAGAAATAATTAATGCAAAAAAATACAACACAATAAAGACACAAATTTAATATGGTTCACCCAATATGGGCCATGTCCACACAAAAATAACCAATTCTTCTCTTATTCAGTCCAACAAATGAATGGAAAATCTTGCAATACATACACTACAATATCCTCTTCACTCACACACAATGTGACATCATGATTACAATGCCCTCATATCAAATTAGGGTTACATATTAGGGCAAAAATACACTAACATAATTTTTACCGTTAGATCTATAACCTAATAGTGAATGGTCTAGATTTACTATGAAATTACAATATTTTACAATGCATTTTTCACAAAATTTTATTTTGTGGGTGCTTCCGCCAAACCCCCACCTGGAGGAGATCACCCCCTTGGACCCCCATGGTGACCATAGTGGGGGGCATTGCTCCCCCACACCCCCTGTCGAGAATTGGGCATTCTAATAAGATTAGGCTCTACCATCCAATAAAAAGGACCATAAGGAAAAGGGGTGATTACTGGTTATACCCTAAGTGCGTAGTGATAAGAATAGAGGGCACAATGACACATTACTTATACCTTACAAAGATATTCCTAGAGATGATGGTCGAGCATGAAATAGCTGCCCATTTGGGTGATAGTGTTGTTGTGTTACTAAGGAAGGCAAACCAAGAAACATTTCATTCCACCCCCTCAATATTGATTGAATGCAGTATGAGAGGTGGAAACATCTGCCTATCATTGGAAAAATCAGGAACCATTATGAGTTCAAACAGGTCCTTTTCAGACACTAGGATCCTATAGGAAATATCCAAACTCACCTCAAGAAATATGAAAAAGTTGAAAATTGGATATGGCCATCAGTCCTATGAGCATGATATCATATTCATGAATGTTGAGGATGAATCTAAGGTAGCCACAAGGATGCGTAAGGACAATATGTCTATGATATTTGTAAAAAAAATCCAATATGACCCTACAATCACCAAAGAAGATACCCACAAGATTGTAAATTAGCAACAGATTTTGAGAGCTACTCATGCCCCCCTCCTCAAGCAAAAAAGGAAACACTAGCATAAGCCAACCCATCTAGGGTGACTCAAATTATATAATAACTTGGCACCCCAGGGTTCATAAACATAGACATCTATTATCACTTCTCCCAAGTAGAGAGTTAAAGAGAGATGATCATCAAGTCTTAATGGAGCTACAGATATATTTTTTTATGTTTCCTCTACATCCACTAAATATTGCACACGAGGTAACTCTTCCCTCTTTCTTGTCTCTAGTTCTTGTTGTTTCATATCCACTAACACATTAAATATAAATTACACTTACTACTATGGAACCTACTCCTCCATCAATCATCTTCCTGGTAATGGACACTCTAGTCACTTCATCCCTGCTAGAATTTCTTGTCACTTCACTCCATCCTCACTTGTTCCATTCACTATTCCCCATCTCTTATTTGAATCTCAATTGTGCCACTTTCTACTACTACCAAAATAATTTTGACATATACAAGGAAACCTAAGACCCCACCTACTTCTCCTTGGGATAAATAGGTAGAAGAGGAACCACTTGAGGTTCCTAAAGTAAGGGGGAATAAAAAATAGGGCTCAAGAAGAACAAACTATGACATCCCCTTCAAGGTAAAGTTAAGCTAGACAATTTTTTTTAATATAATAACTTCTTAATCGAAAGTTATATCACACTAACAAAACCATTCATTCTAAATTTGATTGAATACAAACATACATACTTTCTAGTGATTGAATTTGTATACAAGTACAACACATAATCCCTTATACATTAAATGTGAGCATGGGTGGATAGTCAAAGGTAAACAACTTTCCTTGTTTCTAGTATAAATTCAATTTACTTTGCATGCATTATTAAAATGAAACAATTACACCATAACCATGTATATTTAATCTAACTATTTCCAAATCATGTCCTATAACAATAACATTTCAATAAGAACTTATTTCATTAACGTTTTACATAAAACACAATGAATTATAATCAAAGGATTAACACTTCGAAACACAAATAATTAAGATAAAGTATTGGCTCCATAATTTCTCTTCCTTTTTGACATAAAACTATACATATTACAATATTCAATTTACAATCTTTTTCACTTAATTACAAATATCATAAAATCATTCAAGTCTACAAAAATATGACTAGTACATAGAGAATTTTATTGAGAACAACTACTAAGCAACAAGTATTAGTACCATCTCCAGTATTCTAAGAATTTATAGCTTTGGAAATTTTACATCAACAATTTTCATCCATAATATAATAATCAATTAGTTCTATTTTAGATTATTTTGCCAACTAAACAAGTAGAAGATCATTATAGACCAACAATAGACCATGTTGATGCAGAGAGGGGGAGTATCATAGTTTGCTATTCCTCCAACCACAAAGCCTTTTGGATCCCATACGCACCTCTCATCCACCAAGAGTTGCCCTACCCTTCACGGGTAGGATAGATATGGGTCTAAAACTAAGAAAGAGATCATTATGTAATGTGCCAACACTATAGCTACTCCACATAAATTCATGCATATGTGGCTGTGAACCTAGACATGAATAGAAACATTCCTAATATACACAACTTGTATAAACTATTTACGGTTGTAAGGTTTAAATTCATCAAGTCCACCTTATTAAATCCTAACTCATTAGATAACTAACTTACTGTGTGGTTCTAATTGGGATCCACTCCCAACACTTAGACCCCATGTCTCTTATCCACTACTCTCACCCTGAGGCCTCGATGACCTAAACTTTCATAATTGCAAGGTATAGGTGTTTTTCTATTACCAGTTACTTAAGATCATTGGTATGTGATTATGAGACAATGTTTTACGTGGGTATCCCATACTACCCATATAATTGTTGTCTTCCCCTCAAATTAATGAATGATACGTTTAATAAAAAGGACAATTAAAGAGAACCTACTATATCAATCCAAAATTCTAAAAGGAAGTATTATTGTCATAACCAAGGAAATCATTACAAAATATAATATTATAGTATAGGTTGAAACTAAATACATCATACTGGATTTAATTTATTTACACTAATAGGGTTTTTCTATCTTAATAAACATATCATCGATGACATTACATTAAAACAAAATAAGTTTTTAAGTCAAGGTAAAGATCAATCATTCTTGACTTTGAACTAGATACACGCTTCTCTCACCCAACAATATTTAAAAAACCCTAGGTTTATGTTTAAATGCTTATTCAATACTAAACTAGAATTATTTCATTTTTGTATATGAAATTTATAATTATCATTTTATTCATTTTTATACATGATAGATGAAGACACTCTTAATTAAAACAATTTTTATCATTTTGTGGAAAAACCTTCCACAATTTTTTCTATAATATCTAGCTAAGCCCTAAAACTATGGAATTTATGGACATTCTTAAGCTTCAGCCATTCCATGATGGCTCGAATATTTGTAGGGTCAACTGAGATTTCCTCAGCTGAAATAAAATGTCCCAGGTAATTTACTTTTTCTTGAAAGAAAGTGCACTTAGACAACTTGCCATGCAACTTATGGTCTCTCAAATGTTGCAACACCAACCTCAAATGTTGGATGTGTCCCTCTTCATATTTGGAATAAATCAAAATATCATCCAAAAAGACTAAAATAAATCCATCTAAATAGAATTTAAATATACTGTTCATCAAGTTCATGAATGCCATTGGAGAATTCGTAAGCCCAAAAGTAAAAATTGTAACTCATAATGCCTGTAACAAGTTTTGAAAGTAGTTTTTGGGATATCTTTCTCCTAAATCCTTAAATGATGATATCCTAACCTTAGATCGATCTTTGAAAACACTACCACTCCTGACATTTGATCAAAGAGATCATCAATGCATGCAAAGGGTATATGTTCTTCACTATTGCTTTAATACATAGCCTAAGAGTTACATCCTTATTTTTAACAAATACCATAGGTACACCCCATGGAGAATCACTTGGGAAGATCAAACCCTTTGCTAAGAGTTCATGTAATTGAGCCTTCAACTCTACCAACTCGGTTATTGTCATATGGTAAGCAACTTTTGACTTAGGCTCAAAACCAAGTATGATTTCAATTGAAAAATCAAATTCCTTTAGGTGGTAGCTCAGGTAATTCATCAAGAAAGTCATCACTAAAATCACATAAGAAGGGGGTAATATTATATTATGGGTTATTTTTATTCATCAACTTCATCAAGTTGTACGGTAAAAAGAATACACCCTTCCCTTTCAACATTTTTCAATTGCATTATAAAAATTTGCCTCAAGCTAATTTCATTTTTAAGTCCTTGCACCAAGCTGGGATGACCCGTATCATCCAAACAAGATACAATTTTATCAAAGTAGTCAACTTGAGATTCATGTTTCCAAAACCAGTTTACTCTAAGTATCACATCATAAGATCCTAAAGGAGCTACATACAAGTCTACTATAGTAGTGAAATCAGGAAGTTCTAACTTAGCTTCATTCTACCTTTTTCACTACTCAATTCCCATGCTAGACTGACCAAGAATTTGACATAAAACCAACATTTATCTTAATTTTATTAAGAATCTCAGGAGATATAAAACATTTATATGCTCATGTATCAATAAGTATAGTAACTGGGTAGCCAAAAAGTTTACCTAAGCCTCTATTGGTGTCACTTGGAAATTTGTCTGGTGGTTATTCATCGCTGCATAAATCATATACTAAAAAACTTGTTGCTATCTTGGAAGGTGTGTCTTAGATTGAACATCATTCTATTTGTGAGGGCACTGGTTGGTATAATGATCTTCACCACAGTTAAAACATCCACCTAATGGGTTGTTCTTCACTTGAGGCTTTCCCTCATTATTGAACTTCCCACTATTGAAATTTCCATTTTGAACTTTCCATTTTTGAACTTACCTAAATTCCCTATCTTTGAATTGTTTCTTGCACCTAAATTCTTATTACCACCATTTTTGTTGCTTTTCCAAAACTTTTTTTTAAAGGGAGGTGAATTCTTCTATTAAAATCCATTTATGTTGTTATTAAATTCCTTTTTATTGGAAACAAGGGTCTTCAATTTCTATTCCAACTTTAAAGCTTTCTCAAACACTTCCTCCACTGTAGAAGGCCTATGGATATCAATGTCAGTGCCAATTTGAGGGTTCAAACCTAAAATAAACTTCCTGATCTAGAACCTCTCATCAACTTGATACTGTAGTATGTACTTCAGGAGTCTGATGAATTTCTCCCAATATGTAGTGATAGACATATCCCCTGGTGGACACTTTGTAAATCTATCATTTTCCCATCAAAATACAACTAAGGCAACCATCTCTTCCTAAAGTAGGATACAAAATGTTCCCAAGTGGTATTTTCTGTAGTTAGTTTTCTTTCAACTTTTAAATTCTCCCACCATACTGAGGCTTCACCAGATAGCTGATAGGTTACCCAAACAACCTTGGTTTCCATAGATAAGTTTTGAAGTTTGAAATACTTCTCCATTTCAATAAGCTAATTCTTGTCACCATCTCCAAGTATAGTTCCATTATACTTAGGTGGAGCTATCCTTTACAAGTCTCTTGCTAGTTTTGCTTCAAATCGAATATACTTTGGTGTAGGCTTGTTTATAACATTTCTGTCAAAATTCACTTGGTTATGGTCAACACCATTTTGGTTATAAATATCATTTTTAACCTCCACATTCTCCTCATGGACTTCTTCATGAGAAAGGTCGTGTACTTGCTGTTTTTAGGTACCTACACTTTCCTAAGTGACAATCACCATGGCTAAGATCTAGTCGAGCTTAGCCTATAGTTCATCTCCATTTTGATCACTCCCATCATTGTTATGTATACATGACATCGTAACCTAAAAGGATCAAAGATTTGAAATTAGGAATGTAGTAAGCCCACTAGGACTGAGCGTTGCAGTTGGGCTTTGGTACCACAATATAACATACCCTTTGGGGTAAAGTTAAACTAGGCTATTTTTTTAATATAATAACTTCTTAACCGAATGTTACATCACGCTAATAAAACTATTCATTCTAAATTCATCTGAATACAAATAGACACTCACTTTTTAGTTATTGAATTTGTATATAAGTACAACACATAGTTCCTTATACCTTAAATGTGAGCATGTGCGGATAGTCAAAGGTAAACAACTTTTCTTGTTTCAAGTATAAATTCAATTTACTTTGCATGCATTATTAAAATGAAACAATTAAACCATAACCATGTATATTTAATCTAACTATTCCTAAATCACATCTTATAACAATATCATTTCAATAAGAACTTATTTCATTAACATTTTGTAGAAAACATAATGAATTACAATCAAAAGATTAATAGTTCAAAACATAAATAATTAAGATAAAGCAGTAGCTACATAATTTCTCTTCCCTTTTGACATAAAATTATACATATTACAATATTCAATTTACAATTTTTTCCACTTAATTATGACATCCAAAAACCATTCAAGTTTACAAAAATATGACTAGTACATACAGAATTTGATTGAGAACAACTACTAAGCAATAGGTATTAGTACCATCTCTAGTATTCTAAGAATTTACAGCTTTGGAACTCTTACATCAACAATTTTCATCCATAATAAAATAATCAATTTGTTCATTTTTAGATTCTTTTGCCAACTAAGCAATTAGAAGATCACCATAGACCAATAGTAGACCATGCTGATGCAAAGAGGGGGAGTATCATATAGGGCTATTCCTCTAACCACAGAGCCTTTTGGATCCCTTGTGCACCTCTCATCCACTAAGAGTGTCCCTATCCTTCATGAGCATGATAGATATGGGTCTAAAACTACGAAATAGATTACTGTGTAATGTGACAAAATTATAGCTACTCTAGGCAACTTCATGTGCATGTGACTGTGAACCTAGACATGAATAGAAACATTCCTAATGTACACTACTTACAACCATAAGGTTTAGATTCATCAAATCCACCTTGTTAAATCATAACTCATTAGACAAATGATTTACTATGTGGTTCTAACTGGGATCTACTCCCAACACTTAGAACCCAAGTCTCGCATCCACTACTCTCACCCCAAGGCCTCCATGACCTAAATATCTCATAGTTTCTAGGTCTAGGTGTTTTTTCTATTACCAACTTATTAAGATCATTAACATGTGATTATGAGATGATGTTTTACATGGTTATCCCATACCACCCATGTAATCATTATTTTATCCTCACATTCGCGAATGATCCATTTACTAAAAAGGATAATTAAAGACAACCTACTATGTTAAGCCAAAATTCTAAAAGGAAGTATTATCGTCATATCTAGGGAAATCATTTCAAAATATAATATTCTAGTATAGGTTGAAACTAAATACATTGTATTGGATTTATGTTAATCACACTAATATATATTCTCTATTTTAATAAGCATATCACCGATGACATTACATTAAAGCAAAATATGTTTTTAAGTCAAAGTAAAGATCAATCATTCTTGACTTTGAACTAGATACATGCTTCTCTCACCCAATAGTATTTAAAAACCCCCAGGTTTATGTTTAAATTCTTATTCAAAACCAAACTATAATTATTTCATTTTTGTATATGAAATCTATAATTATCATTTTATTCATTTTTTTACATGATAGATAAAGACACTCTCAATTAACACGAAAGATATCCATTCGCTAGATGGGCAAGGCAACCACGTATTGTGTTGTCATTTTACCATGAAGTGATATTTTTAATGGATTACTTGGTTTTGAGGATGATACTAAAATATTTCATTATTTCATTTATTTTCTTGATAATCTCAAGGCTTATATTATTTCATCTTGAAATTATTAACGTTTCGCTATTATTTAAGTTATATCTAGACAACTAGCTTGAACCTTATCTTAATAAAGTTTAAAGATAATATTTTGACTCAATATTATAAATAATAATGTATAATCACATGCTATTATTTGTTTATTTATTTCATATCGTGAATATTAAGATAATAAATTATTAACAATTTATTGCTATTACCAGATATAGGAATGTTATTTTCATGAAGTGGATCATGTTCTAACTCTTTTTTATCAAATGCCCCTCTTTATATAATTCTTCAAAGATATCAAGAAATGATAATTTATAAAGACAAATAATGATTTTGAGAAGTGTCTTATTGGAATACGATGAATGTAGAATAAATAGGGGAAATTACATAAAATTTCAGCATGCATAGTGGGGTGACTAAGTGTCCTAAGAAGAGACGTATAAATATGGATGACACAAAAGCCAAGAAGAAAGGAATTTTTAAATGAAAACATTTTCTAATAATAACTTCTAAAGAGGATTTGCATATGATGATGACAATGTACCAAAAGCTTGTTGAAGATATAAGAAGCCAGTGTACAGTAGCAAGATTTTTTTTTTGAATTAAAAATTGGTTTTTATTAATATTTAATGGGGAGAAGGGGGTGCTATAGTTTTTTTACATGGGCAGGTGAAAGCTACCCCTAGCTATGACATAAATACAAATTTCTTTGTACTTAATAACAATTAGGTTAGGATTATTTACTAGTAGAAAAAGAATGAAAGAAAATAAGTAATATAAGTAAAAACAAAATTGATAAAAAAACTCTCCTTTAGTAGATAAAGTTTTTATGGCGCTAAACAAGTATTGAGATGCATTGCCATGGTTTCCTTTACTCAGAGCCAACCAATTATACAATAATGTGTCATCTCTAAATGTAATGAATTTGCTATCTCATCATTGGAAAGCAACAAGTGAGTGTCAACAAATTCCTTATGTTCCCAGCCATAAGGATGACAAAAATCATTAAAGAAGGCACTATTGTATATTAGTTTTCAGTTGTGCTCTTCTCTTTATCATTAAGTGGGAATAACAATCACAACCAGTTTCTCACAACTTTTAAATTCTCCCACCATGCTGAGGCTTCACCAGATAGCTGATAGGCTCCGAAAACAACCTTGGTTTCCTTAGAGAAGTTTTGAAGTTATAAATACCTATCCATTTCAATAAGCCAATTCTTGACACCATCTCTAAGTACTGCTCCATTATACTTAGGTGGAGAAATCCTTTTCAAGTCTATTGCTACTTTTGATTCAAACCAAGTCTGCTTTGGTGAAGGCTCATTTATGATGTTTCTGTCAGGATTCCCTTGGTTATGGTCAACACCAATTTGGTTACCAATATCATCATTATTAACCTCCACATTCTCCTCATGACCTTCTTTATGAGAAATGTCTTGTACATGTTATTTTAGGGTACCTACCCTTGCGTAAGTGATAGTCACCATGGCTAAGATCTGGTAAAGCTTAGCCTATAGTTCATCTCTATTTTGATCATTCCCATCATCTTTTTGTGTATTTTCCATTATAACTTGAAAGGATAAAAGAGTTACACATAGGAATGTAGCAAGCCCATTAGGCCCAAGTGTTGAAGTTGGGCTTTGATACCACAATGTGACATCCCCTTTGGGGTAAAGTTAAACTAGTCAATTTTTCTTTTTTAATAGATTAATTTCTTAATCAAAGGTTATATCATGATAACAAAACCATTCATTGTAAATTCAAATAAATACAAATAGACACACACTTTCTAGTGATTTAATTCATATATATGTATAATAAATAATTCCTTATACTTTAAATACGAGCATGTGCAGATAGTCAAAGGTAAAAAACTTTCCTTATTCCATGTATAAATTTTATTTAATTTGCATGCATATTTAATCAAACTATTCCCAAATCACATCTTATAATAATATTATTTCAATAAAAACTTATTTCATTAACATTTTACAGAAAACATAATGAATTACAATCAAAAGATTAACACTTTGAAACATATATAATTAAGATAAAGTATCAGCTACATTTAATTTCTCTTCCTTTTTGACATAAAACTATACATATTACAATATTCAATTTACAGTATTTTTAACTTAATTACTAACATCCAAAGACCATTTAAGTCTACAAAAATATGACTAGTACATAGAGAATTTGATTGAGAACAACTACTAAGCAACATGTACTAGTCCCATCTCTAGTATTCTAAGAATTTATAGCTTTAGAACTCTTACATCAATAATTTTTATCCATAATACCATAATCAATTTGTTCATTTTTAGATTCTTTCACCAATTGAGCAAGTAGAAGATCGCCATAGACCAGTATTAGACCATGTTTATATAAAGAGGGGGAGTATCATAGAGAGTTTTTCCTCCAACCATAGAGCCTTTCAGATCCCCCATGCACCTCACATCCACTAAGAGTGGCCCTAACCTTCATGATTAGGATAGATATGGGTGTTAGAGGTACAATAACTGAGATGGGGGGGTGAATCAATGATGCAATCAAATAAAATTCAATTCCAATTCTTCAAACTCTTAACCATTCAACATAAACATTCATGAAGCATATAAACCATTCATTGGAATGAGCAAAGAAAATAATGCAATATCAAAGCACATAACACATGAATTATGTGGGAAAGCCTCATGGGGGATAAAACCCACTTTTAAGTTTGAAAACAAGTGGGATAAAATCCTATAAGAGATCACAAACAAGAGACTTTAGTGAAGCACCCACTCCACAAGGAGCACCAACCCCTAAGCATGAACAAGCACCCACTTGCTCTAGATGTTGAGCACCCACACAACACCTATGATATCAACACCTCCATAAATCTGATTTCCTTCCAATCTAATAGAGAAATAATGAATAATAATTCTCTTCAACCCTTCACACTTTCTTAAGCATTCACACACAAGCAATGCATTCAAAATAGCCTTTTGGATCACTCTACACTTCTTCACACATATTTAATCATCAACCCTCCAAAACATTGTTAAAACATCATAAACATGGCCACTAGGGCACACATATATCTCTCACACTACTCTACTCTTGAATTCATCCACCAAGATTACTCACACTTCTCTTTTATTCACTCATACTATCTAGAAACCTTCATCTTTATTTTTTTCTTTCTAGAGTATTCATGATCACCATCTTCTTGGTCAAACACAAAACATTCCTTAACCCTTAAGGATTTTATCCTACTTGGAAAAATATCAACACCACCCATATCGGTCAACCATAGATTTGATAGATCACCCTTATGCAACAACACCTTTCAATTAAACCGAAGTAGCCCTTTTAGGTCCATGGAGACCTATTCATCCCATTAACACTTCATCAAGCAAAAAATAGAAACAAAAAACCACTTCAAATCACCTAAGTCAATGCCACATGACCCCTAAGACACCCTCAAGTGATTAGATTCATCACTACACACCTCTGCATATGCAAAACCTTTCAATCATTTGCCTTGTACATGAAAACACCATGAATGAACAAAAAGTCGACTTCCAAGAAATGGTTCATACTGAATATGGATTGGTCAAACCTCCAAAATCCAAACAAATGATCCTCAAGGAGTATAAAACACTCTCCAATATACAAATCATCATAAAACATCCAAACACCATCAAGAAAAGCACAAACACCCTTCTTGGGTCACTTGCAGAAGAAAATCAAACCCTCAGTCAACTTTGAAGCTCCATAAATGCGATTGTACGAATATTCAAACCTCCTAATCAATTTTCCTAGATTTCCCTTGAAGTTATTTACCACTTTTATTTTTAATCCATCATCAAATTCATCCATAATCAAAAGTTATAATAAAAACACTGTAGACTACTTTTCATTTGTAAAATTCAAATATTTGAATTCCAACGGTCACAAAAAAACACAAATTTGGCTAAGTATGGAAACGATGAAATATCCCTGGGAGAGTAAATTTACACTATCATAAATTTTGATAGACATCATGTCAAGACATGAAATTTAAAACACAGTCTCTAGGCACAAAACTGAATAGACCCATGTGACCACTTTCTTTTGACACCTTCACACATGCAAATTCTAATATCATCAATCTGCTTACTCAGGAAACTCTGCCAAGATGACTAGGATAACCTAAACCTTCACAAGACTATTCAAATATATTATTTTCACTTACAAAAGAACACCAAACACTTTTTACACCCCATATGACCCCTCAAACATGGTCAACACATCATCAACATCTATCATCTTGCCTAAACAAGTAAACACTGCAAGGTCCATGCATTATCACTAAGGCACACTTTATCATTGACTTGCTAGCATACTTGACACCTCATGAACACTCTTGGATAACATGGAGACATCATTGACAAAAAATTAACAATATCCCCCTTTGTAATTGATGTTAACACTTGTAAACACCAATACAAAGCTATGCATATACTCTTTCTCCCTTTACAAACACTTTCTCCCCATTTTACACAATGACAATGTGGGTTTACCTATTGATCTTGAGGACCTATAAATGTTTTCAAAGCCAAAAACAAGAAGGGACCTCCTCTAAGAGATTATATAAACTTCCCCTATCTCTATGCATACCATTACTTACCATGACTACCTCAAACCTACTCATTAACAACACTCTTCTTTGACCATGCACTGCTATATGAAGAAGAAACACACAAGAATACAAAAAAATAATTATTGATAAGGACTCCCCCTAAGTCACCTGAGCTTAGGCACCACTTGAGCACCTACAAACCATCTCCAACCATGATGAAGCTTCATAGTTGTCTTCAAATTCTCTCTGACAAGACACCCATAGAATGAAGAATGGAAATTCGAACTCTTTCTAAAAAATGTATTATATATAAATCTGACTAAGAAACATATTTAGAGACAACCATACCTTTTTATTTTGAAGAAAATGACCAAAAATTCTTCTTCTTCACATTAGCCTTGCCTAGAGGCCTTATAGCCCTACCTGAACCTTATAGAGCCCATAACTTCCTATGTATGCATCTTCATGAGTTAAAAAACCATATCTAGAACACAATCATATTCTCCCTTATGCATGCCAAGATTCATCATTCAAATCTTCCTCTACACCATATCTCCTTCACAAAGTGACCTATCAATTAACCTTCCATTTGCACAAACGCTCAGCCATAGAACAAATTATACACTTCCAAATGACTCTAAAGTATTTTTTGAGCACCCATTTGGCCTTTTCAACTAATCAAGTAG
Source organism: Torreya grandis (assembly GCA_037957365.1). NCBI lineage: Eukaryota > Viridiplantae > Streptophyta > Pinopsida > Cupressales > Taxaceae > Torreya > Torreya grandis. The sequence goes on along the minus strand of JARHVA010000571.1, from coordinate 3,650,382 downwards.
CCTTAAATCTCAAATGTTTTGGGAAGGTCACTAACTCACATGGGTTAAAACACTAGGGCATTAATAAGAGACATGGTCAACTTACCATCTTTCAGTCAAAGCCAGCTCCTAAAACTTCTCTCACACCTAGAGGTCATAAAATCACACTACTAGACCAATTCTTGAGTTTTGAATCCTTAGGGAACCCATACATCCATAAACATGGTTTTTGTTCTGCAAGCCCTTAAGCAAAGACTGTCATACCCGAGAGCTATAAAAAATATTCAACTTGCCCTCAAGAGGCCTTCAAAGCATGAAACCACCTAGACCACACCTATATGATATTAATACAATCTTATATGCCACAAAGTCACCTTGAAAACTCGCTAATCTTATTTTGACACTCTGAACCAATCATATTATGTTTGTAGACCCTGTGTATACACCTATCACTATGCCAATACACCTTCAAAAAGGTTATTAGATCATTTTTACACTTCAAATGAACATTATACACATTTTACAATCAACCTCAATTGGTCTCAACCCTTGGTCAGCCTTATAGACCTCAAATACACCAATTTTGCATGATGACCTCTCACTAGGCAATGAACACTTAGAAAAATGGTTGAAAAGAACAAATGACCATTAAAAATTCATGTGACCAATCCGATGCATGAAACCCCATGGATTTATTTTAGACAAGTCCTCTCCACACTCCAAATTAATCTTATCTTCATTCTTTAAGATTTTCTAACTAAACCAAACTTCAAAGATTGACTGAGAGCTTGCCTGTAGGACCAATATCCTTGAACAGATTTCTTCAAGATGTTCATCACAAACCTTTGGAGTAAACACATGAGCTTTTTGCTCCTCATTCACCAATGACCTTATATTAATTTATGCAAGGCTTGGCAATGAAGATCATCAACTCTCTACCATAATGGCATTGGTATTTAAAGACCAATCAATAACTCTACATACCTTTCTTCTAATTACAACATCTTTTACTTCACCTAGAGCACACACACTTGCTTCTGCATATGAAATATGTCTCCTAAGAAGTATAGTTAGAGACACTCACTTGTCATAGAGAGACTAAAATTCCCAAAACATAGGAAACTCCCATATCTCCATACTCTCATCTGACTTGTAGTCCTACCTCATCATCCATTTAACCTTTGATGGATCTTTATCCCCATTCATTCTTTTTGACTCAGAATCCTGCTTGATCTTCTTATCCACTTGGGAAGATAAGGTTTTATCTTTGACATTTGAAATTTTACCCTATTTTATTATGACAAACAATCCATTTTGAACCTATTTTTCATTCACCTCCTTAGGTCTCCATACCTTGTTTTGAGCTCTCTCATGCACTCTTAGATATCTACCTAACTTGTCTTGACTATAAGACCTTATCATCTTACTAGGCTAATGTCTTACAATGTGTCCTACATTATGACACTTAAAACAATCCTTTGATTGATGTGGACTTTGAGATCTACCATTACTCCATGGATAATAGTTTTGAAGAAGTCTTTTACAGTCACTAGCCTTATGCCCAAATTGATTACAAGAGTAAAAATAACCATTGAAGGAGTTATCATACCTTATTGCATTGGGTTGCTTTATTTTATTTGAACTTTTATAGCTCTTAAAAATTTCCTTCTTATTCATATTGACATTCTTCTTGTCTTTACTAGCACTTGCCTTAACATGATTAGTCTTCTGATCTATCATTATTGTCTTATCAATCTTCTTATCCTTTTGAACATCTTCATGGAACCCTAGGCTTGAATTTTCATTTGAGACTTTTTGAGTACTCAATAGGTCATCAAGATCAATTGTACTTTTCTCAAATTTCTAATATGTTTCAAGCTTGCTCATAGCTTTATCTAGTTTCACCTATAAAAAATCCATCTTTGATTTATACTTAACACATTATTCATCCTTACTCTTAATCTATTTACCAAGGGTACAATCCCAAGTTTCAAGATGTTGAGTGATCTCATCATTATCTTTAACTTTAGCGCTTATTCTTTCTTCAAATAAGCCAATTTTCTCCTCATAGGTTTTGATCAAGGATGCTTACTTTTTGTTCTTGCTTCGTAGAAGCTTCAACTCTACCAAGGTGTTCAGATATTTCTCTTGAAGAGTGACTTGCTCATCTTCTTCCTCTGAGCTATCTCCACCAAATAAATCTCTGCCTAAAGAACACTCACCATCATCAGTCTCAAGAGCCATGAACAATGTCTCATTGTTCTCATCATGAGATGAATCATCACTGTCTGATGTGTTTCTTTCTTCTTCAACATATGAGTTACTATCTTCTTCATGATACAGACTCTTGTTACCTTTTTATGATCTCTTCTTGTCATATTTCCTATTGAATAACTTTATATACTTGCTAGGACCTTCATATTTCTTGTGCTCATTCTCATGATATTCCTTATGAGCTTCCTTGTATTCAAACTTATCTCTAGTTAGGCACTTAGCTGCAAAATGACCAACTTTACCACATGAGAAACATTTAAAAGTAAACTTCCTTTCATATTTACATGATCCTACATTCAATTTTATTGTAATCATGGCTTCAAGTTGATCTTCATTAAGATCAAAGTCTTTGAGACTTAATTTGATCTTCTTGCCTTTTGTCTCCTTGATCACCTTGAAGGTTTCTTCCTTCTTTGGTGGTTTGTCCTCATTGACTCTCATCTCATAGGTACTAAGGATGCCATGCAATTCATCCATCTTCCTCTTGGGGAGATCATGACTTTCTTCTACAATAGATAATTTTGAATCAAACTTGAGGGTGAGAGACCTTAATACTTTCTGTACTACAATACCTTCTTCAATCTCCTCTCCAAGACCTCCAATCATGTTCACCACCTCATCAACCTTTAGAAGATAGGATACTTCAGTATCTTCTTCCTTCATTTTGAGGACCTCAAATTGCGTTTGATAAGTTTGCAATTTATCCAACTTAACCTTTGAATCCCCTTCATAGATGATCTACAATTTGTCCCAGATTTCCATGGTAGTCTTGTAATGGATCACCTTGGTGAACTTAGCCTCTGATAGACCACAAATGATAACATTTGTTTCTTTAGAATTATTCTCACTCAACTTTTTGTCAGTTATACCAGTTGGAGGAGTAGGGGGTGTGGAATAACCATACATAATAGATTGCCAAATGTTAAACCCTAGAGACATGATGTAGGCTTTCATCCCTACACTCCAAAAAGCATAGTTGGATCCATTACATAGTGGTGCTTGCTTAGTAGAGAAACCACCTTGCATTTTATGACTACCCATTGTACCTTTGATCACCTTCAAATGGTTAATATTGAAAAGAAGGTGTGGCTCTGATACCAATTTTTAGAGGTACAATCATTTAAGGGGGGGGTGTGAATCAGTGATTCAAGAAAATCAACTTCAATTCCAATTCTTTTAAGCTCTTAACCCTTCAACATAAACATTCATGAAGCATATAAACCATTCATTGCAATGAGTAAACAAAACAATGTAATATCAAAGCACATAACACATTAATTATGTGGGAAACCCTCATGGGGTATAAAACCCACTCTCATGTGTACAAACTAGTGGACTAAAGTCCTATAAGAGATCATAAATAAGAGACATTAGTGAAGCACCCACTCCACAAAGATCACCAACCCCTAAGCATGAACAAGCACCCACTTGCTCTAGATGTCGAGCACCGACACAACACTTTTGATATTAACACCTCCAAAACTTTTATTGCCTTCCAATCTGAAGGAGAAATAATAAATAATAATTCTCTTCAACCCTTCACACTTTCTCAAGCCTTCACACATAAACAATGCATCCAAAACAACCTTTTGGATTACTCTACACTTCTTCACACATCTTCAATCATCAACCCTATAAAACACTGTTACAACATTAGAAACATGACCATTAGGTCACACACATTTCCCTCACACTACTTTACTCTTCAATTCATCCACCAAGCTTACTCACACTTCTATTTTCTTCTCTCATACTCTCTAAGAACCTTCATCTTTGTTTTTGTTCTTTATAGAGTATTCATGATCACCATATTCTTGGCCAACCATAAGACATTACTTAACCCTTAAATCTTCTATCCTACTTGGAAAAAGATCAAAACTACGCACATAGGTTGACCATAGCATTTATAGATCACCCTTAAGTAGCAACACCTTTCAATTAGGTCTAGGTAGCCCTTTTAGGTCTATGGAGACCTATTCATCCCTTTAACACTTCACTGAGCAAAAAATAGAAACACAAGACCACTCCAAAGCACATAGGTCCATGCCACATGACCCCTAAGACACCCTCAAGTGATTACATTCATCACTACACACCTCTACATATGAAAAAACTTTTAATCATTTGCCTTGTACATGAAAACACCATGAACGAACAAAAAGCCAACTTCCAAGCAATGGTTCATATTGAATATGGATTGGTCAAACCTCCAAAATCCATACATATTATCCTTAGGGAGTCTACAACACTCTTTTATAGATAAATCATCATGAAACATCCAAACACCATCAAGAAAAACACAAATACCCTTCTTGGGTCACTTATAGAAGAAAGTCAAACCCTTAGTCAACTTTAAAATTCCATAAATCTAATTGTACGACTTGTCAAACCTCCTAATCAATTTTCCTAGATTACCCTTGAAGTTAATTGTCTAAGTATGGAAATGATGAAATATATCTGGGATAACAACTTTGAACTATCATAACTTTTGATAGACATCATGTCAAGTCATGAAATTTGAAACACATGCTCTAGGCAGAAAATTAAACATACCCATGTAACCACTTTCTTTTGACACCTTCACACGTGTGAATTCTTCTATCAATGATATGCTTATTTAGGAAACTCTGCCAAGATGACTAGGATAACCTAGACCTTCACAAGACTACTCAAATGGATTCTTTTCACTTCCACAAGAAAACCAATCACTTATTACACCCCATATGACCCCTCAAACATGGTCAACACATCATCAACATCTATCATCTTGTCTAATCAAGCAAACACTACAAGGTCCATGCATGATCACTAAGGCACACTTTGTCATTGATCTACTAGCATATGTGACACCTCATGAACACTTTTGGATAACATGTAGACATCATTGATAACTCCTCAACATTCTTCCACTTTATAATTTATGTCAACACTTGTAAACACTAACACAAAGCTGCACACATACTCTTTCTACCTCTATAGACACTTTCTCAACCTTTGACACAATGATAAAGTGGGCTTACCTAGTGATCTTGAAGACCTGTGAATGTTTTCAAAGCCAAAAATAAGAAGGGACCTCCTCTAAGAGATTATATAAACTCCCGCTATCACTGTGTGTACCATTACTTACTATGACTACCTCAAACCTACTCATTGATAACACTCTTCTTTGACCATGCAATGATATATGAAGAATAAACACACAAGAATATAAAAAAACTAATTGTAAACACCTTAAGAGTATTGAGAAGTAACCCCTCTAAGTCACCTGATCTTAGGTACCCCTTGAGACGCTATACACCATCTCCAACCATGATGAAACTTCATAGTTTTCTTCAAATTATCTCTCACAAGCCACCCATAGAATGAAGAATGAACATTCAAACTCATTCTCAAACACATATGATGTACAAATCTAACTAAGAATCATATTCAGAGATAACCACACCTTTATCTTTTGAATAAAATGATCAATAACTCTTCTTCTTCACACTAGCCTTGCCTAGAGGCCTTAGAGCCCTCTTCAAACCTTGTAGAGCCCATAAATTCCTGTGTATGTACCTTCATGAATTGAAACTCCATATATAGAACACACTCATATCCCACTTATTCATGCCAAGATTCATCATTCAAATCTTTCTCTGTACCATAGCTCCTTCACAAATTGGATTCCCAATTAACCCTCCATTTACACAAATGCTCAACCATAGAACAAACTATACACTTCTAGATGATTAATAAGTGTTTTTTGAGCACTCATTTGGCCATTTCAATTGATTAAGTAACCTTATATCTCAATTCCTTTGGGAAGGTCACTAATCTACATGGGCTAAAACACTAAGGCATCAATAAGAGACATGGTATACTTACCATCTTTCAGTCAATTCCATCTCTTAAAAATTATCTCACATCTGGAGGTAATAAAATCACACTACTAGACCAATTCTTGAGGTCTAAATCCTTGGGGAACCCATACATTCATGAACATGGTTTTTGTCCTACTAGCCCTTAAGCAAAGATTGTAATACCCGAGAGCCATGAAAAATATTCAACTTGCCCTCAATAGGACTTCAAAGCCTAAAACCACCTAGAACACACCTATATGATATTAATACACCTTTATATGCCACAAAGTCACCTTGAACGCTCACAATCTTGATTTGACACTTTAAACCAGTCATATTGTGCTTGCAGACCTTGTGTATACACCTGTCACTATGCCAAAACACCTTCAAAAATGTCATGAGATAATTTTAACACTTTAAAGTCACCTTATACACATTTTCCAATCAATTTCAACTGGTCTCAACCCTTGATTAACCTTATAGACCTCAAATACACCAATTTTGCATGATGAGCTCTCACTAGGTAGTGAACACTTAACAAAATGGTTGAAAAGAATAAATGACCATTAAAACTTCTTATGACAAATAAAATGCATGAAACCCCATGGATTTCACTTATACAAGTCCAATACACACTCCAAATCAATCTTACCTTCATTCTTCATGATTTTCCAACCAAACCAAGCTTCAAAGATTGACTAAGAACTTGCCTTTAGGACCAATGTCCATGAATAGATTTTTAGAAGATTTTCATCACAAACCTCTAGATCAAACACATGATCTTATTGCTCCCCCTTAACCAATGACCTTATATTTATTTATACAAGGCTTGTCAACAAAAATCATCAAATCTCTACCATAATGGCATTGGTCTTTAAAGGCCAATCAACAACTCTACATACCTCTATTTTGATTATAACATCTTTTACTTTACCTAGATCACACACACTTGCTTCTACATATGAAAGATGCCTCCTAAGAAGCATATTTAGATACTCTCACTTTTTATAGAGAGACTAAAAGTACCAAAACTTAGGAGACTCCCATATCTCCATACTCTCATCTGACTTGCAATCCTGCCTCATCATGCATTTAACCTTTGATGGATCTTTATCTTCATTCATTCCTTTTAACTCAAAATCCTGCTTGATATTCTTGTCCACTTGGGCATATAAGGCTTTCTCTTTGACATTTATAATTGTATGTTTTTATGTTATGACAAACAATCCATTTTGAACCTATTTTTCATTCACCTCCTTGGGTCTCCATAGCTTGTTTTGATCTCTCTCATGCACTCTTAAAGCTCTACCTACCTTGTCTTTACTGGAAGACCTTCTCATCTTACTAGGATAATGTCTTTTAATGTGTCCTACCTTATGACACTTAAATCACTACTTTGACTGATGTTGACTTTGATATCTACCATTACTCCATGGATATTAGTTTTGAATAAGTCTTTTACAATCACTATCCCTATGCCCAAATTGATTACAAGAGTAACAATAACCATTTAAGGAGTATCATACCTTATTGCATTTGGTTACTTGATTTGATTTGATCTTTTGTAGCTCTTGAACTTGTCCTTATTATTCATATTGACATTTTTCTTGTCTTTACTAGCACTCTCCTTAATATGATTAGTCTTCTGATCTATCATTACTATCTTCTCAATCTTATTATCCTTTTGAACATCTTCATGAAACCCTAGGCCTGACTTGTCATTTGAGACCTTTTATCTACACTATAGGTCATCAAGATCAATTGTACTTTTCTCAAATTTTTGATATGTTTCAATCTTGCTCATAGTTTGATCTATTTTCACCTGCAAAGACTCCATCTCTAATTTATAATTGACACATTCTTCACCCTTACTCTTTACCTCTTTACCAAGGGTACAAACATGAATTTCAAGATGTTGAGTGATCTCATCATGCTCTTTGACTTCATTGTTCATTCTTTCTTCAAAGATTCTAATATGCTCCTCATAGGTCTTGATCAAGGACGCTTACTTTTTGTTCTTACCTCGTAGAAGTTTTAACTCTTCCAAGGTGTTCAAATATTTGTCTTGAAGAGTGACTTGATCATCTTCTTCCTCTAAGCTATCTCCACTAAATAATTCTCTGCCTAAAGGACATTCACCATCATCATCCTCGAGATCCATGAAAGTGTCTCATTGTTCTCATCATGAGATGAATCATCATTATCTAATGTGTTTCCTTCTTCTTCAACATATGAGTTACTATCTTCTTCATAATAAAGACTCTTGTTGCCTTTGTATGATCTCTTTTTTTCATCTTTCCTATTGAAAAACTTTCTATACTTGTTAAGACCTTCATATTTCTTATGCTCGTTCTTATGAGATTCCTTATGAGCTTCTTTGTATTCAAACTTGCCTCTATCTGGGCACTTAGTTGCAAAATGACCAACTTTACCACATGAGAAACATTTAAAGCGAAGTTTCCCTTCATATTTACCTAATCCTACATTAAATTTTCTTGCAATCATGGATTCAAGTTGATCTTCATTAAGGTCAAAATCTTCAAGACTTAACTTGCTCTTCTTGTCTTTTGTCTCCTTGATCACCTTGAAGTCTACTTCCTTCTTTGATGGTTTGTCCTCATTGACTCTCATGTCATAGACAATAAGGATTCTACGTAATTCATCCATCTTTATCTTGGTGAGATCATGACTTTCTTCTACAACAGATACTTTTGAATCAAACTTGAGGGCAAGAGACCTTAATACTTTCTATACTATAGTAGCTTCTTCAATATCCTCTCCAAGACCTCTGATCATGTTCACCACTTCATCAACCCTTTGAATATAGGATGCCAAAAATATCTTCTTCCTTAATTTTGAGGCCCTCAAATTTCCTTTGGCAAGTTTAAAATTTAGCCAACTTAACATTTGAATCACTTTCATAGATGATCTATAATTTGTCCTCTATTTCCTTGGCATACTTGCAATGGATCACCTTGGTGAACTCAACCTCTGATAGACCATAAATTATAACATTTGTTGCTTTAGAATTGTTCTCACTCAACTTCCTGTTATCTACACTAGTTGGAGGAGTAGGGGGTGTGGAATAACATATTGAAAAATGTCAAACCCTAGAGACGTGATGTAGGTTTTCATCCTTGCACTTTAACAAGTATAGTTGGATCCATTAAATAGTGGTGCTTGCTTAGTAGAGAAACCACCTTACATTTGATGACTAGCCATTGTACCTTTGATCACCTTTAAGTGGTTAAACTTGTAAAGAAGGTGTGGCTTTGATACCAATTCTTAGAGGTACAATCATTGAGAGGGAGGTGAATCAGTGATGCAAGCAAATCAACTTTAATTCCAATTCTTCAAACTTTTAACCATTCAACATAAGCATTCATAAAGCATATAAACCATTCATTGCAATGAGTAAAGAAAATAATGCAAGTTCAAAGCACATAACACATGAATTATATGGGAAACCCTCATGGGAGATAAAACCCACTCTCAAGTCTACAAATAAGTGGACTACAGTCCTATAAGAGATCATAAGCAAGAGACTTTAGTGAAGCACCCGCTCCACAAGGAGCACCAATCCCTAAGCATGAACAAGCACCCGCTTGATCTAGATGTCGAACACCCACACAACACCTATATAACTCTGATTTCCTTCCAATTTGATGGAGAAATAATGAATAACAATTATCTTCAACCCTTCACACTTTCTCAAGCCTTCACATGCAAATAATGGATCCAAAACAACCTTTTGGATCATTCTACACTTCTTCACACATCTTCAATCATCAACCCTGAAAAACACTATTACAACATCAAAAACATGACCACTAGGTCACACACATATCCCTCACACTGCTTTGCTCTTCAATTCATCCACTAAGCTTACTCACACTTCTCTTTTCTTCACTCATACTCTCTAGAAACCTTAATCTTTATTTTTGTTCTTTATAAAGTATTCATGATCACCATCTTCTGTGTCAGCCATAAGACATTCCTTAACCCTTAAGGCTTCTATCTTACTTGGAAAAAGATCAAAACTACCCACATATGTCAACCATAGCATTGATAGATCACCCTTAAGTAACAACACCTTTCAATTAGGTCTAAGTAGCCCTTTTAGGTCCATGGAGACCTATTCATCCCTTTAACACTTCACCAAGTAAAAAATAGAAACACAAGACCACTTCAAAGCAAATATGTCCACACCACATGACCCCTAAGACACCCTCAAGTGATTACATTCATCACTGCACACCTCCGCATATGCAAAACTTTTCAATCATTTGCCTTGTACATGAAAACACCATGAACAAACAAAAAGTCAACTTTCAAGCAATGGTTTATACTGAATATGGATTGGTCAAGCCTCCAAAATCCATATAGATTATTATTAGGGAGTCTACAACACTCTTCTATAGATAAATCATCATGAAGCATCCAAAAACCATCAATAAAAACATAAACACCCTTCTCGGGTCACTTACAGAAGAAAGTCAAACCCTTAGTCAACTTTGAAGCTCCATAAATGCAATTGTATGACTATTCAAACCTCCTAATTAATTTTTTTGGATTTATCTTGAAGTTATTTACCACTTTATTTTTTACTCCATCATCAAATTCATCCATCATCAAAAGTTATAAGCAAAACACTACAAACTGGTTTTCCTTTGTAAAATTCAAATATTTGAATTCCAACGGTCACTAAAAAATGCAAATTTGGCTATGGAAACAATGAAATCTGCTTGTGAGAGAAACTTTGCACTATCATAACTTTTGATAGACATCAAGTCATGACATAGAATTTGAAACACATATTCTAGCATAAAACTGAATAGTCCAATGTGACCACTATCTTCTTACACCTTCACACGTACAAATTCTGATGTCATCAATCTGCTTACTTAGGAAACTCTGCCAAGATGACTGGGATAACTTAGACCTTCACAAGACTACTCAAATGGATTATTTTCTCTTCCCCAAGAACACCAAGCACTTCTTACACCCCATATGACCCCTAAAACATGTGGAACACATCATCAACATCCATCATCTTTTCTAACCAAGCAAACACTGCAAGGTCCATGCATGATCACTAAGACACACTTTGTCATTGACCTAATAGCATACTTGACACCTCATGAACACTCTTGGATAACATGGAGACATCATTGACACCACCTCAATAATGGGTTTTAAACTAAGAAAGAGATCATTGTGTAAAGTGCCAACACTGCAGCTACTCTATGCAGCTTCATGCACATGTGACTGTGAATCAAGACAGGAATAAAAAAATTCTTAATGTACACTACCTGTATACAATAGTTACAGTCTTAAGATTCAGACTCATCAAGTCCACCTTGCTGAATCACAACTCATTAGATAATCGAGATACTGTGTGGTTCTAACTCAAATCCAATCCCAATACCTAGAACCCATATCTTGCATCCACTGCTCTCACCCTAAGACCTCCACGGCCTAAACATCTCATAGTTGCTAGGTCTAGGTGTTTTACTATTACCAACTACTTAAGATCATTGGTATGTGATTATAAGACGACACTTTATGTGTGTGTCTCATACTACCCATGTAATCATTGCCTTGTCCTCATATTAACGAATGATCTTTTTACTAAAAAGGATAATTAAAAACAGCCCACTATATTAAGCCAAAATTCTATAAGGAAGTATTATTGTCATATATAGGGAAATCATTTCAAATTATAATATTCTAGTATAGGCTCAAACTAAATACATCGTACTAAATTTAATTTATTCACACTGATAGGGTTTCTCTATCTTAATAAGCATATCAGCGATGACATTACATTAAAACAAAATAAGTTTTTAAGTCAAGGTAAAGATCAATCATTCTTGACTTTGAATTAGATACACACTTCTCTCACCCAACAATATTTAAAAACCCCCAGGTTTATGTTTAAATGCTTTTTCAATACTAAACTAAAATTATTTCATTTTTGTATATGAAATCTATAATTATCATTTTATTCATTTTTATACATGATAGATGAAAACATTCTTAATCAATGCGGAAGACATCCATTCGCCGGATGGGTAAGGCAACCACGTATTGTGATGTCGTTTTACCATGAACCAATATTTTTAATGAATTACTTGGTTTTGAGGATGATATTAAAATATTTAATTATTTCATTTAATTTCTTGATAATCTCAAGGCTTATATTATTGCCTGTTACAACTATCAACGTTTCGTTGTTTAAGTTATATCTAGATAACTAGCTTCAACCTTATATTAATATGATTTAAGGATAATATTATCACTGAACATTATAAATATTAATGTATAATCACATGCTATCATTTATTTATTTATTTCATATCTTAAATATTAAGATAATAATTTATTAAAAATTTATTGCTATTACCAGATATAGGACTCTTATTTTCATGAAGTGTATCATGTTCTATCTCCTTTTTATCAAATGCCACTCTGTATATAATTATTCAAAGGCATGGGGAAACAAGAATTTATAATGATAAATAATAATGTGAGGAAGATACTTATTGGAAAATGGAAAATGTATCAAAAATAGCGAGAATTACATAAATTCTTAGCAGGCATAATGGGGCGACTAAGTTGCCTAAGAAGAGATGTATAAATATGGATGGCTCAAAAGCCAAAAAGTAAGGAGTTTTTAAATGAAAACATTTGCAAATAATAGCTGCTCAGAAAGGTCATTTTAGGTGAAAAAAATTAGTTTTACGGAGGATTTGCTAAGATGCCACTTAAGTAAAAAGGCTGAATATGACAACAATGTACCAAGAGCTTGCTGGAGATATAAGAAGCCAATGTAGAGCAGCAATTTTTTTTTTTTGAATTAAAATTTGGTTTTTATAAATACCCAATGCAGAGAAGGGGGTGTGCTACAGTTGTTTCCCATGGGTAGGTGAAGGCTACACTTAGCTATGACATAAATACAGGTTTCTGTGTACTCAATAACAATTAGGATAAGATTATTTACCAACCAAAAAAAAATGAAAGAAAATAGGTAATACAAGTAAAAACAAAATTGATAAAAAACGGTCCTTTAGTAGATAAAGTTTGTATGGTGCTAAACAAGTATTGGGATGCATTGTTATGGTTTCCTTTGCTGAGAGCCAACCAATTATACAATAATGTGTCATCTCTAAATGCAACGACTCTTTTATCTCATCGCTGGAAAAAAAACAAGTTAGTATCAACAAATTCCCTCCGTTTCCAGCCAAAAAGGATGACAAAACTCAACAAAGAAGGGACTATCGTAAATTAGTTTTTAGCTGCACTCTGCTCTCTAGCATTAAGTGAGAATAACAATCACAGCCAATTTCTCCTTCAACGACTTTCACTTCCAAAAATCTTATTGTTATTATTGACGTCACACTCTTTTTTATCCTATTTGCTACCCGTTCCCAATGGCTTTCAGTTTACAAAATTTGATTGTTATTATTGTCATCACGCTTTAGCCAATGCATTCCTTTGGCTCTACATCTCCAAATGTCATCCCTACGAGTCTCAAGTTCTTCACGCCTTCTAAGCAATCTTGAATGACTCGGATAATAATCCAAGGTCATGGGTGAATCGTAGACTGTTGCGCATTATTGTGATGATATGTACAAGAATATTGCTTAAAGTCCTATAACTGATAAAGAGTACCGTATTAATGATATGCAAGGATAGAGGTTTGAAGTAAGAGACACAAGGGTAGAAACAATTTTAGAGTATTATTCAAATGATCCTACTAACCTCATTAATTGAATAAGGTTTTCAGGAAGGCAATGATGCTATCTCTATAGATAATTCCCTTCACGGTTTCCTCCTCTCCCTTCTTTTCTCTTGTTTATGTTTTTTACTTTCTCCTTGACTTAGCTCATTCTCTCTACCTCCTTCCTTGCTCCTTATCATAACATTCTAACTAAAACACAAATATTCTATTCTCCTTTCAACTCTCCTCTTTTTCCTCCTAATGCTCAGATAAATAGAATTTTAATTACGACCTACCTTCATCTCCCTCCATGTGCCATCATGAGTGGTAGAATCTTATTATGATGAGAATAATCATTCCTTCACATGGTTGGAAATCATGTTGTCCCTTAAGATGCTCTAACTCATGCGTGGGAGTAATCATTCTTTCACATGTCTCATGGGTGGCCATCATTTATCCTCTAAATAGGCATGCAAACGATACCCATTTTTTTTTGTTTTTAATAAAAGAATTTGATGTTTCATGATTTTCATTTACCTTCATTTTACGTGAAAATATAAATATTTAATTCCTACTTGAAAAGTTACATGTTTAAAAATACCAATTATGAACTTTTCAATTTAATTATCACTTATTAAATATTTATTACATAGTATAAGGAAAATAATTACCAGTTTCAACTTGATTTATGGAAAAGGTCTCTAAGCCACTGAATGACACTGCTTAATTGAACTAGAAGGGACCTAACTTAGATTGCCTATTCAACCTTATCCCAACTCAGTTCAACATGTTACGTGATCTCTTTCTCATTTCATGATTCACTGTCTAATCCAACTCTCCTTCATGATGATACCCTCCCTCTCTACAGAGCAAGAGGAAACCTATGTTGCAATCACACACTGAGACAAGGCTCGTTAATCATTAGTAAATCCAAATATCTATCAAATATGCTTGTTCAATAAATGCTAAAACATCAACGCATTCATGCATCACTTGCAGACCTGTCTATTTGCCTTGTGCAATTCCACATCAAATTTACATTATATCCATGTATATATCATTAGCAATTTTAATTCCATAATAATACAATGCATAATAATCATATTAAAAATATATTTGTTCAATTTTATAACATTCATAAGCACACAAACAATAATAAACATCATAAGGTCCATCTAAATAAGTTTACATGTCATACTATGACAACATAATTAAACAACTATTATAAGCATATAAAAATAGGATGTGACACAGACCCTATTGAGGTCTATGATAGTAAAGAAGAGGAAAGAAGAATGGCTAATGAAGGGGAATGGATCTCTGTAATAGAAACCTTAGACTCTTGTTCCATAAGTGAGACAACTGAATCCATCCCAGATGATGAATGGTTAACTAAAGATAATGACCAATCATAAGGGACTGCGCTGATAGATCAATCTGAAGAGGTTAGTAAATAAGAGAGTCATTCACTAGCTACTGAATTACTAACATACTAGGAGTGAGATGCAAAAGTGGAAGTGTAATCTTGAATATATACTATAGACCAAGGTGATCGCCCAAGTACACTTTCAAGGTCTCCACACAAAATAGAGCAATAACTAGTCCTCCATCTATTCCTCCCATGCCTATAAGTTCTAATATTTCCAATTATTTAATTACTATCTCAGTACCCCTAGGTGCAACTGATGCAACTAATTCTTCACACTGCTTAAATACATCAACCTCCATTGCCCAGTTGCAAGCTGTTATTATGTCCCCAATTTTGCCAATTTTGCAAACCCCAACACAACTTATTACTACCACTGCTATGGCCACCAAAACTATCAACACCAGGGTCACTTATACTTCCATCACTAATTACTTGCAAAATTTACTAAATACCTCGTGACCTACTCATTTTTCACTGGAACTAGTTTGCGAACCTCTGGACTAGGATGGGGGATGCATTTTGAGAGTTTAGTATCAACCTCCATTTTCACCACTTTGACTACTACTCCTAAGATGATCCCTCAAGTATAAATGCCCATTGGCTAACCTCCTCAATCAGACTCCCTAGTGGTTTCTATCACAACAGACACTGGCAAGGCAAAATTCATAAAGGACACACCAGACAAGAAGCATGTTACTGGTTGGAGGAAGGTCATTCCTCCTTTTTTGATAATAGGAACATCATCTCCTAGGCCCATGCTCCCTCATCCACCATCTCCTTCACTTATCCAGGCATGTAAGAAAGCTCAACCAATTCAGGGATCATAGCCAGCGCAACTTGATCAATTGGCTAGATCAGAATAACAAGTAACATAAACATAGTAATAGGTTATCCTCAATATCCCCTCATGGATCATGTAGCTATTGTAGGAAAAAGAGACAAGGATGAGCAACCCATAGTCAAGTTATAGTTTGATAGGAAAACAAGTACCTTGAGAAAGGTCAATAGAAAGACTGTGGTTAACGAGGGTTAACAAATAGAGTTAGAACAAAGGGAGGACATCTTCTCTCTGAGCAAGAAAAGAAAAGTAAACCCTTCATACCCATACAGGATAAGGGAGGATCCTTATAGCTTCATAGATGCAACTGGGGGAGTCATCAAAGAAATGTTCAATTTTTTCGATTAAGTCATCCAAAGGCAAGCACAGGTAAGCACTATCCAAGCCCCAGGAAAATTATTGATCATTTACAAAGTGTGGCCCAAAAATTGTTTGATATAATTGTATCAATAAAGTTTGCAAAGGCCATCTCTCAACCCAAATGAGGAGACATTATCCATTTATACAATACAATAAAGGACATTGATGGCAAGTTACATTTTATGATCTGAACAACTAGAAACATGGCTTATGCCTATTTGAATATAATAAAGGCAACTGAAGCGACATGGGCACATCAATAGAACACTGCAAAGAGAGATAGTTTACTGGAATGGCAATAAGAATTGCAAACTTTGGTCCACCATTTTACAAACTAGGAAATGAGAGTGATCTCTATGTTGACTAAGCTAAGAGTAGTTCAATTAGCCATTCCATGAGGGCAGTTGGTGTCTAGGCCCATTTTTTAGGGTCTTTTACGAACAACATTGGATAGTTTCAAAACAACAATTGAATAAACAGTCTACAAGACCACATATGAGCTCATGTAGCTGGTGAACTTTATAAGAGACAAAATTATTGGCACTGAGTTGTTATATACTAAGGTCAAAGATGCCCTGAACACCCACAAGAGACTAGTAGACAAGCTTCCCCAATTGTTTAAAAAAACTTTGCTAGAAATTGATACCATAGAAGCTGATTTTTAGACAAGCCATGCACTGTACGTTCAAACACAAGCAATAAAGTGTGTAACTGTAGTAACAATAGTGTCTTTGACCCTTGCACCAAGCTCTCAGATTCTAAAATACATGTTGGTGCATACACAAATTGGGCCAACATATGTCCCACTTCCACTTCTGGTACAAAGTTCAACTGCAGGTCTGTAGACACTTAAAACTATCACGTCTTCACCTTCAGTATCAGTGTCATCTTCATCCACAACTCTAGTTGTAACTCTAGATTCTACATTGGCTATGTTATAATTAGGATTGTCCCAATGGTGGTCCTCCAACATGAACTAGATATACTTGTATATTTACAAGTTCTGATTGAGTTGGAACATTAGCTTCTAACTAAAGTACATTGCATGTATATAATGTATTTTTAGAGAAAAATTATATTTTGAGCAACTGACTATTGTACATACATCCTATTGCTTGATTCAAGCATATTGTGCTATTTTGACAATTATATTTTAAATGCACACATAATGTTCTAATATATAATAGTACTATCTATCATATAAAACTATAACTCTTAACAATTATAGATATATGTATATGTATATATATATGTATATGTATATATATATATGTATATGTATATATATATGTATATATAGATATGTATATGTATATGTATATGTATATGTGTATATATATATATATATATATATATATATATATATATATATATATATATATATACGTATATATATATATATATATGTATGTATGTATATATATGTATGTATGTATGTATGTATGTATATATATATATCTATGTATGTATATATATATATATATATATGTATATATATATATATGTATATATATATGTATATATATATATATATATATATATATGTATATGTATATATATATATATATATGTATATGTATATGTATATATATATGTATATATATATATATATATATATATATATATATGTATATATATATATATATATATATGTATATATATGTATATATATATAATTTTATCATATTATTATATTTTATAGTACATATGTAACATATAATTACATTAATTATACATACACACACATACACTTAACTATATTAATATTAGTTTCATTCTTTACTTTGAGTACCAACCACAATCCTTTTTTGAACCACACTAAGAATATATATAACACTACAAACTGAAAAGGCTTACCAACCACAAACCCTAATTCGAACATACAATCATGGGTTACATGTATGCATTTTAGAATATTATCAATAACAATTACACATGAATATTTCAAAAATAATTTCCAAGATTAACAACAACTTCAAACATTGCAAATTCATAATAATACAATCACTAAATGCAAAGACTATCTACTATGCATCCCTTCTTTACAAAAAGACCAACCTAATGCCAATAAATTCATCTATTCTCTATTAAAAAAAGAAATAAACTCTCATGATTTATTTTTTTAAATTTATTGTTTTTAACAATTCTCTTTATGGAAAATTAACTTGTTTGAAGGGGTTATAATGGAAAATTTATAATAGCAAAATGAAATGAGATGATTCTCACCTTTTTATTTTGTTTTTTGTTTTTTTTGGTGGATGCTTTCACATTGTATATATTTCACAACTATGTGTAATTGTATCTTCATCTCTAAATATTTATAAATTAAGGTTTTCTTGCTTCAGATTTTAGGTTTTGATATTATATGAAATTACATAAAAATTCATAATTAATTAATAGTGAAATATTCTAAAATATAAAAAGAATGTATCGAAAATATGTGGTGGCATTGAAAGGCACATCAAAGAATATTAATTGAATAAATAGAATATAATAGATAAGATGATGGAAAAGATGAAATTTATTGTTGCTAAGGTAATTACAAAGGAGAAATTGTAATGGCAAAACGAGATGAGATGGTCATCTATCTTTTTAGATTTTTTTTTAAAGCTCTCACATTGTATATCTTTTACAACTATATGTAATTGTATCTTTGTCTTTATATATTTAAGGTTTTCACACTTCACATCCTAGGTTTTGAAACTATGTGAGATTAAATAAAAGATTCATATAATTGAACAATAGTGAAATAGTTTAAAATAAAAGAGATTACAACATAAATATGAGGTGGTGTCAAAAGACACTTCAAAGAATACTAATCAAATAAATATAATGTAATGGATAAGATGGTTAAATAGGGGAAAACATTACTTTTATATACACTTATCAATATATTAGACTAGTAGTTGTCCTAAAGGTGCAAGTCACATCGAAAGAGATTTAATTATCTATTTTGGTAACATGGGGTTTTATAAAGAGAAAGAGTGTAAATCGACAATCACACCCTACTCAAATCCCATGACCACCACCTTCATTTCACATTGTTTGCTCGAAGTGATAAGCAACAATAAAATGATGTTTTTAGTGGAGGTGACAAGGGAAAATGAGGTGGTGTGTTCCTTCATACGGCATGAGAATGCATTATGTGGGGAGAATTTTTTTGTTCTATGGTGAGCTTGAGTGGTGGTGAAGTGGTGAGGAAAGGCAAGGCCATATAAATTATGAAAATGATGAAAGATTTAAAGGTGTATTGGGCAGTGATGGTGAGGGGAAATGACAAATAAACTTGAAGAATATAAAAGATACAATATATAATAATATATAATATTAATTAATATTCTATTATATTTATTATATACTATATATAATATTATCTATTAATCATAAATATATAATATATATACTAGTAATAAATTATAATATTATAGTATTTAATAATATTAATGTATATAATAATGTCAATTTTATTATATAAATTAATAGTATATATTTTAATATATAATATAGTATATTACATATTTTATTTTATGTTTAATATAATTGTATTATTTATATATATAATAATTTAAGAATAAAATAAATATAAAAATATTGCCAATGAGATGTGGGTGAGTTGGTTAAGTAGCTTGGTTGTTTCAAGCCCCACCCAGGTTCAAATCTCTGGAAGGCATATGAGGCCAGTTGTATTCTCAGAGCCGTTAATGACTGGTGGTTATTCTTGAGGATGATGGTGGCCATTGTTGGTAATTGTTGGTGTACATATGGTATTATATGGGGATCTGGGTCCTTGATTGTGTTCCAGACCAGTTCATGCTCCGATCAAAAGCCGTTACCAAGTATATATATATATATATATATATATATATATATATATATATATATATATATATTATTTATATAATTATTATATGTTATGTATTATAATTATATATTTATAATTTTATAAGTATAATATATAATAATTATATTATAAAGTATAGCAATATTATATTATTACATATAATTTTTTATTAGATAGATAAAATAAAGTTGGTTTTGCAAGGTTCCAACAACCATAAGTTTAAAACAAGTAAAGACCCGTAGTCAAATATCAAAGCCTCGCAGGTTGCAAAATAGAAGTCCTTTATCTAAACTGACACCTACCAACATGAAATATAAACTAAGAAAAAACAACAAAACATAAATAACCCAAGAAAGAAACTTAGACCTCCTCCGAATTTGATTTTTCCTTTGATGCAACTTTATCTGTTTCCTTGGTCTTCACCAACACCAATTCTTAGTTAGTTATTTCCTGGGTTCATTTGGAGGGTCCTTCTTGGAGAGATTATTTTGACTTCATCTAGGGATTTTGATTTTCCTTTTGGTCTTCAAGTAAGGCTAATTATCTTCAGTATGTTCTTGCCTTGGCCCAACATTACTTTCTTTCTTTGGTAGAAGGACTTTCTTATCCTTTTCCTTATCCAATTCTTGCTTAAGCTTGATAATTTTAGCTTTATGGTCATTCTAATATTTTATAAGAGAGGCGATGGCCCTCCCAATACCTTTCAATTTATCCAAATATACACCTTGTTTCCTACTACATTCAGTGTTCATATCCACCATTCTAATAGTTTCCATAATCTTAGAGCCATCCTACTCTATCGAGGGAATGACAATAAATTGGGCTTTTTACTTGTGTAAGCAATAGAAAATTTAGAAGGGCAATTGAAATGAGAAGGGTTTAGGGAGGGAATGGTAGGGTCCCTTCCTCTTTTTTTGGCAGGCCAAGTTCATCCTCATAAGGGTCTTCAGCTGGGGTGTCATCAACAGGAGTGTCTTCAAATGGGGAGTCATCATCCAGGGGATAGTCTTCCCACACATGGTTTCACTATGTTGGACAAGGAGAAGGATGAAGCCATGGTGGATGATTTCATTCTTATCACCGACATGATAGACTAGGGCCATGGTTTTTAAAGACTTTAAAAGGTAGAATGATAAACTAATTTTATACCCACAAAATTAATTGAGAAGTAAAAAATGGTGGGAGAAAATCAACATATACTTACCTTTAGGGATTGAATATTTAATTATTTGTAGACATATATATGGCCAACGTCAGAGAAGATGCTACCATGGAAATCCCTTCTTGTCTATCTTTAGGATGACATTCATTAAAAAAAAACTTCTACATCATCATAAATTTATGAATCTTATATTTTTAAGCTTTCATCCCCTTACAGGACATCATAGTAACTTCTTCAATACTTTAACTTCTCCAATACTTTCTTCTGTGACTACAATTTTCATACCCCTCATCCTAACTGTCCATTTATTCCATAAAAGAATAAAATCCTTTGAGAGATTCTCATCATGTCCTTTGATCCTCTACATAAATTCAATGAGACCCCTTTTACACCATTTCTTCCAAACCTTCTTATTTCCCTAAACTTCGACACACAGAATAGGTTTCAAGCAGTCCTGGTCACCCCTCATTTGAGTTTGAACATTATTTATCCTTTTATGAATAGGATAAGGGATAATTCTAGACTTAACATACAACTACTAAGATTTAAATATTTTATTAATGTTATGGATGAAAGATCTGTAGTCTTTGACACACTAATGATAATAGTGCAAGGGGAAGAGGCTCCGCCTACCCAAAATTAAAGTTTTCACATGTGATCATCTCGTAGAACAATTATGACTTATCCATGCCATAATTATAAATAATATTTAAAAGTTTTTATGGGATGGAGTTGGCACCATCCCACGTGGCCATCCTATTAATTTTAACCCCATAGTTGGCTAGGCAATCAACGATGATGTTACCTTCATGGTAGATGTGGATGATAGAGGTCTCAACAAAGGTGGAAATAAGAAAACGAGCATTATCTTAAATATTATTACATACAATTATTAGATAATAATTTAATCATATTAAATATTATATATATATATATATATAATAAAATAATCTATATGATTATTATATGAATGCATTCCTAGCGACGCCATCTCTTCTATTTCCAACTATCCTTGTCCTTACCTCAGGGTCCAAAGTTTATACTACATACTTTTTTTTTATTTTATCAATTATAAAATAGTTACATGTATGAATGATAGAGTTGATAATGCATTTTTATGGGAATGAATCTCTATGAACCACTTACAATCTCCTTTAGGGGCCACGTGCCTCTTGCATGGCCCATGTGTGCATGCCTGATGTCTTTCTCAATTATTTATATAGTGTTCTCTATAATCAAATATTGTTAATCACTTATGTTATTTAATCCTAATGAATTTATAGTCATGTTGTTTATAGAGACACATAAGTCACATGTTTAATGATGAAAAATAAATACACAATTTTTTACAATTGTAATACCATGGGCTTGAATTGAATGCAATGTTGCATCACTAGTAATTACACCTCCAAAGATGATTTGATGCCTCTACCTTGTATCTTTCATTGAACATTTTTTAGGTGATGAACTCAAATAAACCCAACCAAACACACTTTCAAAGTTCATTCACATGTCAGTTATGTTAATGCAATATGTAACTTCCACAAAACTATTTTAGTTAGTCCATACATGATTGAAACAAGTGTCATTTTTTTTAACCCTTTTTGGATTTGGATGAGTGTTAAAGGGGTAGAGTAGCCTAATCAAATGGATGAATAAAACTATTCTAAATCAAGCCAAATAATTTAATTTAGATAACATCGTATACTTAATTTGAAAAATTATCAAATACAAAAAGTGCAATGCCAATTGATATTATGATAATTACAACACAAAGAAGAGATAATACTTAGTTTTTAGATGTGCAAGTGTGTTTGAGATGTTCAAGTGTAGAAATAGGAAAACCGATGCTTAGTATCCTATCATCAAATTTTATAAATATTGTTTCTAAAGGCCTAAACAATATCATCAACTTGTGGACACTTGCATCGATGCTTTTGTCTATGGATCAACACTTCTATCTTGTACAAAATATTTGATGTCTTGAGAAGTGACCAGCTAGACTTGTTTATATTTTCTATCACTTTTTTGTTGATGTGTTTGGATAATGTGCAGATGCTCTATATGACTATATATAACTCAAACCCTAGTTCCTCACCTTAAGTTATGCCACCTTGCCAAAAATGGGTTAATGGCCTCAAAAAGTCAAGTTGACCTCAAAGACCCGTTTGTCAATGAGCACTTCCTACATAACAAATACTCTATGGATGGTGTTAGACATATATAGTTCTCCTCTGAGTGTTGGCTTGTGTCTGCATAAGGGTGAAATATACTATATGCAAAGGCATGCAATGATCTAGATTATGACTTGACAAATATTGTTCATGGGTTATTTTTTTGAACACTTCAGACCTGTAATATGATTGATCCTATGATTGATATAAAATTAAGAAAAAATAAGGTAGTAGAATCCTGTTGTGCAATTGATTAAAAGAACTTGAATAGGCACTTGTTTGGTATTTGATAGATGACTAATGAGTAGGATTTGATTTTTTATTTATACCACACCTTTTGAAAATATCTCATGGAAGGGTTAGAGAAGATAGACAAGATGACCCATATATTTTGATAGATTTGTAATTTAGATGAATTTTGAGGTATGACCACTATATAAGAGATATGAACACTAGCTTTGATGTTAGTGTCCCTATGTGAACATAAGTGTCCGATAGAGTATAAAAATATTGAATGTCTGTAATTTATAATAAAGGATATAATTCATATTTTAAGCTTTATGCACTGTACATGGGATCTAGGTCATTAGAATGATAAGGTCAGTCCATAAGATAAGTAGTTAGACATAATAAGATGGTGAATGTGAGCCTTTTGACAACAAAAAGGTTTAAATCTGAAGGATAGAGTCCTGATCGGTATTTTTCAAGTGAACAATATTGAAATGCTATATATAATCATATTTTAGTATATATATTTACCCTCCCTAAAATATAGTAATGCATAAGAATGAAATTACTAGGTTAAAGGAAAAAATATGTATTTAGATTTTTACAACACACCTTGCCTTTGTTTGAGCCCCAGTGAATTTGTTATTGATGTATGACCTATAAATAAGAGCATGCTAAACTATAAATCAATGCATATAATCTAAAATTGAAAAACTAAAATGCTTGAAAAGTAAATAGAGCAAGGAAGGACTACACATGTATGTTGATACAACCATGTTTCTCCTTGGTACTTTGCTTTGGTAAAGATGTTCCCTTATGAAGCATTGAAGCTGAGAGAGATTTAAAACTAAACATTGGAGATTTAAAGAGAAAATATCGAGGGTGGTTATGTCCTCAATCTAGTGCAAGGATGAGTTATGACATGACCATTGAGATCATTGAATCACAATCGTACAACTCAAATGAATGTATAATAAATTCAAGTTAAGTGATATAACCAACTCAACCTAAAAAATAGAAGTAATGTTAAGTTCATTGAGGGTGTATAATCTCAATCGCACTACTCAAAGGAGCCAACTACTATAGATAGGAAAGACTCAAAATGATGCTTCTTGGTAAAAACATTATTTCTTGGTAAAATGTTTTGAATATGTATTTGTAATTTTTTGGTGCACTTGCATGGCATATGCACCTCTAGTATATTTCAAGCTAAATTATCTATCAAAATATAATCTTTGCTCTGTAACTATGTATAAATTCTACCACAAATCTGAAAAACTTTGTCCCAAATCTATGAAAATTAGAGTTAAATACATAAGATTATGATCCAAGTGTATATCTGAATTATATAATTGTCTCAAATTCTATGTTACATCGCGATTCCTCATTAAGTAAACTTACTTTATTATCCATGGAATATTTATAGTTAGTAATTTAATTTGATTATTGTTAGCTAAGTTGTGAGTTATATGATGTTATGGGATAGTTGAATATTGCTTTGGTTACATGGTTACATTACTATGAGTTAGTTGTAGAGTATATTCTTACATTATGATCAGGATGAGTTGTTATTTTAATTATATTTTATGATGCATATATGTTATGATGTTATGGACTAACTACCTGCTTGTCATGAGTTAGATGCAGGAAAGTTTTATACATCAAAGCTTGATGGATGGAGAGCATCATCAGAGAGAGAGACATAGATGGAGATGTTAGAGGACAACAGAGAAAAAAGATAGAACCTTTCACACACCATATTAGTTAGTATATGTTATATGCATAATGGAATGGTGAGGATAGTGTGTTTTTATGTTGTTTTCATTTTGATAGTTATTTACACATGGTTGGATATCTTAGTTTAACGGTTATATAAAATTCATCTTGGGTGATGGCATTTATGATAATTAATATTTTTGGATACGTAATTTATGTAATTAGAGTAATTTTGAATTTATTGATTAATTAGTTAATCACTAAGTCATTATAATTAGTTATATGTACTAAAATGATTGTATGTCATTACGTCATATTATTATTATTAATTAAAAAATATATTCTAAAAATCATGTATAAAGTGAAAAAAGGGAATAGATTGATAAAATAATCATATAGATTTTTATAATTGGAAAATAAATCCCTATAAGAGAAATAAAACACATAAACCAATTTGATCAAAATGAAAACATGCAGTTATATTTTAAATACACCAACAAGGAAATTAGAAATAATAAAAAAATAAAGAAAATAAAAAAGGAAGGAAAAATATTTTTTAAAAAAACCACCATACTCTCAGAAAAGGAAAGAGAGAATGGAGAGAGGAGAGTGTAGCATAGAAGAGAAAGGAGATTTGGGAACAAGGTGAGAAGACAAGGAAGAAAAGGGAAAGTCATGCATATTACTAAGTAGGCAATGCAATTGACTTATTTGTATTCATGTTAACTATTATAGCCATCTGATATTGTTCAGTGATCTATGATAACTTGTACATTTAGTAATCTAAATTGTTGGAAGATAATAAAAACTACTCATATGTCTATAGTACAACATTAGGTGATAGATAAAACCATCGATTAAAATATATGTATAATAAGGTTTACATAGAGACACAAAAGTATGGCGATCTACATGTATAAGGTATGGCAATTATCTTAAAGATCTATGTATGGTGATTATCTTGACGATCTTTGTATAAATATATTTATAACAATGAATTTTTTGTATTTAAAACTAGGCGATTTGGCTGATGGTGAATTGTGCTTGATGTAGACCAAATAATGAACCGTGTGAAATTGGAATTGGTGTCTTTGATAAATAAATGATTTTAATTATGTCATAATGAATTTATGATACAACAATAAATAAAAAGAGAATTCATTAAATGTCTAGCGTGTTGTATAAATAGATACCAAAGTCTGAGTTCTACAAGCAACATGAAGAATACATGCTTCAGGAGTGTCCATAGATAAAGACTAGTACTCATAATATAAAATTTAATTGACAATGAATATAATCATCTAATATTTTTAGATCATTATTCTAGAGCATATACACATGCAGATTGGTATGTCTTATTAATCATTCCTATCTATCACTCTACATCACCAAGTTTATTTTGTATTATAGTACGCATATAAAGTGTTCTGACTTATATCAATCATGTAACTAAAGGAGTATTTATGACTAGATGTTACATATATAATCATCAAGATAATAGATAAATACTACTCATTTGTATGAAAAAAGAATTCTTACCTTATTAGAAAGTTATTCTGTAGATAAAAGTTACCAAATACATTGCCATCATGTTACATATATATATATATATATATATATATATATATATATATATATATATATATATATATATATATATATATATATATATATATATATATATATATATATATATATATATATATATATAAGATTGGAAAGAGAATCATGTCTATCATGACATATATAATGCTTATATATAAAGCTTGGGATGTGTTACATATTAAAAGATATAGCCATCAAGTTATTCCATAGATAATAGATAGCTTAACCAAGATAATAGAAACCAACTATAGGCAATCATTGGCATGGGCATCAGGTTTTAGCTCCTTAGGAGTAAGTCTCATATTCTCTCTTGATTGATAGTTACATAGGATGTATACAAATATGATTTTCTAACCACCAGTTAGCTCTATTATTAGATGATGTTTTCATTCATAGTAGGATTAAGTGAGCCAAATAACGTGTTCGATAATGCATAAACCCTAAATAAACACTACAAAGACATTGCATTTATGACAAATTGAAGGTTAGTTGACTTAAGAATAGTAGTATACGATAGTCTATTCTGGGAACTTTTATCATCAAAATATTTTGTGTTTAGAAGGAATAATTGGTTAAAGTTTTTATTTAAGTTATAGATGACGAATGCCATTATATACAATAGTTTATATTTTGAGGACTTATGTATAGTATATATTATGGGAATATTAATATGAACAAGTGTATATAAATTTATATCATGTTTTAGTATATGGTGGTGGTGCCTATAGTTCTATTTATTGATATAAACTAAGTCATGGACTCCAAAAGAGTAGGTCACTTGTTATACATATACACAGCGTCTTAAAACATGATAAGATGTATAAATGTGATATCATGTTCAAACAAAGCATAATTAGGATTATGAGACTCTAATTCTTGAAATTGTTATGACTAGTTGATTATATTTGAGTAGTTGTGCTCAGTAACAATGGACTATGATAATATGGGTTGTCATAGAGTACATTGTATTTAGAAACTACTCATAATAAATAAAATAATTACAGTTTAGATGTATATTATACCAAGATGGTATAAACTATAGTTGTTAATATTATTATTTATGTGCTTAATAATGTTGAAGAGATTCATTCATGTGTTTGATAGACTAAATGTATGTATTTTTATTATTCATGTACTTAACATGTTTAATGATTTCTAGTAGTAGGTAATATGTATGAATCTGTTAGTTATATTTATGTTAACTAAATCTCACAATGTTGTTACTAAGTAAGTAGTGAGATGAACTTCACTAGCTTACTAGCATCACCAATGCTAAATAAAAGTAATTTGATCAAGTCTTGTGTATGAATTATACTGATCCAAGAGATCAATAACAATTGAAAACTTTGGCCAAAATAATGTTAGGTAGACATTGTTATTTTATATGTATGATTTACATGATTGTGCAATATCATGTTAGAATATATTTCTTTATGGTACATTACTTGTTCTTAAAAATCATACAACATATAGGTGATAGCTTGTTTCTCTATATTTTTGTAGCATCACTATCTACTCATCCATGAAGGGAGGGACATTCCCTAATGAGAGATTGTGTTGGGGATTGACAGCCCATGTTTGGTGTGAGAAAGCACTCAGATGATGCTCTCCCTCCCCACAATATCACTTCTTTAGATACGACACTTGAGATTACCTTAGATACTAGAGTTTGGGAATGCTCCGTGGAGCCATGTATCTTATATTTTTACAATGTATTATATTTATTATTGTAACATTACCTGATGAGTTGTAATTACTTACTTATTGTACATTGACAATAATGGTTGTATGATTGTCCCAATTGTGGCTAAAAGTCTATAATTACTTTCTATATTTAGTTATGATGTGTTTCTTATGATTAGTGATTAGTGATGAATGATGTCACATGTTTATTTTATAGTTATCATACTTATAGTACTTTGTATGGATCATTAATTTGATTCTCATGGTGTAATTTAATTAAGGAATATGTTGTTAAAATTTAAATAAAAATCACTTATTTCTAGGTAGATCCTAGTGGAGATTTTATATGTGGTATCAGAGCTATGGCTTGAACTTTAGACTGAATGAGTCCACTAACATTTTCATATCTTTGTGTTTACCAGAAAGGAGATAGTGAAATCCAGAGTATTTTCAGAAGGTCCATCAAATGTCAATGACAATAATCCTCTGTTTGGTCCTAACCAATTTGCCACTAAGCAAGCAACAAAGTTGGATCATATTTTCATAGCCATGAATGATACCAGAGATTGAGTTACAGCCATGGAGTAGGGAGTTCATGACCATGGAGAGGAATAACATCAGTAACAACTTGAATAGCATCTTGTTGAGTAGGAAACCCCTTAGGATGTGAGAGCTCAGGTAGTTGTAGAGTTGGCTAGGGATATGAAAAATATGAGTCCACCTAAGTTTGATAGAACTATTCTGGGTGATGGAGCTAAAGCATGGTTCTTTGGGATGGAGAAGTATTTGGAGATTCAAAACTACTCTGAGGTCACTAAACTAGTCTAGAGAGCTTACCAGTTGGTTGGTGAAGTAGCTACATAGTGAGCTAACAAGAATTTAGAATTGAACCTTAACTCGACCACCACTACTTGGGAGTAGTTTTTGACTTTGTTCAGATCATAATGGCTTCCATAGTTATATTTTGGTAAAAATCTTATAGATTTATAGAATCTAAAGTAGGGAGACTTATCAGTGAATGATTATTGGGAGTATTTCATCAAAATTTTGAAGTATGTACCTTTGTACCAGGTAGATGAGAGGTTTATAATTAGGAATTTTATCATGGGATTGAAACCATATATTGGTGGAGAGGTAGACATTTGTGGACATTCTACAATGGACCAGGTCTTTGAGAAGGTAGCCAAACATGAACAAAATTTTAAGTCTCTTGCACAGGCCAGGGACAAGATCAAAACAAAATTTGGAAATTTTAAGTCAACTTTCAAAAAGAAGAATTGGAAATAGAGGAGTGGAGATTTCATGAAGCAGTTCTAAAATTAGAATGCTAAAATCAACAACAATTTAGGCAATAAGAATCTGGGTAATTGTTTCAAGGGAAACCAATGGGATGACAATAAATGACCCCCTAGAGGTTATATCATTTGTAGAGATGACTATTATGCTTGTGACTGTAATTAGGACAAGCCAAAGAACAAAGGTCCTGCTTCTCAACAGGGAATTTTTCAATAGCATATTCATGTAGTAATCGATAATCAGCAAGCCAAATTTCAAACTTTACCCATGGAGCCATTAGGTATTTTGTTTTAAAATCCAATTTATATTTTGATAGTTACAGGGGCTAAAAAATGTTGTATAGCTCTTAAAATGCCTAGTAAATTATCTAGAGAAGCTAGAATAATGGCAAATGTATGGTCGATATAATACAAGAATGATTCAATGGTCATGGTCAACAAGTGTTTAGTTGAAGCAGAAATTAGGTTGCCCAAATTAACAATAATAGTGGATCTATAAGTAACACCACTAAGGTCATATGATGTGATATTAGGATTTAACTAGCTTGCAAAACATAAGGCCAAGGTTGATTGCTACTTGAAAAAAGTTGAGTGCCTGGATGATTTTGGGATCAAACACAAATTCAGAGTGAGAAAAGAGAGTTGAGGCTTAGACAGATTTATGCAATGCAACTCAAGAAATCCCAAGGAAAATGGTGTCAAGCATTTATCCTTAAGATAAATGAAATAGAGGAACTTAAGGAACCATCTTTCAAAGATTATCCATTCTTTAGGAATTTTCATGATGTGTTTTTGGAAGAGTTCTTAGGTTTGCCTCTTAAACATGGTTTGATTTCTCTATCGATATTATACTTGGTTCAGAACCATACTCTAAGGCACCATACAGGATGAGAACCACTGAGTTGGTTGAATTGAAGTCTCAACTCTAGGAATTGTCGTCAAAAGGGTTGATCAGGCCTAGTGTGTCACCATGGGGTGCACCAGTTGTCTTTGTCAAGAAGAAGGATGGTAATCTTCAACTTTGTATTGATTATAGAATTTTGAATAAGGCAACTATCAAAAATAGGTATCCACTGCCACGTATAGATGATATTTTTGATCAAATATAGGGAACAATGGTCTTTTCTAAGATTGATCTTAGATTAAGATACAATCAACCGAGGATAAAAGATGAGTATATTCCAAATACAACATTTAAAACTCATTATGGGCACTGTGAGTTCACAGTGCTACCATTTTGGGTGACAAATACTTTGACAATATTCATGAATCTCATGAATAGTGTTTTCAAATATTATCTAGATCATTTTATTTTGGACTTTCTTGATGATATTCTTATATACTCTAAAAACGAATAGGATCATCTCCAACATCTGGAACTAGTTCTGTAATGATTTTGGGAACACAAATTATATAGCAGATTGTCTAAGTGTGCATTTTTCTAAGAAAGAGTGTAATATCTGAGACATATTATCTTTGCAGATGGCTATGTAAACCCGATAAAGACAAGGGCCATTATGGAGTGGCTAGCACTAATAAATGTGCATGAGGTGAGGAGTTTCATGAGATTAACAGGATATTATAGGAAGTTCATTCTGAACTTTTGTAGGATAGCTAATCCGATTACCTCTTTGTAATAGAGGAATCAAAGTTTTGTCTATCAACTAAGTGTGAAGTATCTTTTCAAGAATTGAAAATAAGACATAATTTAGCACCAGTGTTAAGAGTTCGTGACCCTAACAACCATTTTTTAGTGATCATAGATGCAACTGAGGATGGAATAAGAGTCCTTATATAGGATGGTATAGTGGTATCTTATGAATCAAGGAAGCTAAAGCCTTATGAGGTGAATTATGCCCCTCATGACATAGAACTTACAACAATTTGTGCATGCTTTGTAAGTTTGGCAGTATTACTTATTGAGAAAACCATTTGAGATCAAGATGGACAACTTGGGATTCAAGTACATTTTCACCTAACCAAATTTGAATGCCTGTCAAAGACATTGGCTAGAGTTAATATCTTGTTATGATTTTGATATCTACTATATCAAAGGCAAGGAATATAGAGTAGTCGATGTCCTAAGTCATAGAAGGTACATAACAATCATGGCTACTATCAGGAGTCCTTTTAGAAATTAAGTGATAAAATTATTTTTAGGAAATGAATTCTATGATCAGGTCAGAAAAGTATTATCTGAGAATACTCACAATCCTAGGTATAAAGGATTCATATTTGAGAGTGATAGTCTTTTATGTTATGATGGAAGGACGTATGTGCCAAATCAATCAAATCTATAAAACACAATATTAAAGGAACTGCACAATGCTCTATATTCAGTACATCTAAAAGTAAGCAAACTCATGAAAGAGCTTAGACCACTATCTTTCTAAAAGGGAATCAAGAAAGATGTAGTGAATTTTGTATCACATTACCTAGAATATTAATGAGTGAAATTTGAACATGTGCATCTAGATGGTTTGTTATATTTGCATGATATACCAGAATGGAAGTGGCAGATGATGACAATAAGGAATTTATCCAAGGCTTAATGATGTCATGAAACAAACATGATATTGTCTTTGTAGTAGTTAAAAAACTAATCAAGGTGGCTCATTTTATACCAAGTAATTTGACAGATGATGCACCTACTCTTGTGAAGAGGATTGTAAAGAAAATTTATAGGTTGCATGGATTTCCAGATAAGATCATTTCATATCACGATCTAAAGATGAATTTTAAATTTTCGGTAACTATGAATTTAGCTTTGGGTTTGCAATTAAACTTCAACACTACATATCACCCAAGGTCTGAAGGTTAGACTGAGTGAGTTAATCAGGTGTTAGAGGATCTTCTTCATATGTATTGCATGGATAAATAATATAAGTGTGAAGATTATCTTCTATTGGTTGAATTTGCATACAATAAATCATACCAGTCAACATTGAATATGGCACCATTTAAGGCATTGTACAAAAGAAGGTGTAGGACACCAATCAGTTAGTACAAATTGGAAGACAAGGTAGTCTTTAGACCCGAGATGTTTTCAAAAATGGAAGAGCAAGTTAAATTAATCAAAAAGAGATTAGCTGAGTCCAATGATAGGTAGAAGAGTTATACTAATTTAAAGTTAATAGATAGGCATTTTTTAATAGGTGATAAAGTGTTCTTGGGGGTTAAGTCGCATAAGAGCTCAATTAAATTCGAGAAGTCAGCAAAATTATCACTGAGATATATGAGACCATTCGAGGTGTTAGAAGTGGTCAATCTTGTTGTGTATAGGATTGTATTTCCACCATGCTTAGCTCTATTACATAATGTCATCCATGTTTCTTATGTTAAAAATAATATAGCTGATCTTATTGTTGTCCCCGCAAAATATCAGCTATTTTTTGGACAACATTTGAATTATTTTGGTCCTACAGACCAAAATTATCTTTTCCCTTTCCAAATTTTTTCTTGGGCATTCAAATTCCTCATTTTTCAAGCTTTTTAGAAATCTACGAACTGCAAATAGGCTCATTTCTACAAGTTTAACGGGCTTCACGACTTCTACAGGTGTGTTCAATCAAAAGAATCGGTTTCTAACAATTGGTCATTTTCAGAATTGGTTCATCACCTTGGTTCAAATAGAAATTTCAATCGGCAAGCATCAGTAGTAGGTTCAACGTTTGGTTCATCTTTTGGTTCAACATCAAATGGTTCAAAGGCGGGTTCAATCAAGTGGTTCAACGCTTTGTTACAACATTTGGTTCATCCACTCAGTTTCAGCGCTTTGATTCATTCTTTGGTTCAATAAAATGGTTCATCAGTCGCTTCAAGGCTTTGTTTGAACCGTTGAACCAAAATTTGGTTCAACGTCTTGGTTCAATGAAAAGGTTCAAAGCCTTGGTTCAACAGTTAGTTCAAACACATGGTTCAAAGTCTTGGTTCAACGGAATGGTTCAAACATGTGGTTCAATGGAATGGTTCAATAGTTGGTTCATCGCCAAAGTTTAAAGAGTTTTTCAAAGAAGCCTGAAGGCCATTCAAAGACTGCCCGAAGGGTAGATACCCTTGCGGGAAGCTCTTCCCGACTCAAAATGGGTCATTTCTTAAGGCCCAAAAAGGCAAGTTCAATTCGAAAAAGTGCTAAACAGAAAATCTGAAAGAAGACAAAGGAATGACACGCCTGAAAACATCAAATTCAACACAGTGAATTAGTCATTGATCCTTTAAACATACAGACATACAGACCAGAATACATTCACAGATTTCAAAGCCAAGACTAGCAGAAGCGGAGAAGGAATAGAACAATAAACTAAATCCAGGACCCGAATCAATTAACCGAATAAGGAGGAACGATGAAGATAAGATCAGATCGCCAGGTGGACATTGAAAGTTACAAACTTTCAATAAGTGCGACTTATTTCCTTGCATTGATAAAATCAAATGGGTAAAGTGCCCCTAAGTTCCAGCGTGTCTTCTTAACAGATTCCAATGCAAAATGATGTATTGATTATTCTCAAGTCCTTCTCGAAGAGGCTATATAAGGGAATTTCTTCTATTGTAATAAGGATCTCTTTTTGACATTTAAAATGAAACTCGGCCCAAATTATAAGGCATTACTGAGACTTTGAGCTCAGATTGCCGATCATATTTTGTTACTAGAATAAGAAACCAAGTGGTTTTTCAAATTTTGTGCTATAATATCTTTGTTATTGAGGATATTGTTCTTATGTCTTTTTCTTTAATATATCTTCTGTTCCTTTAATTCAATAAGTAGAATTAGTGACAGCAGTCAAGAAGGTGTCCTAAAGAGTCAACTGTGGAGAGACTTTGTGCCCCCCATAACTGCCTTTAGTGTGTTTCCTTTTCATTTCTATGTAAAGGACCTTGAGGTGACTTTGTGCCCTTATTGTCCTTCGTATCTTACTCTTGAGCAATCCAGGTGAAGACTTTGTGCTGCATCTTGATTTGTTGGTTATTACATCTTTCGCTACATTTTATTGTTACTGCTAGCAGTATTCTTGTGGTTTACTGAATAGTACTTCTGAAAGAAGAGGACTACTGTCTGTCATTTCCCCTTAGTTTTTTCTTTGATCCGCGTGCATCATCTCTGAAAGAAGAAAGATGGATGGTTTGTCTCACCCATGAGTATTATTTTTTGTTTATATATATATATATATATATATATATATATATATATATATATATATATATATATATAGTATACCTATAGGGAACCTCCCCTTGATGAGAGGAGAGATCAGTGTCTTTCTGATGTGGTAAAACTACACATTTAGACGACTAATCTTCCTACTTTGGCTGATCAGACCTATTTTGTTTATCAGTATGTTGATCGACAAAATATTCAACCAACAATTTTTAGTGACTCCACTGGGGAAAGAGCGCATAGTTTGAAGTCTCAAACTTCACGCTGAAGTAGATCTTGCTCTTTTCCAAAAATTTTTCTACAATCTGACAACTTCATGATATACCAGAGGCCATAAATCTTAAGGTGTTGTAGACCCTACTTTTGAGTTGGCACAACAGAATAATTTTGAGTTGTTTCCTCCACAATCTCACCTTGGACGAACTGCTGGTCGAGCCTTGCCTGCTCACACTCCACCTGGATTAGTGATCCCACTTTTGCATAATCAAATCATGGCTCAAGGACCTTGGGGTAATTCTTTTGGTCCCCTGAATTTGACTCCACCTCTGCATGAGCTTCCACGTAGTTCAAAGTGTCAGGATCCTACTCTCCCCAATAAGAGTATATATGATTACCTTTGTATTAGCAACTAAACACATAATTTAACCAGAATGATTAAGTAACTAAAAATATGAAACAACACAGAATATGAAAGACAATACACAATCTTGTATTAATACTCATCCAAAAATAAAATACAATAAAGAATATGCCACTTCTTCTCACACCTCAAGGGCTCCCAGTAATTCTCAATCAAGAGTTCACTCTCCTACAAAAACCAGTCCCAACACACAACTCAAACACAGATTTGTTGTTCACCTCCACCAGTCAGTAACAACGCTGCCAGTACACCAAGTACACAACCATACTCCAAGTAGATCTTCTCTTCTCTTGCTGCCACCTGCAAATCAACAGACTTTACTTACCATGTAGATATCTCTACACCCTGAAGAACCCTTGTCCTTGCCTCACCAAGTCCTCATGATTCTTCAACCAGTACCCCGGTGGATCTCCTAGTAGAACTTGCACAACCTGCAACTCTCCCTGATCATACACACTCAGCACCCCTTTAGAACTAGGAGGATCTACTCTTGCTCTCTCTACAAGTACAATGGCTTTCTAGCACACTTTACAATACAGCCCATGAGTCTATTATATAGATCTCATACATACAATAATTAGACTTTCTTAATTACAATAATTAGACTTGCAACTCAAGACCAAAAATAGTCTTTACATGTAAACTGCCTGTCCAAAAATAGACCAGTCCAGAACCCGCATGCAAACTACATGCACACACAGGTTGCCAACGTCGGCTCCTTCCTGACCGATGTCGGCCAACTCATAACCGACGTCGATTACTTCTGCACTATGATATGATCGACGTCAGTTGATCAGATCGACGTCGGTTGCCCTACAACTTGTTCTACAACTCAGCAACCTCCCAACAACTTCCTTCCCTATTTGCATCAGTGAAGCTTTTAGCTCCACAACCTAACACAAAGAAGAATTTTCCAAAATTCTTCGATGATGGGAAGGTTCATCATAATGAACACATTGCATATTTCAGCATAGCCTACGGGGTAATAGGGGTGGAATTTGAAGATATAGCGATCAGGATATTCGTGGAGACACTACAAGGTGTTACTGCTGACTGGTTATATCACCTGCAGGTTGGGTCGGTGACTGATTAGGACACTTTGAAAGACAAATTTGAAGCTAGGTTCAAACCTGCAGAAAATGCACATGCGTTGCTGGCCTAGCTCACTCAGATGAAGAAAGAGCCTCATAAGCCTATGAGGGATTTTATTGCCAGGTTCGACAAGCTGAGGCACAGGGTTCCCCTGGCTGCCCAGCCGACACCTCAAAACCTCAATGATTTTTCATCAATTCACAATTGCCTGAAGTGAGTTTCTTACTAAGACCGGCCAGACACGTAGACCTTGTTGATGCTCAAGACTTGGCTATTGAGGTAAAAGATGATCTTATCTTAGCTAGAAAGATAAGGAGAGACCTTAATAAAGGAAAATCCTCTTCATCTTCTCAGTACTCTCTTGCAGTCACTACTGAGTTGATGGTACAAAAGCTAGCAAATGAAATGCTAGCTCTGAGAAAGCAAGTGGCGCAAGGGATGTCATCTGCTCTTGCATACAGAGATATATCGAGGAGGACTTTCTAGAATCAGGCATACCAAGGCAATGCTGCCAGGAATCAGGGACAGCAAAATTGCCTTCCTCCTTCACAAAGGAATCTCGCCTTTGAAGTGCCTCCAAACAACTCGACAGTTGGATAGCTTGAAGTTGAAATGAATTTTTCATTCCAGTCTGAGTTAAATCTCGAAGATGATGCTAATCTCTTCATTGAGGAAGAAGAAGAATTAGTTGGAGACTCCCATATTGGTTTCCTAAACTATCAGGATGAACTCAGAAGTGAAGGCCATGCAA
Organism: Torreya grandis; assembly: GCA_037957365.1. Classification (NCBI taxonomy): domain Eukaryota; kingdom Viridiplantae; phylum Streptophyta; class Pinopsida; order Cupressales; family Taxaceae; genus Torreya; species Torreya grandis. The sequence continues at coordinate 3,612,595 of JARHVA010000571.1, read as the reverse complement.
CTGAGGGGTCGTATACTATATTCACTCAGTCTAAAAATCAATTAGCTCAACAAGCTGATAAAGAGAAAGTAGAAGAGCGACCTCAATCAGCAGTTTTAATTGCTAAGCGGAGATCCACTCTTCCTTTCCAGACAAAGGACCCAGTGGTTTCAAGAAAGGTAAATACCCCTACACCTTCTACTTCAATTTTGTAGTGCAATCATCCCCCTTTAAAAAATCAAAAGGATGAACTCCCATCCTCTAATCCTAGCACATTCCAGGCATTTGATATCATTGACCATATAAAGAGAACCAAAATTCAAATGTCTAAATTTGAATTCTTGCAGTTCCATCCTGAATAGTCAGACAGGTTGGTTCAATGTGTTAAAAATCAAAACATCCCTGTTGAATGAATGATCCCCAAGGTGACACATGATGCTGCCATAAATGCACCCACCAGGAACAACCTTGTCACCGCTCCCCCTGCTGCTCTTGGTAGGACTGAACCTTTTTATGTCACATTGTTGATAAATGGATATAAGTTGAATAATTGCATTATTGATTCTGGAGCTTCACACAATATCAAGCCTGCTAAAGTGGCCAAATCCCTTGGTCTCACACTGACCAAGACATTTGAGAGATGTTTCTCCATGGAGAATAAGCAAGTACCATTGCTGGGACAAATCAAAGAGGCCCAGTTTGCATTTGCAGCCTTCTCAGCCAAGAGAATCAAGATGACTGTCTTGGTGGTTGATGTCCCAGCATCTTATGGCATTTTGCCTAGACAAAATTTTTACAAGGACGTGGGAGGCAAATTAAGCATGGATCTATCTGAGGCAAGGATCCCTGTCCAAGGCGTGATGAAGAGATTGCTCTCTGAAAAAGAAGCAAAATTTGTGGTCACTCAGACATCATCCCTCGAAGCTTAAATTCTTTTTGAATCCACAGATATGGGTAATTATTTTTTATCTACAGATGAAGTGCATGAAACACCTGAAAGTATCAACTTATAAATCAGTTCAATAACAACAACAAAAAAATTGGTAAGCTGTAGTACAGACCAAAGAGGATTCTCTATTTTTTATGAAGAAAAGTCAGTATTAGATGAAATATGGACTTTGGAATTTGATGGCAGCTATTCTTCTACCAGTTCAGGGGCTGGGATTATTTTGATATCTCCTCAAGGAGATATGTTTCCTTCATCTTACAAATTACAGTTCAGCAATACTAACAATACAGCTGAATACAAATCTTTGTTGTTGGGCATGAAGGCTGCTAAAAAAAAAGGCATTAAGTTTCTTCATGCCAAAGGAGATGCTGAATTAGTAATTTGTCAAGTGAGGAATTTATACCAAACTAATAATGAAAGATTACGCCACTACCGTAACTTGGTTTGGGACCAAATTGAAAGTTTTGATGCTTTCAATATTTCTGCCATACCTAGAGAGTCTAATGATAGAGCTGATGCACTTGCTATTTTGAGAACTCTCTTAATTCCTCATTTAGATTTCAAAGAAGATAGGTGTACCATTGAACTGGTTTATAGACCAAGTGTTCCTGACAATGTTGATCATTGGTAAGTGTTCAATGATAATCATCAAATCATTGCCTTCTTAGAATGAAAAGATAATTTTGAACAGCTATGTTCTAAAGGTAGCGAACCTCAGAAGAATGAATTTGTGTCTGAATTCAGCTCAGATATAAATGAAGAATTCTTGCAGCTGAAAGGAAACAAAATTTCCAAAGGCCTGGTTTCTCTTCAAAAGCTGTTTGATAAACATGATAGATTCATTAGACAACAACAAACAGACTCAAGTTTCTCTTAAGGATTCGATCAAGTGAATCTGTCTACTGAAGACAATCCCAAGATGATCAATATTGGTAAGTGTTGCACCCCTAAAGAAAGATTCAAGTTTCTTAGACCAGATGAAATCTGCGATAACATTCCTCTCAAGGCCAACTCAATTCCATACAAGCAAAAACCTAGACAATATAATCTAAAAATATCAGGTACTATTCTGTATGAAATACAAAAGATGTTAATGCTATAATCATCTTCCCAATCCATCATTCTACATGGATTGTAAACATAGTGCCTATAAGGAAGAAGAATGGCAAAATTCGCATTTGTGTAGATTTCAAAAATCTAAATCAAGCATCTTTGAAGGATAATTATCCTTTGCCAATTATGGATCAAGTGCTTCAAACAGTGACAGGTGTAGAGATGTTATCAATGCTGGATGGCTTCTCAGGTTATAATCAAGTCAAAGTTGGTGAAGCAGACCAACACAAGACTGCATTCACCATGCCTTGGGGTACATTTGCATATAGGAGAATGCCTTTTGGTCTAATAAATGCTGGTGTTACTTTTTAGAGAGCTATGAATCTGGCTTTCAAATATGAGATTGGTAAATTCATAGTGGTATACCTTGGCGATTTGACTGTCTTTTCAAAGCATCGATATGATCATGTACACCACCTACAACAAGTGTTGGAGCGTTGCCACCAAAATGGTATTTTCTTAAATCCTAAAAAGTCTATTTTTGGAGTAACAGAGGGGAAACTCTTCGGACACATTGTGTCCAAAGAAGGCATAAAGATTGACTCAGACAGAGTCAAGTCTATTCAAGAGCTTAATCTGCCTACAAATAAGAATGATGTTCATTCTTTCTTTGGAAAGGTGAATTTCTTACAGAGATTCATCCCCAAATTTGCTGAGAATACTAGACATATTGTGAACATGATGAAAGGGAAGACCACCTTCAGCTGGACTAAAGAAGGCAAATCAGCGTTTCAACACATCAAGACTACCATTGCTCACACCCCTACCTTGGTTTATCCAGATTACCACAAAGATTTCATCATATATAGCTATGCATCTGAACATACTCTTTCAGCGATTCTTATTCAACAGGACAAGGAAGGTATGGAATCCCCCATCTCTTTAAATATAGATAAGCACGCCTATGCCTTGGTAAAATTAGTCAAACATTTTTGCTTCTATATTCTGAATTCACATACTACTGCCTTAGTTCCTGACACTACAATCAAGTCTATATTAACTCATTAGGAGTTTGGCACAAAGAGAGGTAATTGGATTACAAAAATCCAAGAATTTGATCTAAATATCAAGCTGACAAAGTTGGTCAAAGGTAAAGGCCTTTGCCAATTAATGGCTGATAATAAACCAAAAGATACACAGCATGAAGAAGCTGAAGTAGAAAATACGCCAACAGTCCTTTTTGTCTCCACTACCAATGAATGGTACTTAGGTATTGCCTATTTTTTGACTTATGGTGAATGTCCTGCTCATTTGTCTTACAAAAAAAAAAGGACTATCAAGTTGAAAGCTGCCAATTTTGTCCTTTGGGATAACGACCTGTACAAGAGAAGCATAGATGGAGTATTTCTTCGCTGTGTAGACAAGGAGCAACAAACTCAGCTTTTGAAATCTTTTCACAATTTGGCCTGTGGAGGACATTTTTTAGCTTCTGTGACTACTCACAAGATTCTGTGAGCCAGGTATTACTGGCCAACTCTTTTCCAATATGCACATAAGTGGGTGAGAAAATGTGAACTCTGTCAGCAATTTGTTAGAAAACCCAAGTTAGCTGCTATGCCTCTCAAGCCAGTGATCATAGAAGAACCTTTCCAACAATGGGGACTTGATTTTGTTGGGACCATAAACCCATCTTCAAGTGCTGGACATGATTATGTCCTTACAACAACTGACTATTTCACCAAGTGGGTAGAAGCAATCCCAAATAACATGCTACTTCAGATGTTGTATGCAACTTCCTCAAAGAGAATATCATTTCCAGGTTTGGAGTTCCAATCAAAATTGTTATTGATAATGCAACTTGTTTCACCTCTCAAGAAATTACACAATTTTGTTTCTATTATGGAATTAAACTCTCTCACTCTTCTGATTATTTTTCACAAGGGAATGGACAAGCTGAATCCAGCAATAAGAATCTGGTAACTATTATCAAGAAGCTGACAGATGACAATCAAAGAACATGACATAAAACATTGGTTGATGCTCTGTGGGCAAACAGAATCACACCAAAAAGGGCAATTGGTATGTCTCCTTTTCAACTTCTTTATGGTATCAATGTTGAGATACCAATCACCTTAGACTTGCCAGCCTTGAAATTGGCAAAGGCAATTGAAGATCAGACATATGAAAGCTCTCTTGATAAAAGAATCATGTACTTGATTGAGCTGGAGGAATAGAGAATCATGGTGGTAGACAGAATTGTTGCTCATCAAATTTTGGTAAAGAAATTCTTTGACCAGAAGGCTAGAAATCGTGATTTTCAGATTAGAGATCAAGTCCTGCTATGGGACAAAAGAAGAGAACCAAAGGGGATGCATGGAAAGTTTGACTCTCTTTGGAGAGGCCCATTTATAATTCATTAGCACATTGGTGAAAATAGCTTTCTACTGAAATATCAAGGTGGCATGCTCTTTTCTCTGCCCCACAATGGGCAGCATCTGAAACACTTCAACTCTTGAAGTTTCAGATCATTGCATATGTATATATGTATATTTTTACAATTTTTATTTCTATTTTATTTCATTTGTTTTCATTTTTGAATCCTTTCATTTTTGGGTAGCATGACTCCATAACCCAATGGTACACATGAAGACACTGGAGATTCTGGATTCTACTCCTTTCAATTCTTTTTGCAATTGATAGAAGTTCCCCAATTGGAGCCAGCTATTGTCCCCCAAAAATATCAGCTATTTTTAGGACAACATTTGAATTATTTTGGTCCTATAGACCAAAATTATCATTTCCCTTTCCAAATTTTGTCTTGGGCATTCAAATTCCTCATTTTTCAAGCTTTTCAGAAATCTACGGACTGCAAACAAGTTCATTTCTACAAGTTCAACGGGTTGTCAACTTCTACAGGTGTGTTCAATCAAAAGAATCGATTTCTAACAATTGGTCATTTTAAGAATTGGTTCATCACCTTGGTTTAAACAGAAATTTCCATCGGCAAACATCAACAGCAGGTTCAACGTTTGGTTCATCTTTTGGTTCAACGTCAAATGGTTCAAAGGCGGGTTCAATCAAGCAGTTCAACACTTTGTTTCAACATTTGGTTCATTCACTCAGTTTCAACACTTTGATTCATTCTTTGGTTCAATCAAATGATTCGTCAGTCGGTTCAAGGCTTTGTTTGAACCGTTGATCCAAAATTTGGTTCAATGAAAAGGTTCAAAGCCTTGGTTCAATGGTTAGTTCAAACTCATGGTTCAAAGTCTTGGTTCAACGGAATGGTTCAAACATGTGGTTCAATGGAATGGTTCAATAGTTGGTTCATCACCAAAGTTCAAAGAGTTTTTTAAAGAAGCCTAAAGGCCATTCAAAGACTGCTCGAAGGGTAGATACCCTTGCGGGAAGCTCTTCTCGACTCAAAACGGGTCATTTCTTAAGGCCCAAAAAGGCAAGTTGAATCCGAAAAAGTGCCAAACAGAAAAGTTGAAAGAAGACAAAGGAATGACGCGCCTAAAAATGTCAAATTTAACACAATGAATTAGTCGTTGATCCTTTAAACATACAGACATACAGACCAGAATACATTCACAGATTTCAAAGCCAAGACCAATAGAAGCGGAGAAGGAACAGAACAATAAACTAAATCCAAGACCCGAATCAATTAACTGGATAAGGAGGAACGATGAAGATAAGATCAGATCACCAGGTGGACATTGAAAGTTACAAACTTTCAATAAGCGTGACTTATTTCCTTGCATTGATAAAATCAAATGGGTAAAGCGCCCCTAAGTTCCAGTGTGTCTTCTTAACAAATTCCAACGCAAAATGATGTGTTGATTGTTCTCAAGTCCTTCTTGAAGAGGCTATATAAGGGACTTTCTTCTATTGTAATAAGGATCTCTTTTTGACATTTAGAATGAAACTCGGCCCAAATTGTAAGGCATTACTGAGACTTTGAGTTCAGATTGCCGATCATATTTTGTTACTGGAATAAGAAAGCAAGTGGTTTTTAAGACTTTGTGTTGTAATATCTTTGTTATTGAGGAAATTGTTCTTATGTCTTTTTCTTCAATATATATTTTGTTCCTTTAATTTAATAAGCAGAATTAGTGACAACAGTCAAGAAGGTGTCCTAAAGATTCAACTGTGGAGAGACTTTGTGCCCCCCATAATTGCCTTTAGTGTGTTTTCTTTTCATTTCTGTGTAAAGGACCTTGAGGCGACTTTGTGCCCTCATTGTCCTTCGTATCTTACTCTTGAGCAATCTAGGTGAAGACTTTGTGCTGCATCTCGATTTGCTGGTTATTACATCCTTCGCTACATTTTGTTTTTACTGCCAGGAGTATTCTTGTTGTTTGATGAATAGTACTTCTGAAAGAAGAGGAGTATTGTCTGTCATTTCCCCTGAGTTTTTATTTTGATCCACGTGCATCATCTCTAAAAGAAGAGAGATGGATGGTTTGTCTCACCCATGAGTATTATTTTCTGTTTATATATATATATATATATATATATATATAGGGAACCTCCCCTTGATGAGAGGAGAGATCAGTGTCTTTCTGATGTGGTAAAACTACACATTTGGACGACTAATCTTCCTACTTTGGCTGATCAGACCTATTTTGTTTATCAGTACGCTGATCGATAAAATATTCAACCAACACCTATGAATGTGTTGGATTGGAATGATTTACAAGTTCTAGATCCCAGGGTGGCCATGGTAGAACCAATCAGAGTAATTGACACTTACAAACTTCATTTGCATAATAGAGATATGTCATAGTGCAAGGTCCTGTGGGACCAATACTCTGAGGATAGTGCTACATGGGAGGATTATAATAAATTTTAAAGGCAATTTCCACAATTATTTACTTGATTTGATACTTTATATTATTTTTTTGCTGAACAATATTTTAATTCAAAACGTATGTTTAAATAAGTGTCATATGCGATGATGACTAGCTTTAGGGGGGAAGGATGTTACACCCTAATTCCTCGGTAATCAAACTTATTTGATTATCTATGGATATTTATAGTTAGCAATTTGATTTGGTTATTGTTAGCTAAACTATGAGTTATATGTTGTTATGAGATAATTGAATATTGTTTTGGTTACATGATTATAATGCTATGAGTTAGCTACAAAGTATATTCTTACATTATGATCATAATGAGTTGTTATTTCATCTATATTTTATTATGCATATATGTTATGGTGTTACAGACTAACTACCTACTTGTCGTGAGTTGAACGTAGGAGAGTTTCATCCCTCAAAGCCTAACGGAAGGAGAGCATCAACGGAGAAGGTGACGTAAATGAAGATGTTGGGAGATGACAAAGGAAATGACTAGAATCCTGCACACACCACATTAGTTAGTACATGTTATATGCATAATGGATTGGTTAGCATAGTGTGTTTTGATGTTTGTATTTAGATAGTTGTTTATGCATGGTTTGATAGCTTAATTTAATGGTTATATAGAATTCATCTTGTATGATGTCATTTATGATCATTAATGTTTTTGGAGACATAATTAGAGTAAATTTGAATTTATTAATTAATGAGTTAATCATTAAGTCATTATAATTAGTTTTACGTCCTAAAATGACTATATGTCATTCAGTCATATTATTATTAGTTAGTAAATATATTCTAAAAAAAGTGTATAAAGCGGAAAAGGGAATAAATAGATAACTAATCATTTTGATTTTTATAATTGGAAAATAAATCCCCATAAGAGAAATGAAACACATAAAATAATCTGATTAAAATAAAAATATGCAATTGTATTTTAAATACACCAAAAAGGAAATTAGAAATAATAAAAAAATAAAGAAAAACAAAAAGGAAGGAAAAATATTAAAAAGGAAAAAGTGTCATACTCTTAGAAAAGGAAGGAGATAATGGAGAGGGGGGGGGGGGGAAACATAGAAGAGAAAGGAGATTTGTCAAGAAAGAGAGGAGGAGAGAAGACAAGGAAGAGAAGGGACAACCACACATATTACCAGGTACGCAATGCAATTGACTTATGTGTATTCATGTTAACTATTATAACCATCTGATATTGTTTGGTGATCTATGAAAACTTGTACATCTAACAAACTAAATTGTTGGAAGATAATAACAACTACTCATATGTCTGTAGTACAGTGATATGTGATAGACAAAACCATCGATTAACATATATGTATAATAAGGTTTACATAGAGACACAAAAGTATGGTGATCTACATGTATAGGGTTAAGTCTTTAAGGAAAAAAATAAAAACAAAATATATATATTCAATTGGGATTTATTTACGTTATCTACAATTTAGGTATGGTGATTATCATGATAATTTGGGTATAAATATATTTCTGACAATGAATTATTTGTATTTGAAACTAGGCGATTTGCCTGATATGGAAACTAGGCAATTTGGCTGAGGTAAATTGTGCTTTACGTAGACCAGGCAATGAACCATGTGAAATTAAAACCAGTGTCTTTGATAAGTGCATACATACATTATTCTATGTCTAATAAATATTTCCAATAAATAAATATAGAATCGAGATGTTTACTAGAAGTTATATTCAGTACCAACCGCATAAGACAAATACATGCGCCAATTCTAATTTTTTAAACTAGTAAAATATATGATTTTAATTACGCCACAATGAATTTATCATACAATAATATACAAAAATAGAATTCATTAAATGTCTATCTCATTGTACAAATGGATACCAAAGTATGAGTTCTACAGTCAACAGGAAGAATACACACTTTAGGAGTGTCTATAGATAAAGACTAGTACTCACATTCCAAAATTTAATTGACAATGAATATAATCATCTAAAATTTCTAGATCATTATTCTAAAGCGTATACACATGTAGATCGGTATGTCTTATTAATCATTCCTCTCTATCATGCTACGTTGTCGAGTTCAATTTGTATTACAATGCGCATATAAAGTGTTATGACTTATATCAATCATGTATCTAAAGGAGTATTTATGATTAGATGTTACATATATAATCATCAAGATAATAGATAGATACATACTAATTTGTATGAAAAAGGAATTCTTACCTTATTAGAAAGTTATTCCACATATAATATTTACCAAAAATATCACTATCATCATATATATATATATATATATATATATATATATATATATATATATATATATATATATATATATATATATATATATAAGTTTGGAAAGAGAGTCATGTCTATTGTGGCATATACAAGGCTTATATATAAAGTTTGGGACGTGTTGCGTATTAAAAGATATAGCCATAAAGTTATTCCATAGATAATAGATGGATTAACCAAGAAAATAGAAACCGAATATAGGTAATCATTGGCGTGGGCATCTAGTTTTAGCTCCTTAGGAATAAATCTCATATTCTCTCTTGATTGATAATTACATAGGATGTATACAAATATGCTTTCTAATCACTGGTCAGCTCTATTATTGGATGGCATTTTCATTCACAGTAGGATTAAGTGAGCCAAATAAAGTTTTCAAGAATGTTTAAACCCCATACAAACACTACAAAGGCATTATATTTATGACAAATTGAAGGTTAATTGACTTAAGAAAAGTAGTATACAACAATCTATTCTGAGAAATTTTAACATCAAAATATTCTGTGTTTAGAAGGAATAATTGGTTGAAGTCTTGATTAAAGTTATAGATGACAGTTGGCATTACATACAATAGTATACATTTGGAGGACTTATGTATAGTATATATTATAGGAATATTGACATGAATAACCGTATATACATTTATAGCATGTATTAGTATATGGTGGTGGTGTCTATAGTTCTATTTATTGATATACAATAAGTCATGGAATCTGGAAGAGTAGGTCACCCGCTATACATATATACAGGCTCTTAAAACATGATAAGACATATAAATGTGATATCATGTTCAAACAAAACATAATTAGGATTATGAGACTTTAATTCTTGAAATTGTTATGACTGGTTGATTATATTTGAGTAGTTGTGCTCAAGAACAATGGAATATGATAATATGGGTTGTCATATAGTACATTATATTTAGAAATTAATTATAGTAAATAAAAAAAAATAGTTTAGATGTATATTATACCTAGATGGTTTAAGCTATAGTGGTTATTCTTAGTATTTATGTGTTTAATAATGTTGAGGAGATTCATTCATATATTTGACAGACTAAATGTATGCATTTTGATTATTCATGTACTTAGCATGTTTAATGATTGCTAGTAGAAGGTAATCTATATTAATCTATTAGTTATATTTATGTTAACTAAATCTCACAATGCTAAAATTGAGTAAGTAGTGAGATGGACATCTCTAGCTTACTGGCATCACCAATTCTAGATGAAGGTAATCTCATCAAGTGGTGTGTATGATTTTGACTAATTTGAGAGATCAATAAATATTGAAAAGTTTAGCTAAAGTAATGTTAGTTAGACATTGTCATTTCATATGTATGATTTACATATATGTGCGATATCATGTTAGAATGGATTTCTTTATGGTACACTACATGTTATTAGAAATCATAAAACACATGGGTACTAGCTTATCTCTCTGGATTCTCACACCATCACTATCTACTCATTTGTGAAGGGAGGGCCATTCCCTAAAAAAAAATTGTGTAGGGGATAGATGGTACATGGCTGTTGTAAAATCACACTCAGATGATGTTCTCCCTCACCACAGTAGTACTTATTTGGAGATGACACTTGAGATTGCCATAGATACTAGAGTTTGGAAAACTCATACTCCATGGAGCCATGTATCTTGTATTTTTATTTTGTATTGTATTTATTATTGGAATATTACTCGATGAGTTGTAATTACTTATTTATTGTACATTGATAGTAGTGGTTGTATGATTGTACCAACTATGGTTGGAAGTCTATAATTACTTTCTATATTCAGTTATGATGTGTTTCTTATGATGATAGTGATCAGTGATGAATGATGTCACATGCTTATTTTATAGTTATCATACTTATAGTAAATTATATAGATCACTAATTAGATTCTCTTGGTGTAAAATAATTAAAGAATATGTTAACATTTTAAAAAATCACGTATTTCTAGGTAGATCCCAATGGGGATGTTACATTCCTCCAACTGTGTATATGCGAAGTTAGGTCTCTATAAAATGCCCCCACTAATATTTTTCCCCTTTTGAGGCAAGGGGAGTGAAATCTGGTAGTCACCTTACCTTAAAATGATAAGCTCACTATGTTATATGCGTATGAATCATGTAGCATATAGGAGTAGTATGTCTATGTAGATATGCCAATGAAGCTAGTAATATGTGACCACAACAAACCCCCAGATGCATGATATGGATCATGGCAACATTTAAAAATTAATAGTACAAGCTCAACAAACAATCAAGCACACACACAAGATCATTCAATGTCACATAAAATGGATCTAAAGAGATTACAAACAAGGGGCATGTTCAAATGTCACACACTCGAATGAAAAACATTTTCAAATGTCTATCCATGAAGAAATAATATGCATTAACACATGGGGCCACAAATAAAGAACATATTCAAATGTTTCAGAAGTAAGATAATATCAAATAATAAGTACACTCAAAGAAGTTATAATGTGAATAAATGAAGTATAAGTAAGTAATAAACATATCATACTAGTCCCTGCATATATGTGTTAGCAAAAAATGTCATGTAACATAGAATATCAAGTACATATTTTAATATGTAAGCATGAATATAAACATGTGTAAGCATCAATATATAAACTCAACATAATAATGTAAAAGTGATCATAAAATAATATAACTTGTAATGATCACGATCAAATAGAAGAAAGATGTGCCCAACATAGTGTGTCATGTGGGAAGAGGAAAGGTTCAACATTTGCATATGCATGTATCATGCTCAAGTATTTGTAAAACATATGTGTATAGAAAATAAAAGACATGTTATTTACAAACATAAATTAAACAACATAGATGCTAAGGAACTAGTAAACATGTGTATGTAGAATAATTTTTTAATTTTTGATTTAATTGAATGTTTTTGTATTTTCTTGGAATATTTGGTTTTTTTGGAGTTTTTTAGAATTTTTTAATTTTTTTTGGACTTTTAAAAATATGTGGAAGGAAAATTGAGCCTATGATCTCATCTAAGGGATTCTCATAGGAAGCTTTGAACTTGGAATATGGTACATCAAATTGGTGATACTGCCATGGGACATGTATCCATGTTATATTTGGAACTATAAAATATGCGGTACTCTAAATATGTCTCATAGGATTTTGTGGTTGTGAAGAGGTAGTAAAAGGAATAGTGGTTCTTGGAACCCATTGTTTAGATTTATTTGGTTTCTTTGGTGTAGCTATACTTAGAGCATGTTTATTTACTCTTAGTAACTGGGTGGACTATGTACGTGCAGGTGAAGACTATGTGGAGTCCACTGTATATCTCTTGTGCAATGGTCTCTCGAGTATCAATTGCGTAGGAAAGGGTGTTAGATTATGTATTTTATGTGTTTTCCACTTTTACTAGTGTATTAGCTATCTATTTCATCTTTTAGTGAGTTTGTTTTATGTGAGGATTTATCCCACATTGACAAGTTAGGCCAGTTCTATATTTTGCCTTGCCTATTTATGCGATAGATTTCCTTTGTACTAGCATATCATATTTTTTAATAATATTTAAATTGCATTGTTTTGAAATCAATTATCTACAACTTCATTTGTGATGTTCTTGGAGTTACCACTTCTGAATATTGGGTTGAAATGCTTGTTCACTATTTCCCTTGTTGTTGTTCTTCCCTTATCATAAATCATCGATGTTTTTCATTTCCCTCTTACAGATATGACACTTTAATTGAAGCTTTGAAAAAAGTGTGTGGTTTTTATTCTTGGAGGGAATGCAGAGAGGAAAGCGAAGGAGATCTTGGCACCCCTCTTCAATAGGGAAGGTAGAGGAGATCTTGGCACCCTTTTTTTCAAGACTTTTCAAAGATTTTGTTGCTTTTGAAGCTTTTAGATTGCTTTTAAAGATTTTATTTTTTTCTCGTGGAGATTTGTCAGAGTAGAGGAGGCATCCTATTGTAGGAGGAAAAATCTAATTTGGCATTACATATTTGTCAAGTTTTATCTCGGCATCCCAGATTTTCTAAGTAGAGAGGCATCTCAATGCTTAAGTTTGGCATCATCTTTTTTTATTTGGCATCATTTTCTATATAAGTTTGGCATTTTTTTTATCTAAGGTGTTTTCAAATCTACAAAGCATTTACTTCTACATTGAAAACACTAGATCTTCTATGTGGCATCCTTTTTTCCCTCATTGGCTGTTGTGTTGAAAATCAAACATAGGCATTGTATTTTTTAGTTTCAAATATTTTTTGTTACAGAGATCTAAAGCACTGATTTTGGCATTGGATCTGCTACTAGGATATTAGAGGCATTGAAACTCTTTTACTATCCGTTGACCAGATCTAAGCTAGATGCTTTCTTTTTCTACTGCATTTTCACTTTGGTTAGGCGTTGGAAGGCTTGAGAGTGGCATTGAGGAGAGAGAAATTCACATATTTTTTAGTTTTGGTGCTTTCCTTTTCAAAGATATTCACCCGCATTGGCATTGAAAGTGAAAAGACTAGATATCCACACTAAATATCTTGGTGCTTTCTTTCTGAATGAGGCATTCTTTTTTGTTGAGTTGGTTTTTTCCAGATTTGGCGCTTGTATGAGCAAACTTGGCATTGGGTTTTCCATCCTTTTTTGCTATGTTAGATCTTCTTGTGGGAGGTAAGCTCTTTTACAAGTAAAAGGTTATGAGTTTGCATCTTCCTACAAGGATCTGGAGCTAAAGAGAACTTGTATTTTTCTTCCTCTCATAAAATAGCCTCTTTATTCAACTTTTTTATAAAGTTGAATTTTTCCCTCAAGATGAAACACAGTCCATTTGTGCAAGCAGAGTAGTAAATAGGAGGATATTTTTTCATGTTAGTTAGATTTTCTGAGCTTATGGTTCAATTTTGCTTCTAATGAGTGGTTAGGTGACCATGATTTTTTTGATTTGGTCACAAAAACTAGTTTGTAGTGTCAATTTGTAATATTTTGACCCATTTTACGAGAAATCATAACACCAATAACTTTTATATTGAAACTTGGATTTGAGTTCTATTTTTTTTTTTAAGTGCATGGTTTTCAATTATCTATCCATTGATGTCATTAATTTGTAAAAACACACTACTTTTAAAAAGTGCCAAATTAGAGGGGGTTCTTAATACAATCTTTTGGAGGCTTATCTCAGTGTTGATTTTTGTTCACCCTGTTGTATTATTTATGCTCTTTGGTGATTCATTAGCATGGCTTTTACTTTTGGTTTTGATGATTATGAGCCTTTGACTACACATAATTATCATACATGGAGACCTCGAATGGAAACAATCATAAAGTGCAAAGAATTATGGTCCCTAATGAATGAAACTCAACCACAATTTTCATGTAAATTTGAAAAAAATTAGCATCAATGTGAGTTTGAAGAATTTATGTGTTTGATTGGGGGTTATGTAAGTGATAGTCTTTGATTTCATTTTTATGGGTGTGATTCTCCATTCAAATTGTAGACCTAATTAAAGGGTTTATTTGGAAAAGTACATCATTTGAGAGCCACTCAGCTTGAAGTGGAGCTTACTTCACTAACTCTAGATGTCTTTGCCTCTATTGTAGACTACCTCACTAAGTTTAAGCATTTGTTGACATAGTTTAATAGGAGTGGATGAGATATAAATGATGAAGAGTGTGTGTACTTGATCTTATCTAAGTTGAGTGACCCATTCTTAATATTTGCTTCTACCTTTTTCTCTAGTATGGATGCCTTAGGTGCCACATTTAAAATGTCATATATAGAGTTGTTTTATGACAGACTTACTAGGGAGGAATCCAAAATATATCACCTTGAGTCTTCCACCTCTCAAAAAACATTAATTGCATCACATTCTAAAATTAAGGGAAAAACTAAGGGTAAGAAGAAGAACACTCCACCTCAAAATTCACCTAAGCCCAACATTAATACATCTAAATCCAAACCATAATCCAAATATAAGAATAAGTTTAATCTATCTTGCTCCTAGTGTGGAGGGACTGGTCATGAAGAGTCTATGTGTTTCAAAATAATGTAAGCTATAGAGAATGCCATTAAGAAACACAATATTTCTATCTCCACTCCTTCTCCATCTCATGAGCATGGGAAAACACTTAAAATTTTTGGGAGATCATAATTACTTATTTCAAATAGTTGGGTTCTAGATTAGGGTGCTTTACACCATATAACTTCTTTCAAGGATTCCTTTGTATCACTTGGTCTAAGTTCTACTTTCAACATTGAGGTTGGAGAGTCTTACTACATTTCTTTTAAGGGGAAGGGAGGCATACAACTAGATGGTGGTTGCATCAATGATGTATTATATGTTCTAGACATCAGCACCAATTTATTTTTAGTGTATTAGATTTGCCATTCTGGTTGGTGCAAGATGGTGACTTTCACACCATTGGGTGTTGAAGTTTGAGCTTTGTTAGAGCCACATACACTTATTACATAGGGTGTAGTTGATCATAATGCTCAACTCTATTATTTTGAGGGTTTTGATGAAACTCCTCCTTTAAGGATGTGTTTAGTTTCTTGTGTAGATTTTGAGAGTTGACTTTGGCATTAGAGATTTGGACACCTAAACTATAGATATTTGAAAGGGTTAAGAACTTATAGTATGGTAGAGGGTCTTCCTATCGTTTCATGTCTTGATGGATTTTTCCCTAGTTGTGGATTGGGGAAACAACACCAGGATTCATTTCTTGAGGGTATGTCCATGAGAACTTCTTCACCACTTTAGCTTGTGTACAGTGATTTCATGGTCTTTCCTACTCCTTTCAACGGATTTAAGTATGCTCTTACTTTCATCGATAATTTCTCAAGGTTTACTTGGGTTTATTTCCTAAATTACAAGAGTGATGTCTTTACTCACTTCAAAGTCTTTAAGGATTTGGTTGAGAAAGTGTCTTCGAGTTACATCAAGAAGCTTCATATAGATAATGGGGGGGAGTACTTCAATAAAAATTTATTTAATTTTTTGGCAATTTATGGTATTATTCACCATAATTTTTTTGCACATACTCTACAACATAATGGCTTAGCAGAAAGGAAGAACCAAACTCTGAAGGAGATGGCTAACTGTATGATGCATTCATAATATTTACCTCCTTTCTATTGGGCAAAGGTAGTTAATTGTGCAAACTACATTCAAAACCACATACCACATTGAACTCTTGAGAACATGACTTCGAAGGAGGCTTGGTCTAGGACCAGGCTTGACGTCTCTATTTTTACAAGTCTTTGGGAGCCTTGCTTTGGCATTTATACCAAAGAAGAAAAGGAAAGCATTGGACAAGAAGAGAAAAGCTTTGATTTTTTTAGGTTATTACGAGGACATGAGAGCTTATCATCTTTTAGATCTTGATATTCATGATGTTCATTTTCAAACTCATGTATAGTTTGATGGGCATTTCACATCTCATGACTCTTCATCTTCTTCCATGTCTTATTCTTATTCTTTCGATGATTCACCTCCTCTCGAGGATTCATTCATTGAGGATCTAGTTCAAGAGATTCCTAAGGAGTTTAGAGGATGAGGATCTTGTTCACAATGATGTTACCACTATGCATAGGTGGGTTCATACTATAGTTTTTATGAAAACACCTTTCATACATGATCTTCTACCTACTTGACATCATCATTCACATTGTATGGGTAATAGAATTTTATGTTAGGCATTCTCTGAAGATCCATACTATTTTTCATAGACTCATGGGATACAAGAGTGGGATGATGCAATGACATATGAGTTTCTTCATTGATGAAAAAATCAAACTTGAGATTTGGTCACTCTTGCCAAGGGAAAATAATTGGTTAGGTACAAATGGATTTACCACACAAAGTATGTAGTTGATGGGTGCATTGACAAGTATAAGGCAATATTTTTGCAAAGGGATTATCAGAAGTCAAATATATTTACTACTGTAAGATTTTTGTGCCCATTGGCAAGATGGATTGTATTCACCTTGTACTTTCTCTTATTGTATCACAAGGTTGGTTAGTATATCAGATGGATGTTAAGAGTGTTTTTTTTAATGGAGACTTGCATGAAGAAATCTATATGGAGCAGCTTGTTAGGTTTGTTCACAATTCTTCTTTTGTTTGTTGAATTAAGAGGTCTCTTTATAGGCTCAAACAGGTCCCTCAAGATTGGTATGAGAAAATGGATTTATTTCTTATCTCCAGTAGCTTTGTTCATTACTACTCTGATTCCATAGTGTATATTCAACATATTATAGAGGACAGTAATATTTTGGTCTTGTATGTTGATGATCTACTTCTCACAGGCAGCTCCTCATCTCAAATTCAGACTATTCAATAGGCACTTTCAACATAGTTTGGCATGATAGATTTTTGACTTTTGTATTTCTTCCTTGGTTTATAGATTTCATAATTAGATACAAGGATTTATTTGAGTTAGCATAAGTATACCCTTGTTATTCTTTAACATTTTATCATGGTTGATTGTAATCCAAGTCCTTTTCCTTTTTAGTCTGGAGTGATTCTCATTACCTCTTGCACTACTCCACTTTTTGATCCTACATTGTATAAGTAGATAGTTGGGAGTCTTATGCATTTGACCAATACTCGCCTTAACATTTCATTTGCAGTTGGGCTTACATCTTGGTTTGCACATGACCCTCATGATAGTCATTGACAAACTATCGAGAGGATTCTACAATATCTGTGAGGCACTAATCATTTTGGATTACACTACACTAGTGGTTCTACTCAGTTGGTTAGATATAGTGATTCAAATTGGGTAGGTTCTCTCGATGATGAGCATTCTACTTCTAGATACATCTTTTCTCTTGGTTCTTCACCTATTACTTGGTTGTGCAAGAAGCAATAGGCTATTGTACTTTCATCTACCAAGGCTAAGTATAGGGCAATAATTATACTGAGTTAGTAGGTTCTTTGGCTTTGTCAGTTATTGACAGAGTTTGGCTTCACAGATGATTCACTCACTATACTTTAGTGTGATAACCAAAGTGTAATTCATATATCTCACAACCCAATTGAGCATCAATAGACCAAACACATTGAAGTACATATGCATTTCATTCGTCAACACATTCAAGATGGTGTTCTTAGCTTGGAGTATATTTCAACTCAGCAACAGGTTTTAAACATCTTCATAAAGGCTTTTGCATCACCTCATTTCTTTGAGTTTCACAACATGCTTGGGGTTTCAGAAGTTGTCCTTGGGGGGTGTTCATGAGGACATCTTCCTTCTTCATTTCATGGATACGTATTATACATGAGTACCTTATAAGCCTAGTTGTTGGGACTCATATTGTAGATATGACACTATTTATTTTTTAGCTTTTATTAGTCCCTAGCTTCACTTGGGGGGGTGTTAGAGTATGTATTTCATGCATTTTTCATGTTTATTAGTGTATTAGGTATCTATTTAGTTTTTTAATGAGTTTGTGCTATATGAGTATTTATTTCAATTGACAAGTTAAGCTAGTTATGTGTTTCTCCTTGCCTATTTATGCAAGAGCTTTACTTTGTATTGGCATATCATATTTCTAAATAAAATTTACAGTGCATTGTTTTGAAATCAATTGTCTATAGTTTCATATGTGATGGTTTTGGCATTACCACTTTTGAATCTTGGGTTGGAATGCTTGTTCGCCATTCCTAAAAAGGGGGATTGCCTATTGCTTACCCTTTTATGCATGATTAACCTTAGTATGTTTTATAATTAGTTGTCTTGGAGTCTCTTGTTCAAGTAGATGTTCATATGAAATTCTGGAAACTATAATTACCATGTTGGTATGCATGTATTTAATACATCCATGCACTGTGAAAGGTACCACATGGAGTTTATGTATCCAACGTTAACCCAAAAACATAACAAAGACTCTCATGTATGATATATCAAAAAAGGTAGTGATCACATGTGTTAGACCAACTTTTAAAAGTAAATCAATCTCACAAATAACCTATTGTAATGTTCCATCAAATGCTCTAACTAATTTGGTCGAAGGATATAAATCATCATGTGTAAGTTCAAAATGTGTGACTAATGTCATGGTACACATGTTATCACTAGAACTATTATAACCCATAACACTACGTATATATTGATGATCAAGGTATGTTCTAATAAATAATGATTGAATATTTGAATCATCATCCATGATTTTAATGTCATCAAATGTAATAGATGAACTTTGGACCATAGGAGGTATAATACATGTAAGTTTGCCAATAATCCCATATGATGGGTGTCCATAATGTGGTGGACGAGGATGTGGATTATATGCCATTTTCACTTTTAGATTTTTCTTAAAATGTTCTTGTAATGAATCGTTAAACATCTTTTGGTTTTGGATGATCAACAAGTTGTGACTGTGAATCATTTAGAGGATCATCAAAATTAAGTTGTTGATTGTCAATAAGGTCTTAGATCTTATGTTTCAAGGTATAACATATGTTTGTAAAATGCTGAATGCCTTGGTGATAGTCATAATATATATTAACATCATATCCTTTTAGTAGATGTCAACTCATATCAACCTCTATAGAAGGAGGGAGAGTTATGAGATGACACTCCACAGACTTCTTAAATAACAAGGATAGAGACTTAGGTAACTATGTAAATTATATTTTAGGTGCATTAGATAAAATAGGCTGATTTGGTTATGACATTGCATTAACCATTGTGGTTATTTAGTGTTTAGGTTCTACAGGTTTAACCGTATGGATTGATTTGATATGAAACTTGATAGTAGATGTAGTTGGTGTGTTTACTACATACTCAACCTTGTTCAATGAAATAAGTTTCATTTCGTGATCTCAAACAATATGGCATAAGTCATCAAAATATTTTAAATTCTTGAAAATAATAGACTCATGTAACCATGGAAATAAACTTTTCTTAAAGATGTTTTGAAGCTCTTTATTTACCATTGGATTTGTCATTTTGGCCAACATTATTTTGTAGCTCAAAATATATTCGTTAATAGGTTCATTGGTTCCTTGTTTGATCTTATCAATTTGTGTGCATGACATATTTTTAGTGATGTGGATAGAAAAATGTGCTAAAAATTGATTTGCTAGAGGTTTGAATGCTTTTACTCATTGGATTAGTAAATCATTAGAACCATATTAAAGCATAATATTTTAGGATCCTTAGAAATAATTTGTTCAAACTTTTATCAGTTGAAGTATAATCAAGGCAAGCTTCTTAGAAAGATCGAAGATATTGTTTAGAATCACCCTTGCCATCATAAAATGTGAAGTTGTTGCAACAAAACTAGATGACAAAGGGTGTAAATATATCTCAACTGATATAGGATTATGTAATAGATCAATAGCATCAATTGATTTCAAAGCATTTTATTCAATTTTGATACCCTTAGATTATAAAGTGTGAATAACTTGGAGAAGAGTTTGAATAGTAGACCCATTGGGATTTAAATTTGAGTTTTGAGAATCCACCAAGGGGGATTAAAACACCACTTATGTTGATGTAGGATTGAAATTGTTAATTGAGTTGAAGTATTAATTATTACCAAGGAGGATGTGGTAATAGTTGTTTGATATTCAAGGAACAATGGTTTAAAAACATATCATGTGTCCCCACTAGATGTAGTAGGCAGTGTTATACTCGAGGGGAGGGAGATTGGAATGGATGTGCAATAGGCATATCTAGTAGCCCTAATATTTTTATAAATAAAGAGCAATCGTTGTTCACTAATACCTTTTAGTTTTTTAATTACCAATATAGTATTTAGGATCTTGTGGAAATCTTCAAGATTTTCATAAATACATTCTCGAGATAATTCAATAAATTTAACTTGATCTTGATCTACTTGTTCATGCTCATTTTTTTCATGTGTTACACTATCCTCAAGATCAGATTCATCTTATATAATATTTTTTTCATTATTTGACTAGTTGTCATTTTTTGGACTCTTAGTATTAGCAAAATTTGACACTGTATTAACTTGAGACATTTTAGATGGCCCAAGGGGTAGCTCAAGATGTTTAATTGGAACACCACCTAATCTATGACTATGCCTAGGTTGCATACAAATGATAGAACAAATGTGAATAAGTACAACAAGTATAAACTTTAAAAGTCTAAAAACCCTAGAACATGCTATAATATACATGAGAAGACATAAATGTTTTGTTCTTAAAATGTTTAACCCTTTTTCTGTTTGGATGAGTGTTAAAAGGGTAGAATATCCTAATCAAATGGATGAATAAAATTATTCTAAAATAGGTAATTAAATTAATTCAAATAACACAGTATACTAAATATATAAAATTACAAATAACACCAATGCTTAGCTAACAAATATTAATCAAGGTGTCCCTGAACATCCACCTCCAACTGCCCACAATATCTATGATCACAAAGTACACAAGTCGATGTTAGATCCAACCAATATAAAAATCTAATACACATAAAATCAAGTAAGCAACTAAAAGAATCAAATTATCAGTTGTAATCATAAATATGTCAATCAATATTTTTCCTAGGTCTCCCTCATGCCACTCAGGTTCAGAATCATCCTCCATAGCCTCCTCTTCATCTATGTCTGGATCCTCTTCTAGCTCAACATATATTGTAGCCTCATCGTTTCCATCTCTTGGGTGCATTTGCTATGTAGGGTCCTCCTAAGTGGGGTCCTATTACTATGGTGGTGGTGGAGGTGATGGGCCCATTTATTGTTGCTCTACTACTCCTTGGCCTCCTCCTCCCACAACTGGATGTAGGAGAGGTCCATGTGTCACTCTTGGCCGAGCTGGTCAAGTGATTGACACCACTCTCATGAACGGGTTCCATGTTAATCATCTTAGTCTGGCTAATTTTGCTTCCCATATGCCCCTATAAACAACCCCAAGAATGAGAGGGTTTTCCATATAGGGCATGCCAAACTATTGGGGCACCCTATACATAGGGTGTACTTTGACCTGTAAAAGTTGGTCTCAAACTTGAGTGGCTTCAATGATTGATACAAACAAGGCCTTCTCATTAGCCCATTACCCAACCATGTCATGGTAGGGTAGGTAAACAGGTCGATCATTATTAGAGTCCCCATTACTTAGGGAAAGGTACAGAAGGAGAAACACATGTCCATATAGTGGTCTTGATATCCTTAAGTGCCCTAATCAGTACTCCCCTATAATAAGGGATAATCCACTCATAGATCTAACCCATGACAAATGTTAGGAGGTTGAATGAGAGGGACACTAAAAGGGCCACACATTAAAGATCTATGTACGTCTGAACTAGTAGCTCATGGCTCCAGTACTAATGAACCCCTCTCTTCTCAATACACCAAACAATCAACAACCAACTAAATAACAATCTATTAGTACCCTTGTCTCCCACTAAATAGGAGGCAATGATACCAATAATAATTTTTTGTAGGTTGGGGATCATTATTCCCTCCACCAAGGAAAGGCTCATGTCACACTTCACACCCATATCAGGTGCATCAACATCTCTAAGATATTCGACCTAACTCTAGGCCTCATGGTTATTATTGGAAACACAAATAGAAACTAATTGACCACTTGTGAGAAGGCTCATAATCTGATAAATGTCAACAAGAGTGATCATCCACTTCCCCAGGGCTTGGGGGAACACAAATGTGTTATGATCAGGGTCCTAGATTGAAATGCCACAAATCAGTTTGTTGGATGTTAGAATGATCCTAACTTGTGCTATCCATAAAATCCCAATGCGGTGAAGACTGGCTAACTCATCCACTATCAAGAGTTCCAAGGATTGTTGGAACCACTCCTACTCCCAAGCTATACTCCAACATATATACTCCCCCTATAATATAAAAAGAAACCCTAAGTCAACTTAATGATAAAATCTATCCTTAATAATCTCTCATTTCCATATATTTTCCACCTATTTCAAAGGGATGAAACTACCTCCTTCTGTAGGCAATGGTTATGCAACTATTGCAAGAAGTTGCACAACCACTCTAGCTAATTACATAACCACCTCTAAGTGGAAGTTACAAAACCCCCTATTATATAAATCATGGCATATCACCCTAGTTGATTGTGTAACCAAATTTAAGTGGTAGTTATAGAACTACTTATTCTTTAAATTATGGTGGTTACATAACTGTCATGACGGTGGCATAACCATAAGTTTTCAAAGACTGGTAGTTGCATCCCTAAGCGGTGGTCTCATCTATCTTCCATGTGCACTTCCAAACCCACTCAAAATCCCAAAAAAATCATCCACATTAAAAAAAATACATATTCCTAATCTACCCCTAACAATCATTTAAAAACTAAAATTTTAAAATTTCATCAGATTTTATCAAAGTTTTAAGTAAAATTTCAAATTTGGGGCAAAATATAAAAGCACAAAAAAACTTGCTCGATCCTACCTAACAACTCCTCCCATTGGTAGATTTGGCATCCTCTCTTCCTCCTCTTTTCATTGACTGCTTCCTCACTCAAAATGATCACTTGAAATCTAAAGCTCTAAAATCACAAATAGTTAAATAGACAAATGAGTCAATTTTTGACAAGTTTTCAAATATATTAACCCCCAAACTAGTTGTTTTAAGTTAAAAACTTTCTAGATTAGGCATGTTTCTCTATTTCACTTACATTCTTCATGTCACATACCATATTCTTATGTTTTGTGTTTCAAAACTAACAAATTAAGAAGTCTTCTAGTTCTCTAGTAGCACATTTTATGGTTATGTAGGTACATGATGAGTTAACAATAGATCCAGTCCCCCAATAGGGCAATTTAGGTAGTATGATCTTACCCATGCATATGGTATGTACTCTTATCCACAGTTTGATTACATATTTTACTTTTCCCTTTTTCATTACATTGCACTTGATTCTCGTTCTCTTCTTACAGGTCGACTGGCTTCATTTCACCACTTGTTTCCTTTTTGCATGCCTTTACTTGGGACTACACCTTGCCAAATGATTACAAGGCATCCTCGCGAGGGGGAAATATATATGCACCTAAATTTTACATAGTGAAACACTACAAATCTAATGACGATGTGATGATCTCTTATTTTGTGCTCTAAAGGGAACTCTCTAACTCCTTTCCACTTATTTTATTTCCCTACTCCTCCCTTTAGCCCCCATAATCCCCTTTTATTTCAATTCTACTACTTCTATCAGTTTGTTCCAAAAAATTACCATGTAGGATGAAACTGCCACTCTAGGTGACAAACCACCCCTTCCTTTACAGAATCACCCCTCAAATTACACAATTATCCTGATTGTTTCATAATAAAGGTGGTAGCTTTGTCTTAAGGAGGTAGTTTTAAATTAAAAGGGAGGTAGTTTTGTAAGTTTATGTGGTAGTTGTAGCACAAAAAAGTGATGGTTTCACAACTACCCTTGCATAAAGTGCCAGTTTTGTCCATTCATATTTGTCTTCCAAAATTAGCTCCCGAGAATCATTCTTTGACATGTTTTGCATGCCTTTGGTCACATTTCTTATTTACTCCATCCTAAGTTCACCTCCAATCAAGCCTATCTTGTCAAGATCTAACAGCTCCCAAAGAGCACAATTGATTACCTTTGTATAAGCAACTAAACACGAAATTTAACCAGAAGTAACAAGTAACAAAAAATCAAAAACAACACAGAATATGAGAGACAATACCCAATTGTATTAATACTCTTCCAGAAGGAAATACAACAAGAAGATGCCATAATCTTCTTTACACTCCTCTAGGTCTCCCACACCTCTAGGGCATAAACAGTAAATCTCTTCAAGAGTTCTCTCTCTCAATTACGGTCACAACAAACAACTCAAACACAGAGCTGTTGTTCACCTCCAACCAGTCAGTAACAATACTGCCAGTACACAAGTACTCAAAGTACTTCAATTAGATCTCCCATGAACTTGCAACAACCTGCAACTCAAATGATCTTACTTACCATGTAGATCTTCTCTCTGATCTTGCAAAACCTACAGATCAACCTGGTTTTGCACACTTGCAAACCTAGATCTTACATACCCAGAAGAACCCTTGTCCTTGCCTCACCAAGTCCTTATGATTCTTCCTTGGATAGAACCCTTCTGATTCTATTCTTTAGATTCTACAAATTACAATACAGCTCATGAGTCTATTATATAGATCTCATGCAAACAATAACTTAGACTTCTTAATTACAATAATTAGAACCGCAACTCAAGACTAAAAATAGTCTTTACATGCAAACAACTGGTTCATCAAACTAACTGTTCATGCAACGAACAGTTAGGAACCGCACAGGCGACTGATGTTGGTCCCTGTCTGTCTAGAGGTGACCGACGTCGGTCGATCCCTGACTGACATCGGTAGCTTTTTGTCCACTCCTGACCGACATCGGTTGGCCTGACCGACGCTGGTGACTGTGACACTCAGCAACCTCCTTGTTTGCATCAATGAAGCTTTTAGCTCTATAACCTAACAATCTTCCACTTAGAGATAAACAGCTGCACCTGTACCTATACCTGTACATCATCTAGTTTTGTTTCCTAGCTTGTATCCCTCTTCAAGATAAATCTTGAAGACCAACCACCACACAACGTATGGTGCAACACCTTTCATCCAAGTCCCTTGCCACATCTGATTCTACATACCCATGTAGAGAAGTGCCTAACCCTGCATAGCATGTTAACCTGCTGTTGGTCCCTCTCGGATACCTGAGAATCCACTGAACTGCTTTCCAGTGCTTCTTTCTCGGATTGACCATGAACTTGCTGACAACACCCACTACTTGGGCAAACTCAGGTTTAATACATACCATGCACTTAACCTCATTATGTGAATTGAGACACCGTTCTATGAACTGTCCATCCATAGGTATGCTAACCGGTTCTGCATCCTGCATCTTGAACCTCGCCACTACCTTATTCACACAATCATCTTGAGACAACATCAACTTGTGATCTTCCCTGTCTCTAGGAATACTCATGCTAAAGAATTTCGTTGCTTCCAAATTCTTCATGACACACCTCTGAACTAACTTTACCTTTAGCTCAACAACTCCCTGCATGTGTGACCCTACAACAAGCACACAACATACAGTAACAGGATAATGTAGCTAATATTATCTAACTTGGTAAAGAAAACACAATGGTTAAACCTCCATTGTCTTGCAGCTAGCTCAAGACCATATAACCTAGCCTTCTATCTCACATGTCCATTCCCTCTCTTCTTTATCTTGAAATTTCATTCGTCTTTTAGTGCTTTTATCCCAACTGGAAACTCTACCAAAAACACCCATTTGGTTCTTCTCCAAGAAATCAAATTCCTAAGTCATGCCATGCTCCCACTGTTTCTTGGATTCTACCTATTTTGCTTCTTTAAAAAACTTCCTGGTTCTTGACCATCAGTGATCAACAAGTAGTGTAAAGAAGAGAAATGACGAATTTGAGGCTTACTTACCCTTTCAATCCTCCATATGGGCGCTTGAGACTCCTTGACAGCTTGTTGTCCACCCAAAATCCGTCTTAATGACCGATGTCGGTCATCTCTCAGTTTGCACTTGACTGACGTTGGTTCCATGTGACTGACCTCATCACCGACGTCGGTTCCCTGACCGATGCTGGTGTTTACTTGTCTGATATCACCAATACTGGTCTGCACACAGCTGACATCGGTCCCTATCTGGATGTCGACGTGAGTTTTCTAATCGACGTCGGTCTCTGTGTTTTACTTGTGAGCGATGACTTTTACCCGCGAGCTCCTTTTGGATCAAAACCTTGTCCAAATCAACCTTGCTCTACTTAGAATTCTTCAGCCCCTTGAACTGATCTCTGTCCGTCATCTTCTCCTTGAAAACCAAGGCTTTACAGTTCTTATCAAGAACATCAGATTTCTTCCTTCTATAATAATGTGATCCTCCAACATAAGCTACCACCTTCTTTGTTGACCCAGTGTCAAGAAACGTCACTTTTTTCTATTGCTTACAGAAATCTCGATCCATGCCTTTCAAATCTGAAAGCATACCTTTTGACTTAAGAACATCCATTCCCTTCTTTTTAATGTGACCAAGCCTATTGAGCCACATCTTCAAATCTATAGCTGAAGTAGATAAACCAAAAGGAGAATCAGTAATATAAGTAGATAGATAAAGAGTACCTACTTTCTTACCTTTTGCTAAAACAAGTGCACCCTTGGAAACTTTCCAAGAATCTGCTGTGAAAGTTACTATGCAACCCTCATCACCCAACTTTCCAATAGAAATCAAATTCTGCTTCAGGACTGGGACATGCATGACCTCCTTCAACACCCATGTGTTGCCCGTTTGCAATTTCAGCTTCACTTTCCCTTTGCCAACCATTTGACAAGGCTTACCACCCCCTAAATAAATTTCTCTAAAGTCTCCCTAGACATATTCATGAAAAAATTCTCTATTTGGGGATGCATGGAAAGAGGCACCAGAATCTAAAACCCAAGATTCTACTTTATCCAAGGAACATACCAAAGCATCATGTGCAACAAAATCTACAACATCTACTTCTTCATGTCCTTCATGTTGATCTTCAACCGACCTGCAATCTTTCTTTACATGCCCTTGCTTTCCACATTTCCAGTAGATTACTCTGCCATTCCTGGATTTGGATCTCCTGCCTATCTTTGACCTTGATCTCCCTTGCTCGATCTTCTCTCTTTGCCTTCCCCTACTTTCAACACTTAAAGCATTCCCTGATGATTCACCTGTGCTTTTCTTGCGAATTTATTCATTCAAGATTACACTAACAACATCATTCACTTCCAAGATATTTGAAGCAGACGCAACATTACTTACTACCATTACCAAGCTATCCCAACTTTCAGGTAAAGAGCATAAGATTAAGAGAGCCTTAATTTTATCATAAAAAACAATATTGACTGAATTTAACTAGTTTACCAAACCATGGAAATCACTAAGATGACTATGTACAGATCCACCTTCCAACATTTGCAAATTAAATAATTGCTTCATAAGAAATGCCTTATCTGAAGCTGAGGGTTTTTCATATAAATTTGTCAAAGATTCCATTAACTCAACCGTTGACTTTGCCTGTGATAAGTTAGAAATCACAGACAATGCAAGGCTCAACCTCATAGATCCCAGAGCCTTCCAATCAAGAACCTTCCATTCTTCATCTTTTATATCCGTGGGCTTGCATGCAACCCCACCCAATGGTAAGTACATATCTTTCTTATACAAATAATCCTCTCTCTGCATCCTCCATAATTGATAATTCTTGCCGTTAAACTTCTCCATTCTTAGCTTACTTTCTTCTGCCATTGCTATACTCCCACTCAAACAGAAACTCCTGTGAGTGACCTGTAATCAACAAACACTTAACACACTCTGAAACCAAGGTGTTAGTGAACCAAACCAAAGCTTTGATACCACTTGTCAGGATCTAACAGCTCTCAAAGAGCACAATTGATTACCTTTGTATAAGCAACTAAACATGGAATTTAACCAAAAGTAACAAGTAACAAGAAATCAGAAACAACACAGAATATGAGAGACAATACCCAATTATATTAATACTCTTCCAGAAGGAAATACAACAAGAAGATGCCACAATCTTCTTTACACTCCTCTAGGGCTCCCACACATCTAGGGCATAAACAGTAAATCTCTTCAAGAGTTCTCTCTCTCAATTACGGTCACAACAAACAACTCAAACACATAGCTGTTGTTCACCTCCAACCAGTCAGTAACAATACTGCCAGTACACAAGTACTTCAAGTAGATCTCCCATGAACTTGCAACAACCTGCAACTCAAATGATCTTACTTACCATGTAGATATTCTCTCTAATCTTGCACAACCTGCAAATCAACCTGGTTTTGCACACTTGCAAACCTAGATCTTACATACCCAGAAGAACCCTTGTCCTTGCCTCACCAAGTCCTTATGATTCTTCCTTGGATAGGACCCTTCTGATTCTATTCTTCAGATTCTACAAATTATAATACAGCCCATGAGTCTATTAAATAGATCTCATGCAAACAATAACTTAGACTTCTTAATTACAATAATTAGAACCGCAACTCAAGACTAAGAATAGTCTTTACATGCAAACAACCAATTCAACAAACTAACTATTCGTGCAACGAACAGTTCTGGAACCGCACAGGCAACCGACATCGGTCCCTGTCTGTCTGGAGGTGACCAACGTCGGCCGATCCCCAACCGACGTTGGCAGCTTTCTATCCACTCCTGACCGACGTCGGTTAGCCTGACCGATGCGGGTGACTGTGACACTCAACAACCTCCTTGTTTGCATCAGTGAAGCTTTTAGCTCCACAACCTAACATATCTCACTCCCTCTTCTATTTTTAATTATTTTGAGTTCCTCCCAAGATTAACTCCCAGTTAAACTCAATTAAAATCCTTCATGCGAGCTCCCAACTCTTTTTGCAAAAGACCATTTTTGACATGATTTTAGATCTAAAAATTACCATTAGAAGTTTGTTATTTTGAAGCTTTTGCAGCCACAACCCTGATACAATTGCTTGATTATCTAACCTCTATATTTTTTGTGTCGACTACATTGCCATAGGTGAAGAAGTGTTGTTGGTCCAACAACTTAGTCTTTGTAAACCAAAGCATTGGTTAGCATCAGTTTAACTGCTCTCCATTTGTGGTTGTGTCTCTTCTCCTTCCCCATTTATTTTAGAGCTTAGTATTCCTCCAGTTTGAGAGTGACCATAATTCACACAAGGATAAAAGGGGCTAGCATGATGAGGATTCTTTCATCAACATACTACATGAATTCCCATTGATCTATGTCTTGGTCAGGTCAGAGTTTTCTTTTGATTATTTCAGTATTTCCTTTATTTATCAGGTTAGATTAGTAGAGTTATTATTGCATTAGATTAATCTTATCATTCATAACATAAAAAAACTGATAGGAAGATAATTTTATTTCTTTTCTTTGTCTTTGCTATTAAAAAAAGAAAAAAAGTATTTAGTTTTGATTGTGCTTCTATTCCAATAGATTTGTTTTCTCTTCATTAACAAACCATTCCACAAACAATCCATAGGAAAATCTTGTGAATTTTTAAAATATTTCCAGCCAACATAGCATTTCATTTGCAAAGTCAAAACACGTTCTCTTATAGTTGGAACAACCAAATAGACAACCACAAAAGCGTAGGAAATCTTAGGTACACAAACAAAGTTAGTATACTTATGATTTTATTTGTATTGATGAGTTGAAAGTATTGTTATTTCCTCTTGAAAACATAAAAAATAGAATTTGTATTTCTTGTCTCTCGTTTATCAAATCATTTGAAAAGTTTGTTTATGATAAACTAGGAAAGTTGAAAGGCTAGTTTAGCTTGTTTGTAGACAAAGAAAGTGACTAGATCTCATTTTACATTGTTTGTGCATTTATAAGGCTTAATTTTCATGTTTAACCCATTCCACATAAATGAAATGAAAACTAAAAGAAAACATCACCGCCTAATTTGCACCAAACACAATTAGTTTGCATAGTAGTATAGATTTCTTCCTCTCTCCTTTGCATGCATAATGAATTATTAGAGAAGGAATAAAAGAATTTTTTTTTCAATTACTTTAAGCATTATCATTTTTTTGTTTTCAACATTTTAATTTCAGTAAGCAAGCATTTAACTTTTATAAACCCAAAAAAACCCAAGAACAAGACAAAAACAACAAAAAAATAAAAAAATAGTGTTAAGAAGCATGGCCAACACACGCACACACTTGAATTTCATTAGAATCCTCGCCAACATGTGTAAACATCCACACTTCATCTAGACCTTTCCTATTGTTGGGAGATAAACCGGAAGCACACAATTTGATTACCAAACCAAGCAACTTAATATGCGGAAATTAACCAGATTCACCAAGTAACTAGAATTCAGAATAACACAAGATATGAGAGACAATACACAAATTGTATTAACACTTTATACAGAAAAGAATACAATAAAGAAGATGCCACTTCTTCTCCACCACCTTACAGAGGTTTCCCACACCTCAAGTGAACAGTAAATCTTCTCCCCAAAGCTCTCCCTCTCAGGTCCCAACACCCAACTCAAAATACAGAGTTGGTGTTCACCTCCTGTGCTCCACGCACACCACAAGTGCTACACGCACTCCACAAGCACTCCACGTGCTCCACAAGTACTCAATGTACTTCAAGTAGATCTCCCATGAACCTGCAATACCCTGCACTTCAACAGACCATACTTATGGAAGGAACTCCCTTGCCTTCCTCTTTGCTCTATCCGAGTACACACCTGTACTCCAAGTAGATCCTGCCTGATACTGCTCCCTGTTGTGTTGCTGTCTATATGATCCTGCACACCTGCAAATCAAACACGGTTCTGCTCACCTGTGAACCTTGACCTTGCACACACATACACCTGCAGATCAACGATATTACTTACCATGTAGATCACTCTACATCCTGAAGAACCCTTGTCCTTGCCTCACCAAGTCCTTATGATTCTCCAACCAGTACCAAGCTTGGCACTGATAGGGAACTAGGAGGAACACCCTTACTCACTTCACACACAGAAGGAGCAAACTTTGCTCAACTCAAACTAGAACACTTTTCCAATACAACCATGAGTCTATTATATAGATCTCATCCAAACAATGATTAGACATCTAATTACAATAATTAGATCCGCAGCTCTCAGTCTAAAAATAGCTCTCTTCATGCAAACACTTGGTTTGTTAGCTAACTGCCCGTAATAAGCTCGCAGTCGAATGACACAGGTGACCGACGTCGGTCCCTGTCCGCCTGGAGGTGACCGACGCCGGCCGACCCATGACCGACGTCGGTTGCTTCTCTTCACTATCTTGCCGACGTCGGCTGATCAGACCGACGCCGGTTGCTTTGACGCTCAGCAACCTTCAGCAACCCCTCCAATGGCCTTCTCCATGTCTGCATCAGTGAAGCTTTTAGCTCCACAACCTAACACCTATTCGTGCAAACACCTATACAAAGCTTTGATTTGAACATTACAAGCAGCATACACAATAAGCCATTGTCTAAATAAGCTCATACGCTTCTACCTTAGATTTTACCCTAAGCTCCTTTGGAAGACCATTGTTGAGACACTAGGTTTTGTCTGCCAAGGTTTATTTCCTAAATTTAGAGCACTAGATCTAGATATGTAATTCAAACTGACATTAATATTGAGCTAAGATGTGAATTTTTCCATTCTACCCTGATTCTTCATCTTATTATTGACTCTTTGATGGATCTGGATGAATAAGAACACATCTAAAATCCACCTATAGTTATCCATCCTTGATACAGAGTTTACCCATTCAACATCACCCATCCTTAGTCCCATCTTCATTCCCCCTTTTAATCCTCAAGTCTAGCCTTACCCATATCATTCACATCTCATGTATGACATTGAGCAGGCATAGTCAACCCAAACACATTGATGATATTCCTCATGTGGTATATCCTAATATCCCCCATTTTCTTATCCCTAAAATCAATTAGGAGCTTCACCTTCTTGTGATCTCAAAAATTGAAGGACTTTGGAGTTCTATTTCGATGGAGCTTAACACTCTTAACAAGCACCATGATGTTGCTGAGGTCTTTTAGTTCTGTCACGAGAACCTATTGCCACCACTCATTTCAAATGCCATACCCCCTAACAATCAACCCAATTCATAGCCCATCTATTATGTCAACTACCTTGGCTTGACCTCAGGGAGTCGAGTACATAATTTAGCGTGTGTTATTCACATGTACACATATTGACATAGCAAGAGACAATCCTTCAGTCACTTGACTTTCTAGAGGAAATTAACAAAGGCTGACTAACTAAGAGAAACCCAACCTACTCCTAAAAAATAACTAAGAAGCAGTGTGAAGAGACTTTTGAAAATCTATAGAGAGTAACCTAAGAGGAAGCAAAAGGCTAGAAAATAGATTCATCCTAGTTTATGGGAAATAAAGACACTACCCAGACATGGGCCCTCAACACCTTGTGGCAAGCATTCTCCTTCCCCTACTGGAAAGAAGGGATTCCATGGTCTATTAAGTACCTCCATTTATGGATTTTAGGGCATCCAATTGAAGTTTTTATGTTTCTATCCTTTTTCCCCTTTGAGATTTCTTTACACTCCCATAGTTTGGTTTTGATAATAAACATTCATGCTGAGAAATAGTCAATATTTCCCTATAACCGGAGGGATCTTCTTCTCCTTCTTGAAGAGAGGATTCTTCTTCTTCAATGACTCAGTTATGCCTAGATCCTTCTTCCTCCTCTTGCAAAAAAATCCCACCTTGAATCAATTTTGTGCCACTTTTGCTTGATTAAACCAACTTGCTTTGAGAAAGCAAACCACCCATATTCTTTTGGTCAAAATCTCCTTAAAGTTGTTGGGAGAAGCTTATTTTGATCATAACTCTTGAAAAATTTGTTGTTACACCGCTAGAGACTGAAATTGTAAAAACA
The DNA here is from genome assembly GCA_037957365.1 of Torreya grandis. Lineage (NCBI taxonomy): Eukaryota > Viridiplantae > Streptophyta > Pinopsida > Cupressales > Taxaceae > Torreya > Torreya grandis. The sequence goes on along the minus strand of JARHVA010000571.1, from coordinate 3,579,029 downwards.
AATCTCCCTGAAGGAGACCCCTACTTGCTAAGGGATCAAACCCTAAAGACTCCTTCCCATCTTCATAGGAAAGAAAATCTTGTTTCATATCAACATCCTAGTCTAAAACCACTTTTTTCGTACCAAGATCAGGGATAATCAAGGGATTTTTACCATGCTTTGAGAATAAATAGTAAGAAACAAGGAAAATCTAATTTGTTTTCAAGAAATCAATGCCAAGACAACTTATTTTTTTAACCCATTTTTAAGGGGAGGATAAGACACTTTGTGATGCATCGAAGGGCATTCCACTAATTTGTGACAGATATGGATGCATTTAAAGCACCTAAATGACAACCCCTAAAAGTTTAAGAATTGGATCCAGGGGCCTCGGGAGGATGAAATTTTAATGGAGTGATGAAAAGGCTTTGAGAAATCTGTTGTAATATAAACCCTTAAAATTTTTCTTTGAACATCTACCTCATTATCAATTTTGACAAAATCGTCAATCTTCTCAAGCATTTGCTGAATGAACCCTTGAACTCTCATAACCAGAGGGAGATTATACAATCAAACTCAAATGGGATCCTTTTTAATTATTGATTCTACTAGGTAAAAAAAAGGAGCCCAAGGGTGCATAAACACACCTCGATTTCCAAAATACCAAGAGCCATTGCCCCACACAAAATCTCGGTCCTCCTCTGTCATGAATTTGACTAGGAAAAACCCATATGGTAACCATGAAAAGGAAGGTTCAGGGAAGTTATGTTAGACCACCTTTGACCAATGAACAAGTTCATCCCAAGATGGACACTTCCCCATACATTTACAAATTAAAGTTTTACAACCAAAATCTTTATCAAGGGTTCGAAGCACCTCATCGTAGATTTTGAAAATAGGGGTTTTGTTAGAAAAACCAAATAGACATCCCCTATGAATTTTGACTTATATTCAGACCATGTAATCCCTTCATAATATGATATCTCCTTGGTCAAAGAACTAGTCATAACATCAACCTCAAGGAACCTATCATCCACCTATCTAGATAAATTTCTAGTGGCTCAGGCCATATAGATAGATGGGAGATACAGCTCGGACCCTATAGATAGATGGGGTCCCACCAACCCATATGGATCTATAGGGCAATCTCGACCCCCCAACTCAAGTTTATCTCACAGGCAGATATATAAGGCATGTATCTTATCTATCTAGGCCCCCAAACACTCTTATTCTATCACCCATACATTCCCCAGACATTCTATCACCCATACATTCTATTATATCACCTGGAATATCACATATTCCCTAGACACTTATTCCATCACCCATCTATTCTATAGATAGGGAGATAACTTGTCTATTTCATTTCATTTCATTTTGATTGGATCTCGTTGAACACCTCACTTAGTTGGGATGGGAGTTGGCCATGCCATCTCTATAGTGTAAGTAATATATGGATAATAGATGAAGCACTTCGATGGCCTAAAATGAGATCTTATCTATATGGTATGGCGACCCTATTTATATATATTGCTACCTTTCTTTTCTACAGATAGATGGTGATAAATCAAGGGTCGAGGGCTAGCTATAAACTTGACTTGACTTGACTTGATAGATATTCCTATCTCCACTAGCCAAAGGCTCATCTCTCTATAAAGCTACCCCTGGTAGTTTCAACAACATTAATGGAAGGAGGACATTGTACCAAGATCAAAGTGATAAGAGGCTTGTAAGGCAAAATCTTCCCCTGACAAAACTCGTTACACAAATGGAATGGATTAATGGAGTTAGGGCACTCCATAAAAACTAGCTCCCTAGCTTTGGTCGTCACCTCTTCCAATGTATTAACAATGCCAATCTCTTCCTTCCCATCAACAACCTTTGCAAGGGATTTGGAGCCCTTCCTAATTTTAGCCCTATTAACACCTCTAATGGAATCACCTCTCGCACCTTTTTGAAAATCCTTTGCCACTCCATCGCTGACTATCAGCACTCACATCATTGCTCCTTCTCGAGACACCATTTTCAGATCGCTCTCATAATAATATAATAAATCTTCTATACTTTGTACTTTGGTTATAATATTTCCTATTCTCGTTCATTGTTTAGAATTACATGTGTTGCATAAAGTTAGTTGTATTTTATACATATTGTTCTTTTCCTTGATGTCGATTTCATATCTATCTTTCTTGCGAAGGATAGGGTCACTCTCGATGAATGAGATGTGTGCAGGGAATCCGAAAGGCTCTGTGATTGGAAATAAACTCTTTGACGATGCTCTCCCTCTTTTTATATAATTATTAGCAACAACAGTGACCTTATAAGTTCACGTAGATTACACCTGGGAAAGACAATTCTTTGTATACATATCATAAACAAATAATTGTAATTTATTATTAACTAAAAATAATAATCAATGATGAAACTCGAAATATACTAAAAATGACAGACCGTAAACCTTTGAATACAATAGAGGGCCATCTAAATTGAAACTGGAACCCAAATATAACTTTGACTTGAATCACTAACAATTGACCACAATAATATAAAAACCACATCGAAATATAAGTTAAATGGAAGCAACACTCTAGCTTAATAACCATGGTAATTAAAACAAGATAACACACAGATTAAAAATGATTAGAGTCAGAAAGCATAAATGAAACGTTTGATTCTCTGGGTTTTAAAAAAAAAGAAAAATAGTAATTACAGATTTGGAAAAAAAAACTCGTCACCTTTTAAAAAAAATTCGTAATGATGGAAGAAGCTCTTTTTCTGGTTTTACTTTATTCCTTGAACATCCTTCCTCCCGCGCGCCAAACTTCGTACTTTGACTACGAGAATTCTTATTAAATACCGAAGGAGACGTGAATGAAGAGTGGGAAAAGAATAGTATCCTAGTACACCTTTTCTTTCATGGATTCATAACTTTGGAAGATATACAACCGCCCAAAACTTTTTTCCTTGGCCCACATTCTAAAAGGACTTTTTCCTAAGCCACTTAAATGCCTAAAACTAAGTTCCAAAAGTCGGTGTTAAAGCCTGCCCTACATAGGCTATCCACTCAATCATGCTAAAATGTAATGTGGCCACTCACTTAATCATGTTGAAACCAGTTGCATTTTGATATTTATTTGATTGTCATATAAATATTTCAATCATAAATTAGAGTTTATTGGGATGTACGATAGAGTTTGGAGTTCAATTTTTTTTTTCAGATTTATTTTTCAAATTCAATACTATGGTCGAGCAAAATTCAGATCATATATCACAAATCATTGAAAAACTACAAAAAATAATAAAATCATTAATCAATATAGTATGCGACAAATCTAAAATAGACATGCCTTAATATTGTTGTTGATATCTATCGATATTTTTTAGATAAATGTGTTTAAGATATATACCAATATGTTAGATTAGTATAAGCCACACTAAAGCAACATGTTGATATTCTTTTTACAAAAATATTAAAAAATTGTTTTATTATCTCAAATTAAATATGTTCAATTTAAATGTCTTAAAATCGTCCCTACAACTCTAAAGTCCTCACATTCGTGTGTGTCATGTTCTAACATCTATACAAGTGCCACTTCCATTCAATTATAATGACTATATTAATGTGACTCTTACTTATACATCAATTTTAATGTAATCAATTTTATAATACAATGACGATATTAATCCCAATATATAAGAAAAAAAAATTTATATAAATTCGTCGTCGTCATTGTAATGTAGATAGTCATATTAATGCCCATGCAAATGTTAACATATAAGAATGAAACAATAACCACATACTAACATTTATCATCAAAATAATATATATTAATATGAACTACATTCACAAATCGTCATTTTCATTATAATGTACATGGTCATATTAATAGGCATACTAATACTAGCAAATAAGAGTGCAATGGTCATACTAAAATTCGTCATCAAAATAATGTATACTAATATAAACTACGATGAAAATTTAAATTTGCAGATTTCATATTAATTGAAAGTTTTCATTTTTCTTTTTTAGTTAAACAAATTATTCAAAGTTTTATATTTTATTCTTAAAACTTTGAAATAAGAAAGGTTATCAAAACTTTTCGAATAAAATGAAATGTAAAATTTAGTAAAAAAATAAATTATATAATTTAAAATAAAATAAAATAAATAAATTAGTCAATTAAGCTCATACACGTATAGTTGGTTAAGGGTTTTGGGTTCTTTTCATATAAGCTCCGAGGTCAATTTTTGTGGTTTGGGTTAAAAACGTTGTCTGATGCATGCAGAGTCCATTGATAGCCCCCAAAAGATTAGTCTCACCTCTACTAACCCAAATGAAAATCATTGAATGGAGTCACAGTGTCCCAATTAAAATTGGAGATACCTCTGAATTCATCTTTATATAATTTATATATCAAAATAAAAGAAATTGTAATTCACAATAAAACCATAGTCATAATAATTAATTACAAAAAAGTTGAAACCAAATATAATTATGGTGGTTAATATGAGTGCAAGCTTATAAAGATTATCATAGTATTATCTTTATTAATATAGGACTAATATATATGATGGAAAAAAGAAATTAATATTAAATTAATTAATTAATTTATATAATTATTTTTAATTAAATTATATATAATATAAAAATAAATTTTAATTAATTATTTTCAAAATTAAAAATAAGAGTTTATATAAAATTTAAATATTTAAATATTTGAAAATTAAAATACATAAATATGTATATATTAATAATATAAAATTTTTATCAATGAGATGTGAGTGGAGTGGTTAAGGGGTTTGGTTGTGTCCCACGTTATTTAGATTTAAATCTTAAAAAGCATGTTAAATTAGTGGTGGTCGTTGGAGATGTTCAGACAATTAAAATTATTAACGATATTAGTATTATTGGTGATAATGTTCCATCAAATTATATTAATAAAACCAGTAATGATTGTTGATAATTATTGTAAAAAAAATTTAAACTTCATATTTTTCTTCCAAACTGATTCAAAACTCCAATCCAAAAATAATTATTTATATAAAAAATAATTTAATAATATAAAAATCTTCCTTTTTTTTATCATTTTCCAAACACTTTAAATGAAATTGAATTGATATCAAAATTTACACCATGAAATAACTTAATTTAATTATTAAGTACAATCGCATAACACTTTGGAAGAGCAACTTCTAGATTTTATTGATAAAAGAAGACCTTTATTGCATGAGACCAAGCACAACGAATAAATTATACTTTATTGTCTCAATATTTATTCCACTTTTTGAATGTAAAATACTTTCTTATGGGAGATACAAACAAATAAGGATATACAATGTGCCTTTTTTTATAATATATTTTAATATTTATTTTTTATATTATAAAAGTGAGGGTAGATTTAATTTTCATGTAAATATATATAATTAATTTTTAATTTTAAATCTGAAATTTAATTAATAAAAGTATATTAAATTATCTAAGGGCTTATTTTAGATTCCAAAAGTTACAATAAAAAATAATATCAAACTTGCATAATCATAAATTTTGTATGGTTACCCTGATCATTAGGTGAAGAGACAATTAAATATTAGTTATCATACAACTTGATTTTTAAAGTCCAAATTTGAAACTTTTACTTCAAATAAAGCAATTGTTAAATTTTAGGGGTCCAACAATCTTGAATATGGTATTTAATACTCCTAAAAGATTTTAATGAAGGTGGTTAGAGATGAAAATTTTAAGTGGATGATTTATGTTGAAGAAATAACTTTATAGAAATATTTATCTTTTTATATGGTATAAATATTTTTGTTTATTTATGAGAACTGGTTATTTTTTAATTTATTTTTAAATAATGTAATAGTGTATATAGCTTGAATTTTTGTTGTATTTTGTATTCGTGGTTGAGTTTTTTAAAATATGTAAATCGAGAGTTTTAATTAGTTTTCAGTTTTGAAGACTTTGAAAAAAGTTTTAACAATGATACTTGAAGAAGAGAGAGAAAAGGAGGAGAAAGAGAGAGAAATAGAAAAAAGAAAATAGATAGAGGAAAGGTGGCTATGAACTAAATAATTAGTTACACTAAAAACAATAAAAGTCCATCAAAAAACTACATCAAATCTAGGAGTCTTCTTAGATCTTAGCATCATATGGGTGGAATAAAGGAAATTTGTCAAACTCCTTCCTTTTCTTGGCCTTTATCCACCCTTGATTGACAAAATCTTTTAGAGGGTGGGTCACAAGGCGGTCTTAAAGCCATAGGGGCAAGAGACCATAACATCAGTCAAACGTTCAAGGGAAGCCCTAACTTCCAGCTCTTAATGTTAGTGTGAAGAAACAATATCCAAATGTTCAAGAGGAAACCTAATATTAAGCCCTTGAAGCTAGGGTGGAGAGATAGCTAAGTCCCCTCCAATAAACATCCATTATTTTAGTTGTTCTAATCGACCCAAGCAAATCAAATAAGAAATATCCTCCACCTTCTTGGGGAGAAGGTTCGACCTCAACCTTTGAGGAATCAGAAATTGGCTCCACCAAGTGTTGGCATTCCCTAGTTCCACACCAACTAGTAGGCAGAGGTTTTTTACTGTTTCTTTTCACACCATTAAAGTCAATTATTTTTTCAACAACCCTCTTAACCTTTATGAAAAGAAAACTCAAGACCTAAACAACACCCTGATCATAGTCACCCTTTTGATTTTAGACCAAACCTTCAACCTTAAGCTAAATCTCATTTGGAAAGGCTTTCACAAAATCTACTTTAGCACAAAATTTAGCAAAAGTAGTGAAATGTCGTTGAGTAGTTTTCTAAGAGCACAAATGAAACATTCTCAAGGCATTCTTGATTGAAGAGAGACTAACAACATTCCATTAATGAAGGGGGAACTTTAGGAGTCTAACCCAAACAGGGGGCGAAGAAATAGTGTCTATAAAGGAATAAAAAAAGGGGAACCAAAGTTTCAAACAAAGCCCAACATCCCCCATAATTAGGGACACATTCAAGGATAAACACTTCGTTTTCATCAACATCACACTCCACAATAAAGAAACCCATAACTCAAGGGTATAAGTAGATTTAGTGATAAAGATAGGGAATCTAAGAAGAGGAAACCCACCTGTGGATGTCAACCAATGTAGGCCACAGCCTAATGAATCTTAAAATAAGCCCATGTTCTCTATAGAAATCCTCTTGATAAAAAACTTGTCCTAGCTTTAGGACATGAATCCTCCTAGAGGACATCCGTAAAAAAGCAGTTAAGCAAGTGAGAACCAAATATTGTTGTAGGTTTCATGAGGTCACTTTTGAAGGACAATGAAGGGGCCTTTTCCTTGGCCAAGAGGATAGAGAAATCCAAGGGAGGGGCAGAAGGATGAATCATATAAGAGGATGTAGTCGAGGAAACCATAGGATTGAGTAATGGATGAAGATAAATGGGATGTGTAGGTGGTACACCAATAAATATGACATATTTAACATTGTAGAACGAATCTGTAAGTACAAAGGGTGAGATAGAACGAAATTGAATAGAGGAGTGAAGAGAAGCAAGTATAACAAACACAATAAGAAAAGAGGGAACCAAAGGGGCATAGGAAGGTTGTGAGATAACAAGAAGAAAAACAAATCTGCAACTAAATTCATAACCATATAGTAGAAGCCAGTGGAACACCAATGTGGCCTACAAGAGGAAAATGGATCGGAGAAGAGGGATGAGTAGAGGAAGACGAGAGACACTTCATCATGTCATTTTTACTAGTAATCTAGTTTAACATATAATTAAATAAATATTTAATAAGGAGTTTTGAAAAACAATGAGATCTAATAAAATACAAAACCAACAACGCATTTAGATAGAGAAACATAAAAGATAATACCAAATTTAACACATAACAAACGTTGCAAAACTATTAATTTATATTGTTACATTGTAACTGATTGTTTAGGTTCTCAAAAAATACTTAAATATGATAAACAAGAATTAGAAAGAAGTTTTAATATGGTTATTATGGATTGTCAAAATAACTTTTTTCAACTTCCTTTTTTTTTTTTTTAAATTACTTTGATTTAATATGTAAATGAACAAAAGCCCTCTATGGCCATTTCTACTATCGTGTAACTTGAATAATTGGGATAGTTAAAACTTATGGGGTCAAATCCTTTAGCCAAAATAACCAATCAAGTAACATATCACTGGTAGAGATTGTTGTGCATATTGGAGACAAGTTAAGAAAGTGTGGCATCTTCAAAAGACACGAATAAGTGTTTGATATGATAATTCATTATTCCTCATTTGGGAACAATTCTTCTTATAGTCTCCAATGTTGACTAGTTGCATATTTGCAAAGTGATTAGTTGTTCATTCAATGACCTAAATTTTAACAACATAACAAAGAATAACAACATCAAATCATAATTTGGCAAACATACAAAAACTATGGATTTTTTTTTGGGTAATCTAATCAGATTAAATGGGTTCAAATATGAAGGCTTTTTAAATCATATTGTTTATTTTTATTTTTATTTTAATTAAAATAAGAATAAATTAATTATTAATTGTAATTAAGTATATGTTTATGAAAGTATATGATTTAAATATATTTTATAGACTAAGCACATTGACATGTCTAAATATAAGAAACAAAATTGGGTTATACAAAATAAACATTAAAGATTAAGGAATGATCATCTTTATTTATTATTATATAATTTTGAACTTATAAAATGTTTAAGCAAACTATTTAGATTATGTTTTTAAAATTTAATATTGAATGATTTGTTTGGATAGATATATGTAGGGCATAAGTTCGTCTCAATCAAAATTAAATTTGTTGGGTCTATCTCTGTGTCAATGAATTTATCTTGGTTAAGTTTTGAAACTTTTTTTTTATCGTTAGTGCATTGTGTCAATTTTGATGTCCAAATTTTTCAAGAAGAATGTGTATAAATGATGTTCTTCCTCTTTGATCTAGCTTGACATTCCAAAATATAAAAAAATAGTTATGGAGTTTGGGAATTGCTAAAACAATGCTGCAAACTAAATATCTCAACCACCTTTTTGGAGACCTTGTGTTGTCCATGCATTCAACTTCATTTTTTAAAAAATTGGCAAAAAAATTGAGTTGATCAAGTGTATACAAAGGTCAAAGAGATTTAGATATTTTTCATCAACCATCACCTCTACCAAGCCATCTCTCGATCCTTCTTGACTTTGGAGTTGCTAAAGGTACTTATAAAGTTTTTTATTTTAGTAATTTTGTTTTTGTTTTTAAATTTTAACCTTTTTAATCTAGTACTTTTATATATTCACGAGTTTTTTAAATTTTAATTTTCCGATAGGTTGTTGAGACTAGATTTGCCTCTCACACAATTGTCTTAAGATAACTGATAAATGTGCGAGAGGCACTCAATAGCATGATCATCAGCGACTTATTGAACTTCACAGAGCCCATTATGGGTATAATCCATTTCAATAACATGGATAATTTAGATGTTTGGAAGAAATATATGATAACATCAACTTAACAAATAAAAAGAGATGAAACCCATCATTAATGTAAAAGAGAAATATCCCAAGGAGACATTTTTCAAATATGTGCATTCAATCCTCATTGATTGGTAGAACAAAATGACCACCCTGCTACATCTTCTTGCCTTTGCATTGACTCCTTGATTCTATAGCACAAAGATCCTTTTTTTGCTAAGGAGTTTACCACCATACAAGGATTTTGAAGTCATTGGAGGGTCTAAGTTGGCATTCTCTACGATCTTTTCCAATCATGAGGTACAAAACATGGTTACGAACTAGTTTGGGAGTTTCATTACCTCCCAAGGTCATATACTTAGTGTTATTTGGGACAAATACAAGAAAGATGCTCAGAATTAAACTACCACATAGTGTTGTTAGTGTGTCGATGGAATAGCTTGAGCGAGGGTTTTGAACTTTATCTACCTTGTAAATGATATATGTAACTACATGCAAGCTAATACCCTCATTTAGAATAAAGGAAAAGATGAGAGATGATGAAGAAGAACTATGTTGCAAGTTTGTAAGATATGATTCAACGAAGGTCAACTTGAAGTAGGAGGAATAATGTTTCATGCTTAGCTTTATACTTGACCTTTGATATTCATATTTGACGTGTCTTCTATATTTTGAATTATGTTGATCTACGACAAGTTATGTGCATTAGCCAACTTTAGAAATGACAAGAGACGATGTTAAAGGGACATAATCAACATTAATGGGCATAAGGCCCAAGAGGCTAAAAGTGATAGACACATGTAGGGCACGTCCTTGACCCAGATGGATGCACAGGGCTGACTTGGATATAACAGAGGTCTATTTTTGAGGTAGAGCATGATAACATGTGATATATAGTCTAAGGATGCTAACAAATATATTTTAATAAGTGTTAGATTGTGCCTTTTATGCTTTTGAAGGTTAATTGGGGACATAATTTGGACCAAAATTGACCAAGGAACATAACCCTATGTATGAGTTTTCGTGCCTTTTATGCTCAAGGGTTAAATGGGGACATAATGAGGACCAAAATAGACCAAGAAACATATCAATATATATGAGTTTTTCAAATATGATAAATTCAAAATAATATACTAAGAATAAGGGTCTTTAGCCAAATTTAAGTGTCCACACATGGTAGCTTACAAGTTATGTTATGTGTATTATTCCCATTTCATTTAGAGTTTGATTGGAGTAAATAAATTCATATTTACCAAGAATTACAAACATTTTTTTTCTATAATATTAATATATATATATAATTTATTATACATAAAAATTAGATGGTTATAAAAAATTATTATTATTTTTTAAAACATAAATAATGTTGAAATTTTTATTGGTGATGTCTTTTAATATTATCTCTTCAAAGTTTATATATATTTTTATTTAACTATGAGTTGTCTCAATATTTATAAAAAAAAATTGAATAGATAATAATCATAAAACATCTATTTCATAATCAAAATTGATTGTAAATATTAACCTCCATAAACAACATTTTATAGAAACACATGCATCCAGATAAATTACAAAATAACCTTCATTACACCCATCAAATTTATTAGCTCATATTAAAGCATTAGTGTGAAGTTGTTTAAGAGTATATAAATATTAATATACCCATTGCATGAATTACAATGTAAGAATGAAGATGAATTAGTTTGACTAACAATGCTAATTAATGAAAATCTTGTCAATCTTATCAAGAGTAGGATTTTTGAATGGGTGATTTAATAAATATAGATAAATTATGTATCTCATTAGTTGGTTTATGATGAAAATTTTATATTTTTAAAAGGGAAGTCATATCTACAAGAGTAAACTTTTCTTTCCTTATGACATGTATAAGAATACGCTCAACAACTTATAATTAATAAAATTTTGTAAGCGCTCTCTCTATATAAAACGTCACCTTCTTTACCCATTAAAAGAAAATGATAATCAAAATTTTGAGTTGGTACACAAAAGTAGTGGTTGAAATTATTAGAGAATTATTAGGTTAATATGATGTTGATTTCATGGTTTTCTCCTTTTGATAAGTAATGAGTCCTGAATGAATGAATGAATGAATATTTTTAATAATATTTATGAGATTAATTAGTCTATGGAATTAAAAGATAGTGATTGAGTTATTTTTTTTACAATCAATTTCTTAAAATAGGTTGTTAAATTATATTTTTGTGATATTCATGTCTTTTATAATATTGAATTTTTTGTGATGTTGTTTTTGTTAATTTTTTTATTCAAACAATGTAATTAAGGAATTTACTTTTACATTATCATTGTACTTAATTCAAATAGTTTTGTAAGTCTAACATCCTATGATATAGTGTTATTATATAATGTTGATATATAGAAAGTTTGATAAATAGTAATTAAAATAATTTTTTGTTAACCACTACTTTACGCGGTGATCTTAGATTAAGAATCAAGATTTGAGGGGTACTTATTCTACCAAATTCATTTGGGTTACCATCCTGACTTCATCCTTTATATCATGACAGGATTTGTTAGCAACAAAAATTAATCCCTAATAATTTTTTTGTGAGCCAAACATCTTTTCCAATTAAACTAATAAACATTCATATTAAAATTAAATTAAATATTATAAAATATAAAAAATGAATAACATGTACGCCATAACACAAGGTCCTTTATTACTCTTATAACACCAAATAAATTACTTGAAACAAGTGAAGAAAAAAAAAAAATAATACATTACTTCTCATATAAAATCTCACATAATTTAATCTACTTGAAAACACCATTTATATAAATTAATAAGATATACATAATCTTTTTTTTCCATGTTAAATGAATGTAAGTGTTAAAAGGATTAAAATAATTATTTTATTGTCTTTCATAAAACTTTTTTTAATATTTTTTAAAATAATTTTTGAAAAAAAATAATACATGACATAAAGAAATTTAAAATTAAAAATAAAAAATCAATATATTTATAATTAAATATATTTTAATATCATTAATTTTTTTAATATAATAATTTTTTGAAATAAATTATATGATTTTTTTTTTTAATAATAAAAGGGGTGAAAATTTTATTGAAAATCAAAAAAGAGCATTACAAAACTTCAAAGGGCCAGGGCCCCAGGAATCCGTAGGAAACTGTCAAACCAAGCTTGAAACAACATTATCCTCCGCCAATACCATTCCATCTTCAACAAGAACTCTCTCCAAGACATGTAGGAGCTCATGGGGAACCTGCTCCCACTCATTCAATCTTCCAACCATCTAAATGCTCAGAGGCCCACTTAGCCAAACAATCAGCTGCCCTATTCCACTCCCTTGGGATATGGACAAAAGACATCATCTCCATCAAAGAACTTGTCTGCAAAATCCGTTGCACTATCATAGTCACCCGCCAACTAACATCAGAAACCTTCTATTTATTCAACAAGTTTATCAAAACCTGTGTTAGACTCACAGATAACCTTGCACCATCCCAAAGCAGAAGCCCTCTCTAAAGCGTAGAGGATTGCCAAACCTTCCATAAGGTTGTTAGTCTGTACTCCATCATGAACAGAAAAGAAAAAAACCACCGATCCTAAAAAATCCCTGCCCACCCCACCAATCCCAGCAGGGCCAGGATTGCCCATTGAAGAACCATCAGTATTGAGCTTTAGAATGCCAATCGGAGGGGGTAGCCACCTCCCCGCCCTTTAAACTTTCTTATTCACCCGCCTTCCTCTCCTAACACAAGCAAAAGCTGGAGATAACCCCTGAATACCAAGTCTATCCACTAACTCTGCATCTCCTTTCTCCAAAGGGAACACCACATCACACTTAGCTTCCACCGTCTCCCGAATCATACCCCTAATTTTGTGCCAAACTTGTTGAATCAACAACTTCTCTCCTCGAAATATTCTTCGATTTCATTCCAACCAAATCTGCTAGAGTATGAAAGAAGGCCCAACATACCACACATCTTGCAAGAAAGAAGCCATAGAAGGAGGTCTACCCAGCCTATTCCAAAAATCCTCCAGGGGGGATGCATGAACACATGGTCTTTTCCACACATCCCACCAATAATGCCAACGCTGCAGAGTCACGAGACAATGGAAAAATAAGTGAGAGGAGTCCTCCTCTCCACATCCACATAGTACACACATAGAAGGACCCTGAAAACCCCACTTCCGAATCTTATCCCATGTCAAGCTCTTATTCCAAGCCAAAGTCCAAATAAAGCAATTACACTTTGGCCAAGATAGCTTATTCCACACTTTCTTCCACTAGTGCGCCTCCACCCCATCTAGCTGGTGAGATAACAACACCTGATATCCAAACGAAACAGTATAGACACCCTTAGGATTAGGAAACCAAGAAAGAACATCGCCTTCTTGGAGGGAGCTACAACATCTATGAGAAAGGATACTATGAAGCTCAGCGCACTCCTCCTCCATACCAACAATAGGCCACTCATCGGGTTTCTTCCATCTCACCACCACCAGCTGCCCATGAGAAGAAAAGGATTTGAAGTCACTCACCCTTGACCTACCTACCTCACAGAACCTCTGGCTCAGAGTTACCAAATTAGGGAACTGAGAAAAAATGGGATGAAAGCCATCCCAAGAATTAGACCAAAAATGAGCTTTTGTCCCTCTTTTACAAATCTAGAATAAGCCATCCTTAATCAGGGTAGCCCCTTTCTTGAGTGTACTCCAAATCACCGATCCTTTCCCCACTAGGGGATAACGAGGAATATCAATTTGAGGGACCCTCGAGAAGTATTTCTATGTTAATACCCTGGCCTAGATTCCATCCTGCTGCACACACCACCTCTAATACAATTTAGCTGCCAACACCATCCCTGATAATGACGACTGCCTTAGCCCAAGGACGCCAAGTTGCTTCGGGCTACAAACAATGTCCCACCTGACAAGGCTCCATTTAGAGGACAATAAACTACCCGCCCATAAAAATTGTCTAGCTAAGGAATCTAATTCCCTAACAAAGCCCAAAGGGGCTACCTGAATCATACATCTATAAATGGGGAGAGCCTGTACCACATACTTGAGCAATTGAACACGACCTACAAAGGACAACCACCGATGGGTCTAATGATTAACTTTCACAACTCCCTGGGAAGTCTTCCAGCAGAGATGGGAATACCAAGATAGGTCAAAGGGAGAACTCCAGTCTGAAATCTCAAGATATGAGCAATTCTCCTCTGAATGGAACCTGGAGTATTGAAGAAAAAGATGGAAGACTTATTTTCATTAGGCATTTGGCCTGAGGCTAAAAGATAAACATCCAACACCTCACGTATATTTGAAGCTTCCCTAATAGTAGCCACACCCATCAAAGTAGTGTCGTCCACAAACTGAAAGTGAGACTGTGGAGGCAAACCACCTCCCCACCCCCACCCTTGAATGAAACCTAACACCACCTTCCTTCTTAACAAGCGTCCCAAACCCTCAACAAGAAGAAGAAACAAGTAAGGAGAGAGGGGGTCACCCTGCCGCAAACCCCGAGAGGCTCTAAAAAGCTCAGAGTGCTCACCATTTATTAACACAGAAAAGGATATCGAAGTAACACAACTCATAACCCAACAAATCCACTCATTCCCAAAACCAAAAGCACCAAGAACCTTCTGAAGGAAGGACCATCATATGCAGTCATAAGCCTTAGCCATATCAAGCTTGATGAACATTGCCTTATCTTTGGAGCTGGCCATAGAGTGAATGGTTTTAGTTGCAATAACAATCCCATCCAAAATCTGACGTCCCGCCACAAAACCACTATGTTCCTCCTAAATCAGCCCTTTAAGCCATTTTTTCAACCTATCAGTAAGCAACTTAGAGATAATTTTATAAATCACATTGCAAAGAGAGATAGGCCAAAATTGACTTAACCTATCCGCCCCTTTGCATTTTGGGATGAGAGCTAGGAAGGTAGAATTTAGGGCTCGTAACATATGTTTATTCTTATGAGACTCCTGAACAACCGCCAACAAGTCCAACTTGATAATCTCCCAAAATTCTTGAAAGGACTCAATCGGGAAACCATCAGGGCCAGGAGCTTTCCCCTTCTTCATTTGAAACACAATCACCTCTAGCTCCTCAATCGAGATATTACTCATAAGCTGATCATTCATCTCCCTAAAAACCAAAGAAGGGATACAAGAAAGGACCTGAGCTTCCTCATCAGAACCCGAATCCTCACTGAATAATGAAGCAAAATATTGCTTAGCTTCTCGTGTAATTTCATGAAAAGAAGAAAGAGTTTCACCCCTGTCATTTACCATAGCAGAAATAGAATTCCTATGTCTCCTGGCTTTCACCGAGTTGAAGAAAAAAGTAGTATTTTTATCCCCTTCCTGAAGCCACTCAATTCGAGCCTTTTGTTTCCCAAAAACCTCCTCTCGTAGCTCACAATCTTCTAGTGCTCTCAAAGCCCTAGTCTCTTCCCACAGTAGGTCCTCATTCACTCCATCCTCTCTAATCAACCTCGTAATACCATCTAACTCGGCCTGGGCAACGCTCTTATCATGGAAAATGTTTCCAAAGCACTGTCGATTCCAACGTTTAAGCTGATACTCGATAAATTGAAGTAACTTAGCAAAAGTATACATTGTTGTACCATAAGCAGGTCTATCGTACCTCCACCACTCAGCAATATAGTCGTTGAGAGAGGAGTCACGCAACCACATAAGCTGGAACTTGAAAGTAGGAGATCGAGGAACCCAAGCTAAAGAAATAGCCAGCTTGATAGGCCAATTATCCAAACCCCTCCAATCCAAAATTTATGAGCTAGGACACCACAACCCACCAACCTAGTAGCAAGAAACCAAAAAGTGGTCAAGTCGTTCCGCAATGCAGTTATTCCCAATCCTTTGATTGTTCCAAGTAAATTGGCCATTAATGGGCTTGATATCCACAAGATTTAAAGCTGAGATATTATCCTAGAGTACCAACGCAGAAGGCTCAAACCTCGCAATACCACCCCACTTCTTAGCCAACTCAGATATAACATTGAAGTCCCCAGCCATTATCCATGGGTGGAAAGGAACCATGTTTTGGACAAACCATATATGGGACCACAAAAGTTGTTTACCTTGAAGATCAGTAGGTGCATAGATATTGGAAAAGAGGACAAACTCCCTCGTCTCAAAATAAGATGCAATCATAGATATAGAAGACTAAAAGGATAACCACCAAAGAGGGCAGATCTTCTAAGGATTCCATAAACAAGCCACTCCCCTCGCTGACCCTTGAGCACCAATGCACTGGCACTCTCCACTCCCCCATAGCTTAGGCACTAAACCAAACATACACTCCACTGATAACTTAGTCTCCTGCAGGAAAAGAACATCAGGAGATTGACTTCTAACCAAATCACGATCAACTTTTTGTCGAGGGCCACTGTTCAAGCCCCTTACATTCCGGGATAGAACGATCATTTCAAGGGGGTCAAAAAATGAGAAGTAATAGTCTTAACAGACTCTAACTCAACCAAAGTTTCCCTTGTTAATTTAATCTTTTCCACGTCCTTTTTTGTTATGTACCTAGGGATATGATATATTGATGTATATGGGTTGATGGAGATGTCGACATGTGGCACACATCCCCTTACAATAGAAGACTCAATGCTTACTTGATATCTTTACCATGATAATCATCTCCTATATATATACATCTATCTAACCCATAGATGGATAACCTCTTAATCCCAATGTAGGCCGACCATTACCCAATGTACTACTTCCACAAGTTACTCTATTATCCTAATATATTGTACCCATATAACTAACTAAGGGGATGTGTGCCACATGTCGGCATCTCCATCAACCCATATACATCAATATATCATATCCCTAGGTACATAACATTTTTTCTGCCAGGCTTGGAAGACTTCTCCCCTGCCCCTTTTTTTGGGTCATTTTGAAGAAGACCCAAATGAGAAGAAGACTTAGAAATCTTCCCACCTTCAATACCTGTATTTGAGACAAGAGGAGATCCATCCTCACCACCCTCCTGCCCTACTATACTAGGAGACAATTCCATCTGGACTTCCATTTGAACATCAGTGTCCATTTGCAAAGCTCTATTATCCTGCAAACCCTGAGTAGCTTCAGAAATAAGGCCCTCCTATCCTGTACCCAAAGCCCCTTGATCTAGATTCATCAAGCCTGGATTCACTTCTTGCTGGCTGAGATCGTCTAAAATTTCAAATCTGTTGAAAGAATCTTCCTCCTGCGTTTCCTTCAAAGTCCTCTTTTGACCTCGATTCCTGTTTCGAGCCTTGACAAGAATGAAACCATCAGCGCCATCCACGTCATCAGGAATGGGTTCCTTCTCCTTTTCAACCCTAGGGTGATTGCGGGGAGGTTGACAAGGTCGAGAATCCATAGGCCTAGCCTTTGGGCATCTTCTCTGCAAATGACCATATTCATGATAGAGACGACATCGAAAAGGAAGGGTTTCATAATCCAAATGTTGCACCTAAGAGTAAGGACCCGCACACATATCCATCGAATATGGCAAAGGTTTACTTAAATCAATCTCAACACAGATACGAGCAAAAGTCATCATCTTTTTACCTTGAGTCTATTGAGAAGTACCAACTGGTTTTCCTAGCATCGAAGCCAACAAATGTAAAATATCCTCCTGCCAACATTCCATAGGGAACCTTGGAATCCAAACCCACACCAAAACTCGATTTGGAAACTCTTTAGAAGGATTGAAGCTCGCATGCCAAGGTTTAATAAATAACCCAATCTGATTATAAAAATAGGGGCCTCCTTCGAAGGCCTTGGTGCGATCTGCCAAGCAATTGAATGAAACCATGAAAAAGCTATTTGCTAAAAGCATAACCTCCATTTCTCCCTCAGGCATCCAAGTCCATTGGGCCCATGATTCAAGAAATTGTAGTGAAACCCGCATCCCCATAAACTTGCATAGCAAAGCATGCTTCAAATAATATCAATATCTTCTACAATCATCTCCATCGGGATAACCAATTTTGGTCTCTCCTCACAATGTTCAAGACAACCATTGATCTTCGTCATCTGAGTACCACCAGACAAACCTGAACCAACTAACGCCAGATTTGGTGAAAACAAGTTATTGTTTGAAACCTTCGAAGCATGCGAAGTAGCATTTGCACCAATCGCTGCTGAGCAATAATCCATTTTGGGACAAGTACCTGAAGACTCCCCTATTGTCATTGACACTCAGCGGGATCAAGGCGAACAAGCAGGGTTTCGAGAGAAGGAACCACCACTAAGGTTTAATCGTCCCACCACCCAACACTGCCTTCGAGCTTATCTGATGAAATCGCAACCCCAAGTCGCCCCCAAACTGCATCCACTCCCCACTCTAGCGTGACCAAGAGCGCGCAGTTGTTTTGAGCTAGGGATTGAATGTCTTAGCACGACCAACAATCCGCAGGGGCGAGCACCATCTGCAGCAATCGACAGGGTCAGCTATTTCAGCTGACTCTATGTGTTGAACCTGTAAAAATCGTCGCTCTCTGCCTTCCTTCCGTCCCCGCTCATTCGCTTCCTCTTGTCCTCCACAACCTGAGAAATGATTAAACTGTCTCGAATGTGAGCAAAGTGTCTTCTCCACACCCTTATCAAATGAAACTGCAGCCCCAGGCCGCCCCTAAACTGCATCCACTCCCCACCCAGGGGCGTCCAAGAAAGAGCAAGAATTTTGGGCTAGGGCTCGAACGCCCTAGCTCGACCAGCAACCACAGGGGAGCACCGTCCGCAGCAAATGACAAGGCCAGCTATTTCAGCCGACACTGCATGTTCAACCCGCTAAAAACACTGCTCTTCGCCTTCCGCTTCCGTCCTAAATTATATCAATTTTTAATACTTCTTATAATTATCATTTTTTTTTTTTTTAATAATTTTTATAAAATATAAAGTTATATTGTTCCTTATTTCAATTAAATCTTGTCAATTTTTTTTTTTTTTTTTTGATAATTTTTATAAAATGTAAGGTTATATTGTTCCTTATTTCAATTAGAATTTAAATATAGATCTGAAACATTACTTAAGAAATAATAAATTTGAGATAAACCACTCCCACCTTTATGAGAACGAGTAACAAATTGAAATCCCATATACTTACAAGTAAACGAGATATAAATATATAGCAATTATAAAGTTATTAATTTAGATATTATATATAATAATAATTTTACTACTAACTAAACTATATATTTTATTATATATAATTAATAATTTTATATCTTAATTTTTTTATTAATTATTAAATATATAGTGAAATTATTGGTAAAAATTATCTCTAATAAAATAAGACTATAAATAATGAATAGTTTTTTATTTTTAATTATATATATATAATTTTTATTATAATTTATATTAATATTTTAAAAATAATTTTAAATAAATAATTATCATAAAAAAATTCTATAGTAAAAAAATTGATTTTTAAATTTAATCTTTATTTAATCATATTAACATGAATCGTATTAGTGTAAGATTGTATTTTTTATTTATTTAATACATATATATATATAAAAAATTTTTATTATAATTTATATTAATATTTTAAAAATAATTTTAAATAAATAATTATCATAAAAAAATTCTATAGTAAAAAAATTGATTTTTAAATTTAATCTTTATTTAATCATATTAACATGAATGGTATTAGTGTAAGATTGCATTTTTTATTTATTTAGGTTGATTTCTCATTATTATTTTAATTGTACATTGATATTTTAATTTAATTTTTGTTTTACATATTATTTCTTTGATTATTTTTATAATTAAATTAAATAATCTTATCAAAACCTTCTTTTTTATCCTATCAAATAAAAAATATAAACTATATTAATACAACTCTAATTTTTATTTAAAAATGTCGTAACAAAACCTTATCGATCACCTTTAGATGGTCATTAACGTGAAAGTCATATCCAAATGTAACATAATTATGATAATGACGTAGCGTCCACTTAAGTGGGTTGTTTATGGGAGGGGAGTCAAAGTTAAACACAACTTCCACTAACATTAATGTCAATTGGTTATGTTAACTTTTCAATATAACTTACCTTCATGAACATTAATCATGATAATTTGTGCCACACCTAAATGATGTAACTTTTATTTGGGTTTGCATTAGGGCTTAAATATAATAGTTGATTTTAATTCTCGTAATTTTTTTATGACGATTATTTATTTAATATTATCTTTCAAATATTAATATGATTTATAGTTTAATAAATAATTATTAAATATAATCTATATATTTATTATTAATATTTTATTGTTTTTGAAAATCTATCTAAAATTTCATCTTATATTTGATATTTACTAAGATCCACAATTTTTACATAATTAAGTTGTAGAATTTAGATCTAAATTATCCCTATCAATACAAAAAAGTACACAAAAATATACACAATGCAAAGTTGTATATATCTCTGATTTTTTTATTGTTGTTGGGAAGCTTGAAATCGTATGAGGTAGCCATGTGTTCTCAAACAGACTGCATGTGCCTTGCTGCTGATAACTACTACATTTAACGTAGTATGTTGTTTATGTGTAGGGCCACTTTAATTTAATATTTAGAAATGTGACCAAACCAAAATTGACGCAACAAAAAATATTTTATTTTTCATACAAATATGAATGCAAATAAGATTTAGGTACAATTAATATTAATATAATACAACTAAATTGACATAGTAAATAAATATTTTATTTATTATACCAATATGTATGCATATAAGATACGTTGTAATATGACGTATAGCAGATTTGATGTGAAAAATGGATATGTCAATATTGTGATGTCAAATCTTACCATAGTAGAATTAATTATACTCACCACTGACGTGTAATGTGGTCCCAAACTACATCCGACGTGCAACTCGAATAAACGTTGCAATATCGATGCCATAAGATAAGACATTAAGGCCCTATAATCTAACTTGTAGCTTTCGTTAGTCCATGTTGACACCTAGAGTAATTACATCATGGTTAAGTACATATGGGAATGCCATACTTGTACCCTTGGAAGAAAAAATTGCTACAATTAGATGTCTTTGTAAGCATCTTTTTTATCCCTACTGACAAAAACACATAAAATTTAAGGGAGCACTAATCAGGGAAACTATGTTTTAGAATAAAAATTATATCATATTATTTTTGCTTGACGCTTCATTACAAAAAATGAAATGGAGTCACTTGTCATAGGTTTGAAGTGAGATATGATTATCGATTTATACTTGATTTACAAAACGTCGCCTTACCAAAAAATAATATATAATATAATTGCTTAATAAAAATAATATAACTATTATTCATAATATAATATACTATAGTAAATATTATCTTATATTATTAAATTAAAAATTATATATTTTATATTACATAATAATATGTTATTAAATTAATATATTATAATATTATAATTTTTTAAATTAAAAATACCACCGTAGAGTTAGAAAAATGTATACAAAAATTAGTTGGGATTTGAACCTAGTGCTACCATAAACTTTAAAATTCGCAATGCTTGTACTCCTAACGGCAGTAGTGAAATGTTCACTACTGTTACGAATATAATTGTTGTTGTTGGTATTATTGTAAAAAATAATGGAAAAATCTTGTAAATATTTGTATACATCTCTATTTGTATATGGTAACATGCATCCATATCTATTTGTATATAGTAGTTTCAGTTCACCCTAAATTCTTTCACCACTTTCATGCACTGTATGGTTTGCTGTATAATGAAATATGATATATCATCCATGCACAATACATTGTCACGTTGTATCAAGTAACACACTACCTTCTTTTTTACCATCACTTTTATTTAAAATATCAAATTAAATAAAACGATTCCAAAAATTATTGATTTCACAAAAATTATTCGTATTAATTTACATTCTCTCACTTATAAAACTCCAACTTTAATAAAAAATAAATTTTATATCCCTTTTAACATAACCTTGTACCTCTTTTGAAACAAGTGTTAATATTATTTCCTAGCCACCATGATTAATAACCATGATATTAATCATAGTTAAGGCACGTTCAACAAATGTAACTTCCACTCGAGTCATTTTATTTGAATGTCAAACATTTGTTGTCGAACTTATCCAAAAGAACTTGAAAATGAAAGGGAGGGGACCGCGTGTGACTCGAACTCGTCACCTTGAATTGACCACTCGAGCTCGGATTGCCCTCCGTGCAGGGGGGATGGACCCAAAAACCCCCCAAAAAAATAAAGGCTGTTTCGGTGGGCCCCGCCCGTCAGAAACCGCGTGGAAAACGCGTAAATTGTGTTGCCCCGCTTTAATTTTCAAAAGGAAATATAACAGAACAAAAACAAACGTAATTTATTCCTTATCCGACGTGGCAGCTTACTTAACTCCCATTGCCGTCGCACGGAGCCCCGCGTAAAGCACCCATTGCCAAGGTACTAACCTGGCTGTGACATGGCACGTAGAAGAGGCACTGAGTTTCTGGACGTACATACGTATGGATGGTGACAGCGTATTGGTCAAGGGACTTTCTCGGAATGCGTTAACGCTGTACGCTCTTACAAGAAATATAAGGGTATGGTCGGGAATCGGTGTAAACTAAATGCTCTGAAAATGTGGAAAATTGTAGTGGGGTTTATCGTGGCAGAGCCTTGATCGCCTCTTACTCAATTCATTATATACTGATCTTTATTCGCCGGGATTTTGCTGTGAATTTAAGACTTTTGTTAACAATTTTCGTGGCAGATTTTAGAGGATTTGAGGGTTTTTATGTTTTTTCCCGGCGGATTTGAGAAAATTCGAGAGTTTTTCGGGTTTTTCGCGGCAGATTTCAGAGAGTTTGAGGTGTTTGCAGTTATTTTTCCGAGCACGTGGTTGGACATTACAGTCTAGAGGAATTGTTCAAACAGGTTTTCAAGCTTTTGTTATTCTTTCTCTTTGTATGTTATTTTTAAAATAATGAAATTCGCGAAGTTCTGTGTCTTTTTTGCGTAGCCGTGGAGGATCTGAAGGTTTTGTGTTTTTTTGTTTAATTTTTGTAAATTTTATTTTATTTTTTCGAGATGAGTTTGATATCTCCAAATTGAGGTTGAAATTCCAGGATTTCTTCACATTTAAATGAAATTTAAAGCCAACATCTAGGTAAACTTCATAAAGATTGTCAGTATTATACAGTGTTCGGAGGAAAATGTAAATTAATAGTCAGATACCACAAGATTGTCAATATTGAGTATGCAAGTGATATGTCTTAAAACTAGAGGATATTAACAGGAGAATGTAAAATAGCTTAAGTGGAAGTAAATTTCTTAGCAACTGTAGTGATTTGACGAGTTTTTTGACTTGTAAGATTGGATTTAGGATTTTTTTACTTGTAAGGGTGAATTAAAGTGTACAATTTCATTTTGTTGCAAAAATGTAAAAGTAAAATGACCATTTCATTGTCAAGACTAAGGAGCATACAAGGGAAATTTGTTCAAATCAAAAGATTATGAGATGAAAATGGTAAAAGCAGTAGAGATTGAAGTAATTTTTTGGTATTTCCATTGTCCATCTGTCTTTCATAAAAATTTAGAAATTACATCTGATTTTCATAACCTTGTACCTCTTAGTGTAGCTGGATTGGCAAGGGCCAGTTTACTCGGGAACGTAAGGGCTTCAAAACTGTAATGTAAAAATGTCCCCGGCTCATACGCTTAAAACATTACCTTTTCCCCCTGTTTCCTTATCCATATATTCATATTTTGGTCTAGATTAATATGCAACACTTCAAATTGAGGTAGAAAGTTCTTGTAATTATATTTTCTTAAAGAAATTTATCGGTTTTATAGTATTGCTAAAAACATTATAAGTCAAAATGGCTCAAAGCTATGAAAGTTAATGGACAATTATAGGAAAATTGTCAAGATTAGGGAGCATGTTAGTGGAATTTAATTTGTAGAAATCGGAAGATGTGGAGGGGAAGATGATGAAAGTAAAATTAGTGGTATCTGTAGTGTTGTTTTAACTCTGTTTTTTGATGAGGTTTTCCAAGTTTTTGTTTCTTTTTTCCGTAGATGCAAAAGCTTATAGTTTCTTTTTATATACATAAATTGGCAGATAGATATATATATATTCACACACCCATTCATCCATATATATATGATTGAGAGTAATATGATAACTCTTCAAATAGAATTTGCACTAACTTGAATTGGTTATTTTTTTACAATGCAATTATATTTATTGTTAAAAAAAAATGGTCCCGATACATAAAACCTACCGGGCAATACCAGAAGATCGTCAAAATTAGGTAGCATGCAAGTGGTTTTTGATGAAATCAGAAGATTTTGAGATGAAATTCATAAATTTAGTAGAGTTTGTAGTAAAAGGTTCAGCAT
The DNA here is from genome assembly GCA_037957365.1 of Torreya grandis. NCBI lineage: Eukaryota > Viridiplantae > Streptophyta > Pinopsida > Cupressales > Taxaceae > Torreya > Torreya grandis. Next base: position 3,554,163 of record JARHVA010000571.1, on the reverse strand, counting down.
TTGGAGAGATTTGATGAGTCTTTAAATGAAATTTCATGATTTTATTGGAAAAAAATTAAAAGTGAAAAGGCCCTACATATAAATCGAGGAGCATCCAAGTGATTTTTTTTGAAATCACAAGATATTGAGAGGAAAATTTAAGAGATCAAAGTTAAATTTTTAATATCTGCAGTGATTTGGCAAGCTTCTGTTACTCGTAAGGGATTTGGTGAAAATTTTCAATATCAATCATCTCCCACAGTGATTAGGTATTTATTTGTTTCCAGCATGATTTTTAGCTAGAAGCCTGCAGAATCAGCAATTATAAGGGACTTTTCCTTAAGGTACAAGGATTTTAGCAAAGATCATAGTAGTTTGTCCAAGTTTTTAAGCTTAGAATCCTTTTTAGTCTATCTGTAAGAGATTGTCATTTAAGCTCTTGAATCCCGTGGAATTTGGATGTTGCCTGATTGTTTAGTTTATAGCACATGTAGTTATGCATAAAATCTCTGTCTGTTTGGCCTTTACAGTGACATTGTTTTGTGATCACTCGCAGAAATGTGTTGAACTTTCCAAAGTTAGTGGTGTGTCTGTTTGACCTTTGCAATGGACTAATTGATATGTGGTCTCTCCAAGAAACGTGTTGAACTTTCTAAAGATAGTGGCGATGATATTTAATAGAGAGTGAATAAAAAAATCTGAGAATTGGTTTGACTCGAGATGAAATTTGACTGAGGCTGGTTTCTAGTGTAAAGTGTATGGTGATATGGAAGTTACTGAAACCACCGACTTTCAAAAAGAATTTTCTTGGTTTTGTTTGCTATTTTATAATAAAGGGATCAAGCTTTTTGTCTTCCAGATATTGCTGGATTTGTGCTAACTATCCTTGCATGTTTGGAAATAGCATTAGTTAGTGTACGATCAGTCTTCTATATTGCTGGTTTGGGTGAAGAGAGACTATTGATTTTGTCTGTCAAGTTTCAAAACATGACTGCCCAATTTTCACTTTAAGTAACTTGGGGTGGAAAACTTGTATAGTCATTCGCTTGTGAAATGTTTTCACCTGGCATTGACTTTTTGCATTGAAGTTCACATTTGATAGTCCATCAACTTTACATTCAGTAGGACCATTTTTGTGATGCCTATGATGTTTAGATTGATATAGGTATACCAATTTGTAAATGGAAGTGGAGCATCTGTTATATTTTGATTTCATAGATCTTAATGAAAGTTCTGAAATTCTTTTCCACTTCTAAAATGCAATTGTGGATTCTTCTAGTCCGCTTGTTTTAGGCAAGCTTTCTGATTTTGTTTCCAGGACAGATATTGAGTTGGAATTAGTAACTTTTCCTAGGCATGGGAGCAGTTATAAATTATAATCATATAATATTGTCTGAAGTGGAAATTCTTGTGACCTGGAAAGAAATAAGAAGGTTAGTTTTTGGCAATCTGCAAAGGACCATTAGCTAGCTTTAATTTGTAAGGTGGATATTGAACTTGAAACTCCTCTAATTCATGGGCTTTTGTGAGAAACTTGGCTCCTTGTGGTTTTGTAGAACAAGGTTTTTCTTTTTGGGACCCAACTGTTTTGAAATTGGGAATTGTATTTTGTCAGTGGTTGAACTTCACATTTCTTTACATTATTGAACTTCATCAATAGCTTAAACACTGTCAGTTTTATGCAGGTGGGTTATTTTCAAGCTGATGGCACCAATTTCATTGCCTCCTGGCTTTGGGTTTCACCCAACAGATGAAGAACTTGTTGCATATTACTTGAAGAGGAAAGTGCACGGCTATAAGATTGAGCTGGAAGTTATTCCCGAGGTGGACCTTTACAAGTGTGAACCTTGGGATCTACCTGGTAGGTTGTATGTTGTTTTTATTTGTTAAGTTTGCAGCCTTATGTTCAGCCTTTAAATCTTCAATTTATTTCAGATTGTTTATTGTTTTCACAATTTAAGCAACCTTTGGAACTTTAATCTAACGTTTAAGCAGTCCAGTTATATTCTACTTTAAGCTGTTTGTGTATATCCCTTGCTTCCTCTCTATGCATGTGTATCTTGTATGTTTGTATGTATGTGTTATTCTCCATAAACCTATATGTATATATATATATATATATATATATGTTAGACTGGAGGCACGTTCTTTGTGCAAATTGAGACTGTCCAGATAATAGAGCCTTGCATTTTCCCCTTAGGTTTCATTAAGGAATTGGTTTGCTGGAGTTCCAAATTTTATATGTTTTTCTTTAGAGACAATAGCACTCTAAGAAGTATATTGGTTGGTCAATTGATTTGAATGTTTTGTATTTTTTCAGACAAGTCTTACATGCCAAGCAAAGATCTACAGTGGCATTTCTTCAGCCCACGGGATAGGAAGTACCCAAATGGTTCACGTACTAACAGAGCTACCGAAGCTGGTTATTGGAAAGCCACAGGCAAGGACCGCAAAGTCACTTCAAAACAAAGAATGATTGGAACGAAGAAGACTCTAGTATTCTATAAAGGTCGTGCTCCATTTGGAGAACGGACAGATTGGGTTATGCATGAATATCGACTGGATGAAAAGGAGTGCCAAGGGGCTGGTCTACAGGTGCCCTTTTGTTCTCTGTTTATTTGGTTTCAAGAATTCATTAAAGCTGTTAAGCTTGTCAAAGTAAGTTTGCTACATATGTTATACCTTGTTCAGAGCCTCAATCAATATGTAATTTTAATGCCGTGTATGATTGTCTGCTAAGATATTTTTTCAATTTTGTATTTGGATTGCTGTAATGGTCACAAGGAGACAAATCCAATTGCAAGCATTTATGGTGATTGCTGAATTCTTTCAGGATGCATTTGTGTTATGCCGTGTTTTCAAAAAGAATGGATTAGAAATGAAGAATGGCGAAAAGTCTCTTTCACCAATTGAGAATAATGAAAATTCATCTTTGACTAAGAATGATTCCTCCCCTGGTACACCGGCAGGGCCTTTCTGTGTCAAAGATCAGTCAGAAGAAAGGTCACAACATGTTTTGCAGGAAAATGATACTAACGGAAATTTACAAGTGCTCCCAGAACCCTTCCATGGGATTTACAATGATACTGAAGACGTCACTGACGTTGACGTTGATAAGTGGTTGGTTATGTCACTGGATGGCACAGAGCAAAATTCCCCTTTGACATACGGAGAAGAGTTCACAAATAGCACAAAGGTATGTTGTTCCCAATTTTCATCAAGAGATATTCCATTCATGAACTATTGCGATTATTATGCTTCATGTTGTATTGCCAAATGACTATAATCCTCATAATTACATTTACATTTACATTTTATGTGTAGATCTTCAATGTTTATTGCTATTAACTTTGTGCTTACATTATATTCTGCTGTCCAACATGCATCCATGCTTTAATTGTCTCATGACTACTTGCTGCATTCTTTCTTTATTATATCCACCATAGAGAAAAATCATGAACAAACGAGAATAATAATGTGAGAGAATGGTCTGAATAATGTGAAAGCCTCTGAGAGAAGATTCCAAGATCTTCTTGTCATTGCCAATTTGAAGTTTCTTGTTTGGAAATGGAAGAAAGAAAGAGACATCATCAAACGAATTATATTCCAACTTTCTGATACAAACATTTATCCCAGAATATTTCAATTGGATTACCTAACTTATAGAATAACTTGGGTCGAGGAAAAACAAGCTCTGCTCCATGGCCCACAAATTTTTAACAAACAGCCAATTTGATTTCTGGTGCAATTTATATATTCAAAATTCCCAGCCTTTCTGTTAGTTGTAATGGTTATGAAGGGTCCTTACCTATCATTTCGGTGGAAATTAGAGGTGCATCTGCGACCCTTTATTTTCTATTTGACGTTTGTTTCAAGGTCTCTGTCATGCTGTGCTTCCCATCCTTGTCTGGTTACCTTCCTGTAAATATCTATGCATTCTTGCATCTGTCTGTCCTAGTTATGATTATAACTTGTACAGCTTTCTGTGTGAAAGAATTGCAGGGATTTTTTATTCAAGGAATTTTCTTATTGCTCTCTTCTCAATTTGCATCATGTAATTGCATTTTATAGGATAGGTATTTAATGCTAAGAGAGAACATTGGTCAATCAATTTATCCATGCTTGACAGTAAACCTAAAACTTTTAAGCCAATGTAACCATGTCACATCAGCTAGGACCACAGAAACAAGCTATATAAGCATTGTAAGCACACCGGAAGCTTCAAAGCTTACAGTAATAAAATATGATTATGATTGCATCTCTGCCATATTTAGGTGCCAAGTTCTTTTGTCATACCATCTTTAGAGAAAAAGTTGCATATGAAGTCTACAACTTAAAGATGATGAAATTGAACACCATATGAACGCTAATTGATGATGAATCTTTGGATACTGAATGGGGTGTTTATGCAATATAACTTTAATCATATAAGGCATTTGATTGGTCTCTATTGCTACCTATATGTGCCAAGCTCAACATCCTATGTGGGCCTAAGCTTCAATACAATCTGTGGCCCCAAATTAAAACTAATAAAAAACGGAGTCTCAATTACTATAAATAAGAGGAGCAATTAAAAAATAAAATTATTCTTCTCTATTGATGAGATTTTATGAAAATGCTGCTACTATTTCAACCTTTCGCTTTTTTTTTAAGCCTATGGAATGTCCTAAACTAAATGCATACAAATAATCAAAACCAAAAGGTCCCTAAAACGGAGATTTTTTTAATATTATTTTCATGAAACACATACATGCAAATGGAGCTACTAAACTAATACAACTCACTGGAAAAACGCCCAGAATACAGTACTGAACTCTGAAAGGTCCTTAACACATATGCAGTGATGCAATTCTTTGTCCTGCTGATCCTCGAGTCTCTGTGCAAATCTGAAATGTCCTGCACCATGTATTCTCTTGAGGGTTGTCGTTCCCAAGAAGATCAGATTCAACAACTGAAGGGTTTCGTCCTCAAGCGCCAAGCAAGCTGCTGTAGCAGCCTCACGCCCCTGTAGCTGAAGTTGAATTTTGTTGATATTCAAATGGATATTTTCTAACTGCGTTATGCACTGTTTTATAGCCCAGCTCCAAGTGATCCTAAATCATAGGAAGTCAGTCCACAAAAGGTGGCAGCCTAAGTAGCCGATATGGATATGGGCACGGGAATCAGATACGCGGATGCAGTGATTTTTTTGGGCCCTGGGTACATTTTTGGATATGATCGTACAAAAAATATATAAAAATTAAAAAATATAACCACATAAGCAAAATTAACCACATAATATGCATAGAGGAAACAAACTAAATTAAATAACCACAAAACATACTCATATTCAATGGTTGAACTTAGATTAGTCTTATAATGTAATGTCCCGTTATAGGGCGAAAGAAGAAAGTACAGAAAAGCCACAAATTCCACTTGTCTTCATATGGAAAATTCACAATATTAAAAATGCCAAAATCTGAATAATTTGCCAAAAAGACTAGATTGCTGCCTTAGGTCAGCGATTTGGAAAAAAAATGCTTTTTCTGCCCTTAAACAACTCCAAAAAATATGAAATTTGGTTTGCAAGTGCTAAATTAATATTCAGAGCAGATTCTCCAATTAGTTTTGCCACATCATCAATTCTGGAATTTTTATAGGCAAAATACAACAGAAACTTACAAAATTAATAGCTCCAAAAATACTCGGCGAATCAACACATGATATACCAAAACGACCACAAAAAAAGGAACAATCCAATGATTTTTATTGCAGAATTTTTTGAGCACAAAATGTCTACAAAAAGTGGAAATTACAGTCCCGAAGGTGATGTCAGCCTTAGGGAGTGTGATGTCACACTCCTAGAGGGGTTTGCTCCACCTAAGAGCCTCTCACAAATGTTTTCAATCTGATCACTCGCTTCAAATCTGATGTCTTTGCTCACTTGCCTTAAAAAATAGACTTAAAATGCAAAAAACTGGAAATACTTCTTCAAATCAACAACCTACAAAAAGCAGAATGTCATCAATGTGATTTCTGGGTGAAATCACTCTTCAATCAGCGACAACCACCTTGGGCATTCACATCCCAATCCTTCTTCAAAATTGAAGATTCAATATATCAAATTAGCATATCCAAAATAAAAGTCCTCATGTCCATATATAGTCTTCAAAGTGGGGCGAACCACTTTTGGAGGCAAAATATCTTTTTAAAATCACTTAACCACTTTTCAAAATATCTTTTCTTCTTTTATTTTCTCTCCAAACTGACAATTATTCTTTTTCCCACTTATAATATTAAATTAATTGCCAAAATAGAATTATTAATTAAAATTACTTTAAGGCAATAATTTAATAAATAATTAATTAATTCACTCAATTTATAAGAGTGATTAAATCACTTTTGGGCAAATAATTAATTAAAATATTTTATCCAATTATTATTCAAACTCAAGTGCAATAGTAAACCATTGTTATAAAATGCTTCAATAGTAAAAAACACTTTCTAATAATATTCTATTAACTAACTAAAATTGCTTTATATGGTCAAATGATCAAAATCACTATTCGGACAATCTTAATCAGCTAATAAAATAAAGTCACCAAAAGTTATCCCTTAGTCTATAGGGAAAAGTAGACCAAAGATCTTCAATACCTGTTTACTTGTGAACCGGAAATGGGGACAATATATATAACTACATGGTGCAAATGTTACAATGTATGAACAAAAATAAAGTCAAATCAGCATATTCATTATTCACTATATTCATTTTCGTCTTCTGTCTTACTTGAGAGCATCATCATATCATTCATTAGAACCACAAACAGTAGCAGTGCCACTTCATTAGCAGCTCCACTATGCAGGGTGTGTGAAGCACCGTCTAGTTCTGTGTCGAGCAATGAAAGGTAGGCAACAAAGGCATCTAAGTTAGTAGTCACTGAGTCCACATCCCAATGCTTTGTTGCCCCTTGTAATCAACTTGTTTGTGTGTGAGAAGACGCAACTTGGAATGCAAATAGGTCAAAGCCTCCATCTTTTTCATTGCCAACTTGTTGTGCCAAATGGGTAGAGGTAACAGTGTAGGATTAGCATGAGGAAGGAGTTTCAATCCTAAGAAATTGAAAAAATGAAGATGTGCTATGAGTGGTAAAATGCAATGAAAGGTAAATGTATCGTTTTCTTTGCTAAAATGAGTGTGAAAACTGCTTTTAGGGTTGAGAGTATACTTTATTTTGTTTTTAATTGTTTTTTGAAGTGCATGTTTGACTTTTTATCAAGCAAAATTGAAAAAAAAAAAAAAAAACATTTCAAAAATAGGGGGTGGATATACACAGGGTACGTCTTGCATCTTGCAAGTACGTTGGGACATATCTGAGCATACCCTCAAAGTCCAGGATGTATTCTACTTGTATCCATATTGGATAGTATCGTATCAGTATTAGGGAGGGGGGACACAACTGGTAACGTAGGTGGCAACTAACCGGATAATCAATTTCCTCAAATGTAGGCAGCTAATTGATAATTAATTTCCTCTAATTGTGATGCTAATTGATAGACACAAATAGTTTGTCTTTGCCTTATTTTAGAGTCACCTTTCAATTGACTTTATTATAACTATAGACAAAGCTAGTTGCTTTATTTTGACTAAAAGACTCAGTCTTTTATTCTAACTGTAGACAAAACACTTACTTAGTGTTGTGGGTTACAAAGGGACATTACAAATCGGCCCACAAACAATGTAGTGTTGGATGTTTGAAGATCTTTGGCCCCTCCCAAGTAGCATTCTTGGCAAATAGGTTCTTCTAATGGACCAAGTACTATGTGACGAAATTGTCCCTGAATTTCTTCCCGTGTATATCAATGATGGCCTCTGGAACCAATATGAGTTTCCTCTCATTATCCAAAGGTGTCAAATCAACTAATGGTGCAACATGTTGGTCAAGTGTCTTTTTGAGGCAAAATACATGGAAAACATTGTAATTTAGCTGCTAACCCGCAACTCCAACTCATAGGCCTCTTCACCAACCCTCCTTAGGACTCTGTATGGTCCATAGAAGCGGGGTTTGAGCTTTTCACCCCTACTTCTCTTAATGGAAGTCTGCGTATATGGTTGCAAGTGTAGAAAGACCATATCTCCAACCTCAAAGGATCTCTCGGTGCGGTGTCGATCTACATAAATATTTTGTTGATTTTGGGTCCGCTGCAAATGATCTTTCAGTGACCTCAAAATTTCATGACTATGCTCCACCATGTCACCTGTTGTTGGTACTCTAATGTTAGTGAATGCCATATCAATGAAGGTGAGTGCATCATATCCGTATAGTGCTATAAATGGTGTCATGCCAATGGACATATGGTAAGTGGTATTATAACAATATTCTCCAAGATGCAGCGACTTAATCCATGTTATTTGCTGATATGTAACGTAGTTCCGCAAGTACTTGCCGACCCACTTTTTTACTACTTTTGTCCATCGGTTTGGGGGTGATAGTAGTAGGAGTGAGCTCGGTACTTGTCAAACAAAATAACTTCCACCAAAAGGAGCTCAAAAATGTGCTAGCCCTATCATTGACAATAGTCTTAGGCAAACCATGTAATCGGAATACCTCTTTGAAAAACAAGTCAGCCACCTTTTGTGCTCTAAACTCAGTAGGGATGGCAAAAAAATGTGCATGTTTAGTTAACCGATCCATTACAACAAAAAAGTAGTCCTTGCCATTTACCTTAGGATGCCTGTGATGAAATCGATGGATATGCTTTTCCATTTTTGGTTGGTAATGGACAAAGGCTGTATTAAACCTATTGTATAATTATGCTCAGCCTTATTCTATTGGCAAGTAGTAAATCCTTGAGAACTTCTTCCTTGAGGCCCATTCATGTAAATCTCTCCTTCAGCTGCGTATAGGTCTTCTAGAAATTTGGGTGACCAGCCATAGGTTCATCATTCAGGGTCCTCATAATTTTCTTCTTCATCTTGGACTTGGGTACAAGGAAAATTCTGTTTTCATACAAGATAAGGCCATCTGCCCCTATATACCTATCATCCTGCACACTTCCATCTAAAATAAGAGTAGCAAAAGTGTTCTTAGCATATTCTGCCATGATAGCAGCGTTCCAATTAGTAGCAATAGAAGACATGGAGTCGAAAGTAGGCATACAGAAAAGAGCATCAGCAACTATATTCTTTTTACCCTTCACATATTTTATGTCATAATCATAAGCTTGAAGTTTAGTCACCCACTTTTGTTGCCGATCATCTAAATCACGCTGGCCAAGGAAGAATTTCAGACTATTGTTATCCGTTCTTACAAAAAATTTGCTACATACTAAGTATTGCCTGAACTTAGCAAAGCATGCATGATATCAAGCATTTCCTTGGTCATAAATAGAAAATACCCTTTTTGAAGATTTCAATTTTCTGCTCTCAAATGATGTGGGATGCCCCTTTTGCATTAGCACAACTCCAATCCCTTCCCCTAAAGCATCACACTCTACAACAAATGGTTGTGAGAAATCGGGGATTGCAAGTATAGGGAATGAGTTCATTACTTTCTTGAGCTTCTCAAACGCTTATTAAGCTATGTCATTTCATAAGAAGGCTCCCTTCTTAGTCATGTCGGTCATGGTGTTGTTAGCTGTGAGAAACCCCTAACAAATCTCCAATAGTAACTGCATAGGCCAAAGAAGCTTCTTATATGAGTTAATGTAGTAGGGGTTGGCCAATCTAGAATGGCTTGGATCTTTTGCTGATGCACCTAAACACCCTAAGCAGTGATGATGTGACCCTAGTATAGAATCCTTGTGTGACCCTAGTATAGAATCCTTGTAACTTCGAAATCACACTTCGATTCTTTTGCAACGAAGACCTATTATTGCACTTGCAATATCCCAAGGATTGTATCCAAGTGTCTCAAGTGATCTTCCCAGGTTTTATTATAGATCAATATATCATAAAAGAATACCAAAACAAATTTTCTCAACTGAGCACCAAATACCTGGTTCATAGCTGATTGAAAAGTCGCTGTAGCATTTGTCAGCCCAAATGGCATGACCAAGAACTCATAGTGTCCAAAATGGTACTCGAAGGCTGTCTTGTGTACATCCTCATCACACATACCGATTTGATGGTAGCTGGACTTCAATGCAATTTTTGAAAAATAGACAACTCCATGTAATTCATCAATAAGCCCATTGATCCTAGGAATGGGATGTCTATTTTTTATTGTCTTCTTGTTCAGGGCCCTGTAATCTATACACATCCTCATGGTATCATCCCTTTTTTTTACAAGTACCATTGATAATGCAAATGGACTAGAACTAGGTCTAATGTGACCCATCTCCAAAAGTTCTTTGATGGCCTTGTATATTTCCTCTCTATATTTCTGTAGATGGCGATAGGGGGCAATCATGGCAGGTTTAGAACCTTGCTCAAACTTTATGATGTGTTGGAATCCCCTATCCGGTGGTAGACATGGAGGCATATCATTGAATACAACACTATGCTTATCCAAAATGGTCGAAATTTTGACGTGATAAGTGTGGTGCCTACTTGAAAACGAATTAGTAGGCTTGCTTTTTATCACAAAGCTAATGGCTGCCCATGAGACTTATCCCTTGCGGAAAATCCTTTCCATACTCTTAGTTTTGACCACCCAAGGTGATCCATCAGGATGCCCCTAAGTACCATGTCCTTCCCTCGAGATTCAAACTTTTGCTCCATGCATTGATAATTTTGGGAGAATTCCCAAAGGAGTGCAACCACTGTGTATCTAGTACCATGTGTACTTCTCCTCGTTCGACAACATAGAAATCATTGCATACATTACAATATCCAAGGGATACATGAGTTGTCAAATTACCTTGGTGCATGGGATAGTGAAACCATCAACGACAATGACATTGAACCCTGAGAAGTCCTCCACCTTCAATCTTCTCTTAGCCAAAAAGCCTTTATCAATAAAATTGTGGGTGGGCTCATTATCAATAAGCATAGTAATCCATTGTCCAATTAACTCCCTACGAATTCAGAATGGGTGATGGTGATTTTGAAAGAGCTGCAAGTGTCCTTTAGTGTCAGTAATATCTCCTGCCATTTGCTCAAGTTCATTCCCTACAATCGGTTCTTTTGTTGCATGTTGCAGTTCTAGTTTATCAGTGTCATAACCAGTCTCATCTTCATGAGAAATAAATTCAATGTAATGGACTTGGTCCTTGCCCAGACATCAATGACCAGGGTCCCAAGGCTCTTTGCATGAAAAACACAGCTTCCTTTTGAGCTCATTACTAGTTTGGTCATCGATCTCTTTTACTGCAATGGGCCTAGCTCGTTGAGGGTATGAATTAAATCCTCTTTTCTGAAAGTTATCCTTTTTCTATCCCATAATAGTTGCTTTATGCTGAGATGAAAATTTGCTCTTCAATACAGATAGTTCAAGTGTCAAAGCCCTCTTGCAGTGATTGGGGTGCAAAGGCCTTATCTAGACCTTTTGAGGGGCTCAAATACACCCTTGATAAAGAGAAAAATGATTATCTTTTCTTATACATCATGTACCATAATTGCAACTCGCTGAAATTCAGCAACGTATAAATCCACTGAGGTTTGTTGTCTGATTTTGACAAGCTCCCTGAAGCATTCGTCCCCATCCTTCCACCCAAAGCAGTCCAACAATCTTTGATTGGAATCATCAAAATTATTTACATCACTATGCCATTGTGTGACCAAACCACAGTGCCACCTGCCATAAGCAACACCTTCCAAATGCTATGTGGCGAATTGAATGGCGTCTTCCTCCACCATAAGGCTGAGTGTAAAGTAGGTTTGTAGCTTCTGCAACCATGCCCGAGCAAATATTTTATTGCTATCATCAAAGGTAGGTGTATTTAATGTGTTCAACTTTTGTTACAGGTCCCTCCTTTCATCGTTATTGGTGTTAGTGTGGTTTCTGCTGCCCTGAACCTTTTTCTCAAGTATCTCCAAATAGTTAACAAAAGTTACTGTAGCATTGAAATCTTCTGATTTCTCTTCATACTCCACAAAAAGTGTCCAACTCCCCTATAGTAATTGTCTCAGCCACTGGTTTTTCGTTCGTCTGTATAAACATGGGCTTAGCGGGTTTTTGAAGGAGACTTGTTTGACTGAGTGTTGATTGGTCATGCGATGCTGAATTTCCCTCTCTATGAGATCCTTGGTATGATCTGGGTTTTAAATGTTACTTTGGAAATATAACATTTGTGCGTTCTGCCATTCTTTCTTGTCTCCACTGATCTTGAAATGGATCTGCCCTTTCATCTTCTGTCATCTTCCTCTCTGTATCCTCTTGTGCCATTTTCTGCTTCCGCTGTTCCCTTTGTTGATATTTCATTTCCTGTCACTCTCTAACATGCCGTACGTAAGTTCGGAATATATGTGTGTGTGTGTGTGTGTGTGTGCATTTTCACAGGGTGGCAAGATCACAACTCCGATACGGCTGAAATGTTCTAAACTAAATGAATACCAATAATCAAACCCAGAAAGTCCCTAACAATAGAGATTGTTTTGTATTATTTTCATGAAACACATGCAAATGGAGAGCAACTGAACTACTACAACTCACAGGGAAAATGCCCAACATACAGTTTTGAACTTTGAAATGTCTCTAACACACATGCAGCGATGCAATTCTTTGTCCTGCTGATCCTCGAGCCTTTATGCAATCTGAAATGTCTTGCATCGTGTATTCACCTGAGGGTTGTCATCCTCAAGAGGATCAGGGTCACACCTGAAGGGTTTCATCCTCAAGTGCCAAGCACGCTGTTGCAGCAATGTCACCTACCTTTAGTTAAAATTGAGTTTTGTTAATATTCAAAAAAGATATTCTCTCTGCCTTATGCATTGTTTTGTAGCCATAGTTACCAGGTTCGGCCGCATCTGGGCCAAATGCGGAAAAATCCGCATTTTTTTCGGCTCGCGGATTAATACATGCGGGTTTGGAGTCTTCGGACTATTTTTTATTATTAAAATTTTTTAACATTAAAAAAACACAAAACCCTAAAAAGCGCAAGTCATTGAACGTGGAAACCCTAAAAAGCGCAAGTCGTTTACCCGCGGCATCACATCCGAGACTCGATGGCGGACGGACGCAGCAACAGGTAGGGTTTTTTATTAATATTTATTTATTTATTTCGTAATATTTATTAATAAACTTGAGGGGCGCGCGCAAGGGATCCGCTAAAACGGCGTCCAAATCCTCCCTGCAATTCCTCACCCACGCATTCAGAAAAGCCACAATAATCCCCGCGCTGAACCTCCGCATGGGCTCCCTCGCCGTCCTGTTCTTGCACAGGAGATACGTTTATAAAATTAATTTTATATGTTAAAATTTATAAAATTAATAAAGTAATATTTATTAATAAAATTAATTTTATATTTCGTAAATAATTTAAGTTTTAAGTTTTAACATTATATTTAAATTTTATTAATAATATAACATTGTAATTTAAATATAATTTATTATATAAACAAATATATATATGTTAATAAAATTAACATTTAAAAAAATAACAAATATATAATAAAATTTAAATTTGATAAAAAATATTAAAAAATGAAAAATATTTAAAACAAATATTATAAAAAATAAATTACGATTTAAATATAAAATAATTTTACCTTAACAAATATAAATAGAAAATAAAATAAATTCTATTAAAAAAATAAATATAAATATAATATCAAATATTTAATAATACATTTACTTAAATATAAAATAAATTTTATATTTAAAAACAAATATTAAAAAAATTAAAAATATTTAAAATAAATATATATATATAAAAACAAATATAAAAAATAAAAATATTTAAAATAAATATTATAATTATTAATTTAAATTAAATTTATTAACAATTTAAATTTTTTTGATTTAAAATAATTATGTGTAAAATTAAAATAAAATTTATATTTAGAAATAAATATAGAAAATATAAATATTTAAAATATACATTACTATTAGAAATAAAATCAAAATACATTTAGATTTTATTCTCTGATATATTAGAAATAATAATTTTTTGATATATTTTATTTTTTGATATATTTTATCTTTTAATGTAATTCAAGTTTGAAACTTATGCATTTCTCAATTTTGCAACTGTTAAATTAATATTCAATGTTTCATTCCTTACTAGATTAAAATATTTTACATATATATATATATATATATATTTTTTTTTCCAAACCGGATTTTACCGGATTTTTCCGAACCTTTTCAAGAATTCCGCATTTCCGCATTTTTTTGGCCTCCTGAACGCATCCGGATTTCCGAACCTGGTAACTATGTTTGTAGCCCAGCTCCCAGTAATCCTAAATCCCAGGAAGTCAGTCTACAAATGGTAGCAGCTAACTGATAATTAATTCCCTCAAATGGAGGCACCTAACTGATAAGTAATTTTCTCTAAGTGTGATGCTAACTGATTGAGACGGACAGTTTGTCTTGCCTTATTTTATGGAATATCCTCCCAACTAACATTTTTCTAACTGCAGACAAACTTAGTTGCTTTATTTTGATTGAAAGACTCAAGGTTTTATTCTGACTTTAAACAGAGCACTTACTCAGTGCTGTGGGTTAAAAGGGGACATTACAGCCTACCTGTATACGTCATAACCTGAGATGTTGTCACCATCTTTCCACCATTTTTTATAACTTATATGGATTGGAAGAGGCCACCCAGAAACTCTGTGAATTAGCACTTGCATTTGAAGTTTGTATTAGCCAGCTGACCAATACTCAGATGCAAAACATCTGTATAATATTTCTGCTACAATTGACTACCCTGTCTATAATTACACCAAGTATGTCTTCCCACAGTAAAAGAAACATCAATTCATATCATTACCAGATATAAAGTCTGAAAACGTTTCTGTTGTGCACATTGAGAAAGATGTTGCACCTTTATTTTCCTATGGATACAAAACTGCGTTGAAATCCCTTCCTAAGATTAAAAGAGTATCTCCTACCGATTCTTCCATTGTGTGAAATCTCTTTAGAAAGTAAATTAAGGTGCTGGAACATAAACCGAGGCTGTATAAATTCAAATGAAGTTCATGCTAGTAAAACAATCCTACTCACTATATCTGATGTGAGGATATTAAAATTTAATACTAAAAATTTGTGCAAACCATTTTATTCTTGCAAGTGTAGGAATACCATCATTTACTGATTAATTCAAGGATTAGGTCTGAACCCCACATGCATTAGGATTTTTCAAACACAGGTTACAGAATATGTAGAAGTCTGCATGGCCCACTTTCACGACTTTGAACTCTTTCCTGCAATGTTTGCCGAGGTTGATAGTCCTTTAATAATTCACAAACATAGTAATGGGTATTTTTCAGATTGAATAGGTCATTTAATATCTAGATTTTTCATACAAAATGGAGTTTATGGCTCTGATGATATTGGCACATATTGAAGATTCTGTTCAAGTTTTTTGATATACTAGTCCTCCTCTGAGTGTAAGGGAAAATGATCTTCAAGTTCATCAACTTGGATTTTGTTTCAGGTTGATTTTAAGGGGGAAAGACTAGATTTGCAACAAATGGGCCCATGTCCAGCCCTGAAGGTAGATGAGCGATTTTTGGTCGACTCAAATTTTGCTGAGTCTGGTGTTGTGAATGAACATCAGTTGTTAGAGATGGCAGATGGACCTTTTGAAGAATCACGAGTTTTAGAAGAATTGCTATATACTGCACAAACATCCCAGGCAGATAATTCTCACCAACTGGATTATTTCAGTGATTTGAATAACTTTAATGAATTTAACACAGTTTTGGAGGGAGGGTATCTTGAACTTGATGATTTCTTACCTTCTCTAGAGGAGCTAGAGAATAATAATTATTCTCTAGTGCAGGGTGGTTGCTATCCTGATCACAGAGCTGCTGAAATCCAAATACGCCCTAGAAAAGAGAAATGTATGCAGGAGAAATGTCCACAGGATTTGCTTAGTCAATATTCTGCCAAGAAAAGGATCCGAATGCAGATTTACCAAGAAGATTATGCTAATCAATATGAAGAAGATATGTACATCAGCAACCCTCAGACAGGAGTGAACAATCCGGATATCATTGATTCTGTGTATGATCTACAAGAGCAAAAAGTACTTCTTGACACCTTCAACAGGCAGAATCATAATTCAGAGGTATGCAAAACCATTTTCAGATTTAGTATTGGAAATTGGAATGATGCAGAACTTACAGTTTTTGATCATATGATAAAATTATTGAAGAATCAATTCTCTCTCTTGTAGTCGTCTGAACTATGTTCTGGCTGTAGACTAGACTGCTGTCACTTCTCCAAATTAGTAATCAGCACCTAGTTTTGCTACTTCCCATTTGGGGGAGGTAGAAGTGGGGTTTTCATTTGATTTTATAAATAGAGAGGAAGCCATATCTACATGTATTGCCCGTGTCTCAGGTCTTCTTTATCTGATTCAATATAATATTATTGGACAGGCTGGAACACAGATTCATGAACGTGCACCAGTAATTGTGTCAAGGGCGATGAACAGTATCAGAGAGGGTAATGAGATGGCTGGAACCCTCAGTTATCTCTTTAAATAGGCATGAATAGTCATCTGACTTATTTTTGCAGTGGAATTTTAATGATGGATTAAGAAAATATGCCTTTTATTCACTGTTTTTAGTCTTATACTGTAGGTACTCTGCATGACTGTTATGAAGGTGGGCTTGGTATGGACTTCTGCAAAGCCAATTCCTTTGAAAGTATAGGCAGTCCATTGCCAGAAGATTGCAGCCTGGCTGGAGATAGTAGAGCAGGTTCTGTACAGTCAAATGTACATAAATTCAGTAACCCCTTGCATGATTCTTTGACTGAAGGAGAGTTGCCAGCAGACAAGATTCAGCATACGGTAGATTCTTTTGATATTCAGAATAAATGTATGATTAATGCTTGTCATGGCATATCCTATATGCCTCAGGCTTCCACATATGGGGTATTGCTGAATGCTAAGCCTGCAGAGATAGTTGAGATGTCTGCAAATCCCATATTCACAACATTGAAACGTGCATGTCATGTTGTAGATAAGCAGCAGTTACAGCAGCATCAGGGGCTGACTTCATTTACGGAAGCTGGAATGCCCATGCCTGACATAGATGGTCTCACTTGGATGGGTGAATGCATATCAAATGTTGATCAGCACTCGACTATAGCTGTTAACCAGCAGTCTTCTGTGGATGGTATTCAGAAATACAATGGTAAATCATCAGACAGTGATTCAGAGCTGCAAGACCAGTACGATGATTCAAGCGAGGGTTTGGCACCTGGAGCAGAAGTACTGGCCGGTCCAGGAGCTTCTCTGGATTTAGTTAGAGGACCAAAACCCGCGAGAGGAATCTCAAAATTGTGGCGTTGTATTCCTTCCTATGCAGCTTCAGTGATGGAGTATCTAGGTGACTTGAAACTAGTAAAAGCATTTCTGCCTTCAAAAATTGCAAGCAGTTTTGGTACAAAGCAGGCTGCTTCTGTTAGTGCTCATGTCACAGGTAATATGCTGACTTGTTCCTGCATGAAAGGAAACACAGGATTTACTGAATCTAATATAATATCATCACAATTGAGACACAGAGTAAAGCCTATAACAAAGACTGTTGTCCCAGATAGTGAAGTCAAGTCAAGGGATGCTATGCAGGAATTTTGTGATTGTTGTGTTGAGCATTGTATTGGTGGTCCTCTTGGTAATTTGGAGCAGCAGCCATCTGGTGCCCTTAATCGCTTCTCTCATCTTCTGAACAGAACTGCACCTACAGGCTCTAATAGGATGATTGTGATGGCATGCCTTCTGGGGACAGCATTTATACTGAACTTTTTCCTGCTATTACGGGGCATCTGGCGCTTTGCCAGACATGCATCAGTGATCATTTTCCAGTAGTCACAGTCTCACAGCATGTAATTTAATTTTGGATGATGATTCACCATTGAATACCTTTCCAGCAGAGTACATATAATACTGCGTCGATCTTTTTATAAATATTTATTTAGTACATACAATACTGCACACTGATCTTTTATAAATATTTATCGTACTCATTTAGGGTTCTTACAAATGCGTTGATATTATTAGTAAAAGGAGTCTTCCTCAAGATTACTAGATTTTGGGAATAGAAATCAAAAAATTATCTTCCCGTGTTTTTCTCTTGGTAGAATATTGATCTCCCAGTTATAGGATTCATCTGCTGATTTGTTGTTGCTTTTGCTGCTATGAAATTATCATCTTGCATAGAATAATTTTACTGCAAATGGCCACTAAATTAGTAAGAAGGCCGCCTCCATGGTAGCATTAGGTTAGAGAAGTAATCAGGATATTATTGGCCTTGGTTTCAATGGGGTCTTCCAAGGGTGGAAGTTAAGTTTAAGGGATTGGGAACAGTGGTTATGCACCTTATCTTTTCAGGGGCATAGAATTATGTATGTACTCTATTGGTACATACAACCTATTCAACCTATTCAATTATGTTGCATATGATCTTTCTATATCATCATTTTAGTTTAGTGTATTTAATTAAGAGGTAAAAACAAATTTTGATTTGATTTATTATAAATGAAGTTGGATCATTACAAATGAAATCAGCCCCATAGTTGTGGATAAGTGACTAATTGTTGAGCCATCTTATATGGCATATTGTGATTGGATTTTGTATACTATTATTGGGTACAAGTTGCATTACAATATAATGTTATTATATTAAATATTAATTTATTTCTATTTTAAAATTACAATATAATGTTAATTTATTAAATATTAATTTATTTCTATTTTAAAATTGGGCTTTTCATGCACATTCTATTTAGTAGTTGGTTTCTCTTCCGTATTCAATGTAAAAGAGGTCTACCCAGAGGAATCCCTTAAGCTGCCATTTATGAGTCGAGTATTTTTAACCAATTGATCAACTACAATTAATTTATATTTTTAGAAAAAAAGATATAAGCGAAAGGCTCTTTCGGGTCTAACACGCAAGGGTTTTTTGGGAGGGGTCCCAAATCTTGTACATTTTTACTAAAAAAATGTGGATGGAATTTCTTTTCATTACAAAGATATGTATATGTAATTCTAGTGCATTGATATTTTGGCATAATTCTCAAATGTGATTTAGACAGTGAAGACCTATACTTAAAAAAGGACATTACAACATACAATAAGATTGGAGAGATTTTGTTAATAGGGGCTTTCAATGCAAAAATAACAAACAAATAAAACATTTTGGGAAGCAATAAGGAGCTAGACATGAATCCTCTTTCGCTGACATAAGAAGAAAATCAACGATGGGATAGATTTTTAGATGATAGGCATGGGACTATCATGCACTTTGGAGAAGAATTGCTAGGTTCATGTAGTATACATAACGTAATTATTTGCAATGGCATGACCAAATAAGGAAAATTAGGAAATTACATGTGCCAGACACACAAATGGCAGTGTAATTGATTAAGTAATATTATTCCAAAATTATTTACTTAAAATTGAAGAGCTAGAAGTAGAGCAATCTTGTATGGGATTTAAATCATATCACAACTCAATTTTTATTAAACTTCAATTAAAAAAGAGACAATCAACAAGATGAGCAGTCTGGGGTCAACCAAAGTACGCCATCACCTACAAGGAACATCCTATTGACAAAGGAAAATCAGCAAATCTTTAGAGCAGCACTGGAAAGCAAGACGCAGGGAGAGGGAAATAATGGAGCTCATAACAATGGCACAGAGTACACAAAGTGAGACGCTAATGAACACCATTCAAGATGAACTAAAAACATGCAAAAGAGCTAAAACTAAAAGAAATAATTTTTTAACAAACCCATGGTATGATGAAGAATGCAAGACAACACAGAGATCGCTAAAAGAATCAAAGGGTAGAGCAAAATCAAACAAAAAAGCATATGAGCAAATGGTAAGGGAGAAAGAAATATTGTATACTAAAACTTGGAGGAAAACGTTGATTTACTTGAAAAAACTTGAACCAAAAAGATTTTGGAGGGAAATTCACAAAGAAAAAAGATAAGTTGAAAATAATATAATAACATGGTAGTGGTTGAAGTACTCAAAACAATTATGAGCGTGAAAGTGAACAAGATGCACCTCCCAAAATTAGTGTCAATGAAGACCTTTTCATAGCAGAAGACATCATGCAAAGAATTTAAAAACTAGCAACGGCTAAAGCCTGAGACAGACAACTTACAAGCAAAACATATAAGATGGGGCACAGCACTCTTTCACGACGTCATCCAAAAGGGCTTTTCGACAAAGTGGACAACAAGCTTAACCATACCCCTGTTTAAGAGTGGAGATGTAAACAACCCCTCAAACTACCAAACTATCATGGTCAATCTGCTCTTTGCAAAGCTATTTGGGAGTATGATAGAATGCAAATTTAGTATCTAAGCAGAAAAAATGGCAAAGGGACAAGCAGGATTTAGCCCCAAAGAATCTCCTATTGACCATTGTGTCATGCTTAGACACCTAATTGAAAAGGTATGATATAAAAAAGATGATGCATATTGTTGCTTCGTAGACTTTAAAAAAGTATTTGACATAGTTCCAAGGAGCAAACTATGGAACGGAATAAAAAAACTAGAGGTTCTAATGCTCTACTAGGCAACACTTCATAGATTGTATGAACAGGTCAAAGCTAAAATCAAAACTCAGGGAATGTTGTCCAAATGTTTCGAGAGTGATATCGACATCAAATAATGCTTCCATCTATCCCCAAATTTATTTGGGCTTTACATTGATAAGCTAAACGATTGGATAAACAAATTTGAAGAGGAGGGGGTCTCCCTGGCTAACCATGTGGTAAAATTTTTGCTCTATGTCGATGACCTAATCCTAATGGCAATGACAATCTAAGTTTTAAGAGATCATCTTTGAGCTTTAAAGCTCTTCTGTAAAGAAGTAGGGATACAAGTAAACATAGAAAAAACCAAAATTAGAATTTTCTCAATGAAAAGGAAGGCACAACACCCCAATTTTTAGTTTGTAGAAGGGTCTCTTGAAGTAGTGTCAAAGTACATGTATCTTGGCCTCGATTTTCACAACAAACTTAGATGAAATACTTGCAAGATGAAAAGAATACAAAGTGGATGGAGAACTTTCTATGCACTGCAGAACAGATGCAAGAATGTGGAGTTATGGGATTGGAAGACTACCAAGGTCTTATTTGGATTACTTGTCACACTAGTGGTATTATATGGTTGCGAGGTGTGGGCTAGTGGAACAACGATCTTGAAATGGAAGCAAATAGAAAAGATTCAAAAGTGACTAATAAAAAACAATTTCAGAATCAAGGACTCAGTCCCATATGAAATCATTCTTACCGAAATATGTACTTTCCCTCTAGAGGCAACCACTATGACCAAGTTATTATGTTACTTGAAAAAAATAGAAAATATGAAGACTGACAGATGCCTGGGGCAACGAGAGAAGAAGCGTTGCACATAAGGAAGAACACTTGGACAAGGCAGAACCACAGGGGGATGAATAGATGGGATATCAACCGATTTGAATACCCAAATTGTAACAAAGATAAAAAATTACATAAATGAAAAATTCAGAATGGTAATGTGGAGGGAGGGTGCAAACAAGAAAAACAACACTATATTTCAATGTTCAATCTGAACTACGAGCATAATGAAAAAGCATATTTAGGGGTTGAAATTAGTTAGAGGGAAAAGATCATAATTGCTCAATTAAAAACTGGCTCTCATAGACTCTGATGTGAGACATTGAGATGAACAACCCCTAAGGGGCAGTGGGAGGAGAGGGTTTGTATTTTTTGCATTACAGGGGCGGTTGAAATGGAGGAGCACTTCATCTTTGAGTGTCCTCGTTACACGGGCATACGAGCCAAATATGTGAAAAAATTAAGAGTTGGTTGCATGGGATATATATTTGAGGAAAAATGATTTAAAAAGTTGGTGGAGATGCTAACTTAGTTCAACAAGAGGTGGAGCAGTGTTTTAAAAAATATGTCGGGTTCTAGGAATCTTTGACCGGTTGGAGCATTCAGTGTAATTGGTGGTCCTATAAACCATTCAGTTTCGTGGACGTAATTCAAACCATTTTATTTCATTTCATTTCATTTCATTTCAGTTACGATTTTAAATTTGGATACAAAATATTGTACTATTGTTAATACACTCTATCTCAACCACACATATCAATTTCAAATTTGGACGAATTAATATTTATATTGGGTTCATTCCTATGGATTTTCATATTATTTGTCAAAAAAATTATATCTTTCATTTACAATAAAAAGTCAAACACCCTATTAGTTTTATATTTTTGACATGTACAAAAATTCAAAATAGTGTGTATAATAAAAAATGTAGTTATATTCACAATATTTAATGTATACGTATACATTCATTTTTCACAATTTTAATTTTAAAAATTACAAAAATCTATGTTATTTCAAAACATGAACTTTAAACATTTTCAATTTGTTGCTTCTTAGACCTTCATTAACATTCCCGAATAAGTTCTTGTATAATTGAATACAACATGTAAGACACCAAAATATTAAATGTAATTTGAAAATTATTCAACAAAAAATAATAATATAACACTATTATTCTTCTTAATCGAGCTAAATATAACAAAAATCAAATCCAAACAAAATTACATTAACCAATGAGATGCAAGTCCACAAATGATAAAAGTTTTGAAATTTGAAATTTAGGTTTCGTATATAAAAATCTTTATTATGTGTTCTTATTCAAATAATACTCTTTTTAGTGAATATTGTTAAAGTTTTCAAGACATTTCATCATGTGCATCAATATTTTTTAGCGATCATCTACATTTGGTAGTAAGAAATTAATACATTTCGTAGAGAAGCAATTTGTAGAAGAGCTCTATAATTTATACAACGTTTCATTCTAATTGCATATATATATATAATGAAATAAAATTGTAGCTTTTTACCAAATGTTATGCATAAAAAAACTGTTTGAATTTTAACAAAGATCTGTTTTATTTTTCTTAGAGTTTACTCTCATTTTTTATTATTGTCAAAATGTAAGCTTAATTTTATCTCTATATATAAAATAAGAAAATGGTAGCTTTTTACTAAATGTTATTCATAGAAAATCTATTTGAATTTTAACAAAATTTTGTTTTATTTTTCCTAGAGTTTACTCTCCTTTTCCATTGTTGTCAAAATGTAAGTGCAATTTTAGCTCTTATAATTCCCCTGTAAGATATTGATTTTAGTTCTTACAAGTACTCCATATCTATAAGACTGCAACTCATTTAATATGGTACACAATTTAATAATCACACTACTGATGCTCTCAAGGCCTAAATTTGATGACCATATTTACATTTTTTTATTGCAAAATACAATCAATTTTCATCAACAATAAAATTTCATCCATTTTTTAAATTAAAATGTACAATATTTGGATCTCATATCCCCAAATACACTCTCATGTATTAGATGCAACTCAACTTTTGGGGTCTTTCCCTTTCTTAAAAACATTCATTTTGTATTTGAAAATGATAGACCAAATATGATTTTATTTTTTAATGGTAGACTATAAATTAAATAATAAAAACAAAGTAAGATAGTATTCAATACTTACCATAAGAGATCCCCACTCCCATTGGCAAGGGGTGGATTCTTTCAACTTTAGTATTAATAAACATGCGGTGAAAATTAAACACAACATGGATTTGATCCGCATACAACATGATATTCTATACAATGTTTTGTAACACTGAAAAGATATATATTGTCTTGTATCCAACAATACTTATAAGAAAATGGGAATATATATTTAAGTATATAGATATTCAAATTCCTGTCCAAGTAATACATTTATGATATTTAAGCCATAAAATATTAAGCTTCCTCATTTATGCCCATAAATGAACATAGTCTACATTCCAATTCAATTGTGATTATGACTTCTCAAGAATTCATAACATAATAAATTTGTGGCCTCCAGTACAAGCTTTTTTGGAATGAAATAGAACTTACACCCTACCAAATTACAATTGCACAAAAACACCTATGGTGACTACCATAAGGGTTTCAATATCAAATGAAGGCAAAGGTAATAGTCAAAAGAAAGTGAAACAATTCAAATGTAGTAAGAAATACACAACATATCTAAATAGAAGAGGATATTATATCTTCCTACATTGACACTCCGAAAAATATTCACAACGTTCTCTATTTGTTTGGTGTTAAAAACGAATAAGGAAAATACAATACAACTTGGTTTACATTCCAAACTTTCCTATCTCCTTTCTTTCCATATTTCAAATAATTGAGAACATAAAAACGATAGTACTATTCTCATTATTATTCATATAGAACTCTTTATTTCTATCTTTCATACTAGGGTTCGTGATGAAATAGAATATAGCCAAGGTCCACACACCACACCATGTACTTCTAAGCACAGGTTTGTACGAGATCCAATCATAGAGGTGGAAATTTATATATACATATAAAAACTATTTAAGCACAATGATATATGCATATCCTTTATTTTAATTTTAAGATAAACTAGGGTTTGTAAAAGAAGAGATACCCATCCCTGTTTCAAATGTAGGCAAACGAAATATGCTTTATGTTTTCTTCTCTTCATTTTTATCAGATTTTCCACATCTACTTGTGCTCTCTTTTTACTCAATGCACCTCTCTTTTATAGCATTTTGAACCCACAATGACATTCATGGAACTGCAGGTCTTCTATCACAATTAGCTCAAACTTAAGCTTCAAGATCACTTAAAAACTCATGCAAATAATCCTCCATGGATACATCCATTTCCATGTAAAAGGTGATGATAACAGGAAATAAAATGAGATTAGCAAAAAGCCTTGGATATTTTTAGCAAATTTAATTAGATGTCATGTTAGACTTCACAATTCTTTCAGTAAAATACAAAACAAAATTATTATGTAAAATTGTGTCAAATGCAAGGTGAATTGATAATAACGAAGAGATAAAAAAAAGTTTCTTAACTTGGCACCCACGTGGCACCTAAATGGTGTCTCATCAACACCTAAAATTTACACCTACAATTAGCTTAGAGTGTCTATTATTTAGTTATAAAATTTCAAGGTGTGACATGTCAATATAGTGCCAATGTAGTGATTACCATGCAAGGTATCATTATAGAGCCTTTTTAAAAGTCAAACTGATAGGTGATAATTAAAGTCCCCTAAAAAGTATTAGTGGAACACAAATGTGAGACATGTAAACTTTAGTTAATAGTGCTCTATCCATGTTATGCATGCACCATGTTCAAGGTGGCAAAGCAAGAGCACCTCACCAACCTGCATTTAACAATTTGTTTTGGGAATTGAACTATCCTATACTTGCACTGTATAACACCTAACCAATTTACATTTGTGTATGTATTAAGGGGAAGAGCAGATGTAGTGTATTAGAGGCAACACTTGTTGTGTAAAGATGTGTTTGTGTGTGGTAGTCATTCTGGATAACATAACGACATTTACACCACTAAAATGAGCAAACATTAGATTGTGGTAGAGCCATATGGACTCTTCAACCTTGTTTGAGGACCTCCAGCCATAACACCTCACCCACTTCCATTCAAGAAAATATTTTTGGCATTGAAGGATCCTATACCTGCACTCTATCATGTCCATATAAGAGTAGTAGGTCAAAAGTCTCCAACAAATCAAGCTAGCCTTAGTTTGTTAAGTTACCCCTCCCACTTCAAAACTTGAATTAAGTTTTTGTTCCTATGTAATTATTTATAATATGTATATTATTATTTTAAGTCACATTTGATTGTAGGCCCTTCTAAATGGAGTTCTAAATTCATAGTAAATGATGGATGCTATTAACTTTTCCATATTTTATGATGTAAACAAAATGATGAATTCAAAGAGAAAATGAACATTTCATAAGACAAAGCCCAATATAAAAATACGAACAAGACTAGATCACCATTCAAAAGCTAAAGGAGTTGTTAACTATTTCCAATCACCATTTGGTTGTAGCATGGTTGCAAGGTTTTTCAGATCATCATGAGATCACACACTACTTAATGTTAGGAGTGAGAACACTATTCATGGATATTATTCATGGTTACTATTCATAGTGACTATGCATGGTGATGTGGCATAATTGTGATATGGCAGAGTGCTGATGTGGAAGAGTAGTAATGTGGCATGGCCCACAGAGAATATTGCATGTGATGTGAGTCACATGGACAAGATATGGGTCAAATTTCTAAGGAGGCTCATGATTTTCTTGTCTTGCAAAGGTCAAAAAGGTGATCGGAGCCTTAGAGGACAAAAGTTCACTATTCTAGATTTGGTTCACATGTGGAAGTGGGGTGCCATTTTTACTATCACATGGAAGGTGGGAGACAAAGAAAAAGAGGGAGTTGATCATGTCCAAAGTAAAGATCCACCTTTTGACTCCTTTTGCACATGGAGACAAAGACTTGACATGTGATCACTATGCATGAAGGAATGTTGCACATTTTTCCATCCACTTGAATTTTCTCCCTCATTTCTCTCTCCTTTTTGTGATTCCATAAATATATGGATCTCTCCTTGTAAATTGACAATCTTTATCAAGCTTTGGTTTTGAATCTTAAACATTTGCTTATTGCCTTGGAATGAATACAAGTTGAATTGTGCCTTCTCAAGCTTGCATTGGAGTGTACTTATGAAGGATTATTGATGAATGGTAGTGATGGTGTTCAACTTGATTGCATTTGTCCTCTTCATCCTTACCTCTTTGTATGTAAATCATATTCTTGTAGGTCATATGGTGTGTATCAAGTAGATTTGCATAGACTAGGTGTGGAAAACTTGCATCTGTGTCTTCTTTTAGACCTCCTGACTATCCTTATTGATCAATGCATAAACTACAACCCCCATATTGAAACACTTATGTTATGAGAGTTATTTTTGAGCAGTGCAATTATCTTTCAGTTTTACTTCATTTCATTGTGCAAATTACAATCAAGTGGAAGATGTCTACATTCTGGTGCATCACCCTTTTTTAGTTTATGTTTACTTTCTT
Organism: Torreya grandis; assembly: GCA_037957365.1. NCBI lineage: Eukaryota > Viridiplantae > Streptophyta > Pinopsida > Cupressales > Taxaceae > Torreya > Torreya grandis. The sequence goes on along the minus strand of JARHVA010000571.1, from coordinate 3,527,134 downwards.
GTGTTGTTCTCCTATCCCTTTTACTTGTTTCAGCAGTAGAATTAGTCATAGTTTAGGTGATTTACCAAGGGAATCAGCCCTCTTTGGAGATTCACTTTTCACATAAGGACACCCACAACTTGAGGAGTGTTTCCATTGTGTTAGTTGAAGGGAGAAGCCTTGAAACCACTTCTCCAAAGGGTGCAACTTCATCTTGATAAAAATTTCTGGCACACCCAATGGAACACTGACCTCATTTGAGTGTAGAGTTTTGAAGAAGTTTCAACCAAGAAATTGGTGCTATTCTTAACAAGTTACATCATTTAAGACATTTCTACAAGCACCTGATGACTCCATAGCTTTTTGGTTCCAGATCAACCCAATACTTTCATGCCAAGGGAGACAAGAGCTTATTCAAAAGGTAATTTTTAGTTTGTTAAATTATCTTTATCTCATTCAAGAAGTAGATTATCTAGGTCTCCTATAGAAGAACTAGAGGTTCAAAATTACTTTCCCCAAGGTCTCAATCTACACCTCCATTTGGTAGGTTTCCTCAAAAAAGAAGAAGGATAACCCCTATTCCTTTCATGGATATTCCAAGAGATTAGTTTTTGTTTCCTTTAATGGTGGTATTCCCCTCAACCTTGTTCAATATGAAGACATACCCATTGCTGCCCTTAAAATCATCCCATATTTCAATGGAGAGAATTCCACCATTACCCCTGTTGAACATATCCAAGATATTACTAGTATATGTGTTGTCCTTAATATTGTTGAAGATAATGTGGTTGCTAAACTCTTTACTTACTCATTGAAAGGTAAATACCTACAATGGTATAGAGGTTTAAGACCAAATTCAATCCATAATTGGAATGAATTAGGAGAAAAATTGTGCAAGCATTTTGAAGATATAAGTGACCATTTGTCACTTGTGGAGTAGTTGAATACTATAAAGAGAGCTCCTCAAGAGTTCATGGTTGATTTCAATTATAGATTTCAAAAGACTTGGGATAGGATCCCATCCATGGTTAAGCCTACTGTGAGCTATGCATTCTTGTAATACTTGAAGGATTTGAATAGTGATGTATCAGTGATGATATAATCAATGAGAGGAAATACATTACCTAATGCATATGAAGTGGAAATAAGGGATAAGAATTTTCTCATCCAAGATGGTAAGATTGCTCCAAGTCATCCTATGCCTTTAATCCCAGAATTGCAACTCCCTACTCCTTCCACACCTCTTGCTTTGCCCACATTAGCCCAATTTCAATTCCATCTAACCAAGTTGCAGCTACTCCCAGCCAATCTACTGATCTAAGTGAAATAAAGAGTCTTTTGCAATCATTTGGGAATGAGATGGTGTCCATGAAAAGAAAATTAGATCAACCTATTAGATCATATCAACCTCATTATCAATAATACCAAATATAGTAGGCCTCCTTTTCAAAACTATCAACTAAGTAGACCTCCCTACCAAGGACAAGGAGCCATTGCACAAGCTAAGCCATATACCACTATTGATCCAAATAATCCCTCCACTTCCAAAGCTATTTTCCCTATCCAAAACAATCTCATGCAAGAGCAAGAATGGTGTACTACATGTAATCAACATCATAGTGAATCTTCTTTCCCAAATGGAGTATTGAATCAAGCTCTAGTTATACAAGGAATGGTGATGCCTCAATTGCCAGAATTTGAAATTCAATATCAAAGAGAGATAAATTAGGGTCAAAGGCATGTTGATGCCATGCTTGTGAATTTTCAAGAAGGAGACCATTGTGCCATGAATCAATAAATGGATGCAAATAGGGTAGCAGTGATCATGAGAGCTAAAAGGAGAGCAATGGATGATGAAAAAGATATAATACAAACTCTTGATTTATCTTATTAATATTATAAAATGACTAATGAACCTCTTTCAGCCCCAAAAGTGCAATAAAATCATAAAAATCAGATTGTTGGAGGCAATGTAGTGTCTCAAATTCCTCATAGTCAAGAGAGCATTATTGTTCCAAAGGGGTAACCAAGGGTTAGTGGTTCTTATCTCAACATCATAAACCAAATGAAGAAGGCACATGTGAGAATATCAATGTGGGACACTTTAGATATTATGGGACAAAAAAATTTGCTCCATCAAGAGCTCTCTAATCTCCATATCTTAGCTGGACCAACAAGGAAGGAAGATGTAGTTCTCACCAATTCTGGACAACCTATTAAGTAAGAAGTGCATCTCATTAAAGAGAAGGTGAAACCAATCAAGGCTGAAGTAAAACTACGTAAATATGTTAAAACACGTCCCTTCTACCTCTATTTGATCATTGGCAACAATATAGTTCATAATTGTATGGTTGATAGTGGTGCTAGTAGCATAGTTATGTCAAAACAGATAATAGATAAGCTTGGTTTGAAATATGAACCAAACATAAAAGGACTGTTGCAACTAGATGGGACAACCACTAAGATAGTTGGAATGATCAAAGGTTTGGAGTTGATTTTGCATGCTTTCCCAAGCCTTTTTATTCTTCAAGATGTTGTGGTAATTGATTTACCACCTTATTTTGCATTATACTTGTCAATAGATTTTGTAACAAATATTGGAAGGTACCTTTATTTAGATTAGTCATATTTATTTTTAGAACAAGGTATGGTACTGAGGTTACTATAAATTCATACCTCTTTCCATATTTCATATAGAGCCTTACATGCCAAGCATTGACAATGTGAATTGTACTATACTTGATGATGAGGAGCATCCAAGTGATCGAGACCCAACCACTCTTCCTGAAGGTATTCCTAATCTTTTTCTTGATGACTTGGGGGTTGAACACCATGAAGTTGATCCTTATCAAATCATAGAGGAGACAAATTTGGGCACCTATACTCTTTGTGAAGAGGTTTATGAACTTCAAAAAGTTGGTTCTAACAAGTTTCTTGAAAAGGTTGCTTTAGGCAACTATTTATTGTATGAAGAGGATAACATTATTCCAAACTTTGTTAAGCATGATGAATGTGATGTTTTAGTTTCAACAATGTATGACAATTTTAATGAGCGTGAATAATGACTTGAAGACACTTGGCAACAAAAGCACACTCCTGTGGAAGAATTTGAGGCTATTATCAAGCCTCAAGACATCATCATGTCCATTTATAGTTCCACTTGGTCATTAAAATCAACTCTTCCAATCAATCAAGGTCTGATCCATATTGATAATCGGCTCAAAATCAAGGACATAAGGACCTCAATCAATTTTGGGAAGTCATATTTTCCATTCCAAGCATAATCTTTCATGGACTCTTATCGTTCATATGGAGATATGTTCACATGGAGTCAAGGGGATTCCAATAGTTTTTGCTTTGATCCAGTATGAGTGAGGTGAAATTTCATCTTGTACATAGTATTATTAGTAGTTTTTCATTCCTCCAAGTGCTTTATACACATTACTAGTTATTTTTTTTCTTCTTTCCTCCAAGTGCCTGCGTGCAAATGTTTGGTTGTAGTTGTAGTAGTTTGGAATTCCCTAAGTGATTTTACACATGTATTGTTTTTGATTTGAGGATGCATTGTCCAATTTCAGTTTTGTATGGGGAAGGTATAACAATGTTTATCAATTCAAATCAGATTTGGTGATGATTTCCATGACTCCATGCCCAATGGATTGCATAAGGCTACTGGTCCTTGCTTAGCAGGTAAGCAATTTTGAAGAGGTCACCAATAATGTTAACTATTTCCAGTCATCATTTGGTTGTGGTATGGTTGCAAGATTTTTTGAATCATCATGAGATCACACACTGCTTACTATTGGGAATGAGAACACTATTCACTAAACACTATTCACATATACTATTCATAGTGACTATACATGGTGATGCGACATAGTTGTGATGTGGCATGGCCCACATGGAATATTTCATGTGATTTAAGTCACATGGGAAAGATATGGGTCAAATTTTTAAGGAGGCCCATGATTTTCTTGTCTTGCAAAGGTCAAAAAGACGATTGGAGCCTTTCTTGGATCTTATGTGCACATGGGGAAAGAGGACAAAAGTTCACTATTCTAGATTTGGCTCACATGTGGAAGTGGTGTGCCATTTTTGGTGTCACATGGAAGGTGGGAGATAAATAAAAAGAGGGAGGTGATCATGTCCAAATTAAAGATCTACATTTTGAATCCTTTTGCACATGGAGACAAACACTTCACATGTGATCACTATGCATGAAGGAATGTGGCACATTTTTCCATCCACTTGAATTTTCTCTCATTTCTCTCTCCTTTTTGTAATTCCATAAATATATGGCTCTCTCCTTGTAAATTGACGATCTTTGTCAAGCTTTGATTTTAAAGCTTGAACATTTGCTCATTGCCTTGGAATGAATACAAGCTGATTTGTGCCTTCTCAAGCTTGCATTGGAGTGTTATTATGATGAATTGTTGATTAATGGTAGGGATGGTGTTCAAATTCATTGCATTTTTTCTCTTCATCCTTACCTCTTTGTAAGTAAATCATCTTCATTCAGGTCATATGGTGCGTGTCAAGTAGATTTGCATAGGATAGGTGTGGAAAAGTTTCACCCGTGTCTTCTTTTATACTTCCTGATTATCCCTCTTGATCAATGGATAAACTAAAACATCTATATTGAAACACTTATGTTAGGAGAGTTATTTTTGAGTAGTACAATTATATTTCAATTTTACTCCATTTCATTGTGCAATTTACAATCAAGTGGAAGATGTCTACATTCTGGTGCATCACCCTTTTTTAGTTTATGTTTAGTTTCTTGTGTTGTTCTCCTATCCCTTTTCCTTGTTTCAACAATAGAATTAGTCATCGTTTAGGTGATGTACTAGGGGAACCAACCCTCTCTGGAGATTCACTCTTTACATAAGTCCACCCACAATCTAAGGAGTGTTTCCATTGTGTCAGTTGAAGGGAGAAGCCTTGAAACCACTTCTCCAAAGGGTGCAACTTCATCTTGACAAAAAATGTAAATTCACACAAGCATCTTGAAACTACTACACAGATGAAAACAAGACCTTAATTCACTAAAAAGGTATCCATCCAAACTTAGTGGACTATAAATAAAAAAGAACATGCTATGAGGAATGTTGAAAACAATGGGTAATCTACTCAACCTGCCAAAAATAAATGAGGAATCCTTGTAACCTCACTCAGCTACTATCAATAGGCATTACAACTACCAAAAAAAGGGCCCACCAACCATTTTGGCAGACAAAGATGAACTTGAGGTTGTTCAATGGTTCCAATATATGACATAACTTGGTTATGAACTTGAAATTATAAAACTCAAGTCATATTTAGCCCACATATGTGAAAATAGGCCAAACCCTTTCAATGATGGAATGCTCGACAAGTCTTAGTGGGTTAGATTTAAGGAGAGGCATCCAAACTTATCTGTTAGATTAGTAGAAGGCTTGGATAGAGATAGAGTAATACAGCTAAGGCCTTTCACTATAGATACATTTTACTATAACTTAGAAAAGATCTATGAAGCTAACCACTATGGACCTTATAGAATTTGAAACAATGATAAAATTGGACTACAAGCTAGTAAGAACACTAATATGCAAATCCAATAAAAAATATGGAGTTGATGTGTTCACCTCATAATTATAAAGAGAAATGAATGGTTCCATTCTTGCTTGTGCTAATGCAACAAACCAACACATTCATAGATTATATCTTTTCAAGGGGAGAAGACAACTAAAGAACTACTTTACATGCTACAAACTAGGAGCATGTATGGCATCCTAACCCCATTCTTGGATGACCAAATAGCTATTTATCAATTGGCTATGCCATTTCAAAATATCAATCCCAGGTGGAGTTTCTTGTACCAATAGCCACCTGTTAATTGTTTAGGGCCATGATAGTCATGTAAAAATAAAAATTGTTGAAGAGGTTAGGAGTTTGGGAATTGATCTTGTAACTTTGCCAACGCACACTTCCCATAAGCTATAAATGTTGGATGTGAGTGTCTTCTCATTATTCAAAAACTATTTAAAATTTGAAAGGTAAATGTGGATGGCTAGAAATCATGGACTTGAGATCGACACAATTAAGTTGGTTGAGTTGGGTAGCAAAGTTTTCAAGAAGGATCTTTTTGTAGAAAGTATAAATTTAGGTCTTAAGAGGATAGATATATGGCCACTTAACATAGAGACACTTGTGCAAGACATGACACCAAGTCAAGAATTTGAAGTTTGAGATGAAGATGATAGAAGTGCAATTAAAACATCACGTGGTTGGCTATATACGTAGATGATGAGACATATACAATTATTCAACGTCAAAATGAAGGAAATGGATCAACTCAACATGAAAATATAGATCCAATTTTACCTATTATTAGCCAAGTCACACATGTAACCTAGGCACAAGAGTGTACTAGAAAAGGTGAATAAAGGGGTAAAGGTAAGCATGCCCCTAACATTCGAGAACATATTCTTAGAGAGGGGTTGAGCTTGCCTTAAAAAATATGCCAACTAGACTGGATCAAGGAGGCGACAACATAACTAGCTATAAATTTGGACGTTTCCAATGCAGATGTAGGCCTTTCAATGCCATCCCCTCATGCTACTCTACCTAATGAAGAAGTGGTGCACTATTATGTTGTTACAGGGCATATTGATGTTTGTCAAGGTAAAGAAGATATAATAAGCTTGATTTTAGGCAGTTTATTTAAACTTTCAATAGAGAGGTTTATGTAAAATCCCCCTCGTTTAGTAAACGCTATAGTGAGATTGAGTAGGCAATCTCAAATTTTAATCATAGATGACATTTTTCAAATTATTTGTGACCAAGAAACATGAAAGAAGGAAATAGAGGCCATGAAGAAAGAATAAATACAAGAGAAGAAAACACTAAGACTCATTAAAAGGGATTTAAAGGAACGAAAAAAAATGAGTTGAAAAAGAAAGAAAAGGAAGAACAAAGGGAAAATCATGAGAAGGAACAATAGAAAATGATGAGGTAGTAAGAGAAAGTAATGAAGGAGATGGATATATACAGAGAGTTAAAAAAATGGTAAATCCTTTTCCAAAACAACATCCAATTATGATGGAAATGATGAACATCTATACTTCTTTCTTTCTAAGCATATAAAATTATCATCGAAGCTGTCCACCTACTCAAAATAATCATTTAAAACTGATAGGATGTTCTCAACAAGGGCAAAAATTGCATTTTCAAGCAATGATAAGTGGTATGATCAACACTCCAATAACATCAATGGGATTGAAAAAATCCTAGGAAGACCTTCTAAGGAGCAAGCCAAAGGAGGTGTGTGGACAAGCACACCACCATGCAATGAAGTAAACTCTAAAATATTTCCACCTTAGATGGTTTGAAGGGCTTTCATTTGGATGTATGTATAAGTGGCAATCTAATAAACTATAGTATTAAACCTTTTGTGTGGAGTTTGCGAGCTGGACAAAGGTTTTTGTACTACAAAATGAGCTATTATGGCAGAGTGGTTTGTTTTACATCATAGTTTGTCTAGGCACATCTAATGCTAATTCTATGTAAACCATTTATTATATAAATAATATTATCTCATGCTTTTCAAATGAAATTAGTGAGTGTTGTAATAATATTGGTTTAAACATGTTTGTATGATTCACATTGACATAACATTGCTTGTATTGAATTGAAACATGATGTTTGTATGCTTTGGTCTAATTTATATATTAATGGGTAGGTAGTTAACTAGAAACAAAGACATTTTCTAATTTTAGTTTTAGGATGGAAAAAAACACAATTATGTTTGTTTTAAACAAACCATAATCTGAAATATTCATAATATTGGAATTTGAAGTATTCATAATATTGGAATACACATGTTTGTATGATTCATGTTGGCATAACCTTGCTTTTATTGAATTGAAACATGGATTTAATGCCCTCACTAACAATTTTAAGGTGATAGAGTGCTGATATGGGCTCCTTCATGCCCAAAATATCATCTTCAATGACAAAAATATTTTTAATTCACACAAATAAATTAAAAAACGTGTATGTATGAATTGTATTCCTATAAATGATTCTTCTCACAAAATTATTCACACTTAAACAAATAAAATAATTAACTGCAAACCAATAATAATTAACTCCAAACTAAGACCAAAGATTTGTGAAATGTAGGAAATGAAAAAAATATATAAGACACTTTGGCTCAGGGCTTTACTAAGGTTTAAAAAATATCAGCTATAAATCCATTGTTAGTGGTGATGGAAAGATGAGTAATGAAGGACCCATATTATTCCAAAGGATTAAAAAATACAATCCAATGATTAATCGTGTTTAAAAACACTAGTGAAAATTTGGATGTAAATGTCTGCCTAGCTCAACAGGGAAATGCCTTATATTCCCTGGTTCAACAGTGCACGTTTAATGACTATGTTTCAATCCATTCCTAAACTATATGTGGAAATAGTTTTTCAAAGCAAAAAAGGAAAGAATTTATAATATAACGATTTGAAGCTATGGGAGGCAATAATTACCAGCAGATGGTGGCATTATACTTTGTTCTGGCATTATCATTAAAAATAAGAGTGTCACCATTACTTGGATTAGGGCACTATCCATTAGATTCAAAAATCATTCAAACCCTAGTTAAACCCATGACACATGAATAAAAAAACCTACACCCAAATAAATAACTCTAAAATAATAAGTATTCTTAAATTCACCAACTCTTTTTGCCACTACACCCTCCCCTAGTATGCTTAAATGACAAGCCCAATTTCTTGCTCAAAGTGAAATAGGTGGTGTGAGAGGGGCAAATTCCATAGAGCTTATTCACTGTGGTGTAAATGTTATTGCATTACACATAACTAATCTAACAAACACAAACACATCTCTGCACTGGTGTCCCTACCTCTAATGCACTACATGTGATTTTCCCCTTTAATAGCTACACAAATTTAAGAAAAGGAGGTGGTGCACCGTATGGGAGGAATCCATAGGGATTTCTCATTTTAGATTCTCACAACATTTTATAGCATGGCCTTACCACGCACAAACCCATCCCAACATTACAAACATTGCCTTTAATGCACTACATCTATTCTCCCCTTCAATAATAATGCAAGTGCGAACTGGTGTGATATAATGCAAATATGGGCTTATGGAAATCCAAACGAGTTAGGTGTGATTTAGCATAGGTATATGCTTAATCATTGCCCAAAATAGGATGTTAAATGCATGTTGGTGAGGTGTTATTTATTTGCCATCTCGAAAAGGGTGAATGCACAATGTGGATTGAGTGCAATTAGCTAAAGTTTAAATGTCCCACATTTGGCTTCCACTAATATTTTTTATGTGATTTCCACTATCACCTATTAATTTGAATTTTTAAAAGGCTCTATAATGACACCTTGCACGGTGATCACTGCATTGGTACTATACTGACATGTTACACCTTGAAAATTTAGAATTAAATAGTCAACAAGCTAACTCTCAATGTAAATTTTAAGTGTTGATGCGACACTATTTAGATGCTACATAACTGCGAAGTTAGGGTGCACCATTATTGATGTATTTTGCTTGATTACTAACAAGCACACTAACAATTATAAATAGTGGAAGCGAGCCTAAATGAATTATAAGAGCATTCAAAGTTATCCATCCAAATTTAAACCCCTTTGTATCCATACAAGGTAGTGGTGGCCCATCTCTTAAGATACTAATGGAAGCCCCACTTGCCAATTAAACTTTGACATGTATACAAGCCAAAAAAATGTTAAGCTCAATAATTAAATTAAGAATAGAAATGCCTAATAAGGGGCTTGAGACTGGTGTGATTTTGAAAAAAATCATGAGTATAGATGGAAGGCTCCTAATCCAAGTAGTATTAAACTCAATTTTGATGGGGTTTCGAAAGGAAACCCTAGTTCGACAAGGGATGGAATTATTTTTAGAGATAATGTGGATTAGTTGCTTGTTTTTTCCCTTAGGACATCCGATTTGATTCTAATAATGTGGCAGAGGTAAAAGTGTTCTTGAATGGAATTGAAATCACCATTTCAAAATGATGAATGAAACTTCTGGTGGAAGGAGATTCATGGATAATTATCAATGTGATTCTAAAAGGTGTGATAAAAGCTTGGAAAATTCAATTAATTTTAAATGAAATATCTTAATTGCTACTACTTTTTGATCATCTTGATTTCTTTTTGGACTCTCCACCATGCCATCTAGATGATGATGAGGTGGCTCAAGTATTGGTAGGTTCTATCAGTACCGGTGTTGCTACAGTAGGGGCATTTGGGAAGGAGGTAGAAGTTCTCTATAAGGTCATAGTCTTAGAGTATGATGCTTCCTCTGATCTATTTGTTGGTTTTTGAAATGTTGTATATATGACTGCTTTTGGTTTAAGATGGGCCTCTGTAGTTTACTCCCTCTCAACCTCTTCTATAATTATTTGTAATGTTAACCGCTATGCTACATACAAGTTTCACTCAGTCAATAATTAAATGGTGTTTTGAAAGATATTGATGCTCTTGTGAAATAGTTGGGATTGGTTTGGGTTTCTGATTGCAGCTCTATTTTTTGACAAAAGATATTTGATAGTTTTGTTTTTTTCTTCCTTGCTAAGATGGTTTTGAGTCATTGTGGGACTCTCTGCTCCTAACAGGGTCTTCAATTATAGGTTAGCTTCTTGTTAATCTCATAGTCAAGTTTGAATCTTTCTTCTTGGTACTTAGAGGGTGGTTTTATGGAGGGGAAAATTTATCTATTTTTGTAGTTGTAGGTGGTTCTATACAAATGTAAATCTATTATGTTACAAAAAACAAAATATTTTTTTGAAATATAGGAGTTCTTGCTCCATAGGAGAAAGATTTTTAGAGATGAGTAGTAACTAAGGGCAAGAAGTTGCAACACCTGTATAGAATTGTTAAGCACTTTACAACCAATAAAAAAAGTTCTATAAATATTTTTTTAATTTGGTTTTACATTCAAATCTCCTAGATTTCCTCTGCAGGGATTACATTTTGTAGTTTTTGAAATCCATATGACTGTTTCATTGCATACCTACTCCTAAATAATCTCTAAAGCACCTACAACTATTTTTGCAATTGCACTGCCATGAGCCCAGGGTCTTAGTACTTTTTCTTTTAACCCACTTTAGATGTTCCCTCGAGTCATTTTTCTTTTTTCTTTTTTGTTGTACGACAAAATCCTATTTACCATTAGCAAAACTAAAATAAAATTAAGAATTCAAAAAATATATATTATGATTATATTTGTTTGTAATTTATTTATATTTAATTATTACTGTGGGAGGATTGTGAAATAAAAACTAAGGCTGACATTATTATAAATATAATATAATTTGTCAAAATAATAATAAAGAAGATATAACAAGCTTGATTTTAGGCAATTTCCTTAAACTTCCAATAGAGAGGTTTGTGTAAAATCCCCCTCGTTTAGCAAATGCTGCAATGAGAGTGAGTAGGTAGTCTCAAATTTTTATTATAAATGACATTTTTCAAATTCTTCGTGACCAAGAAACATGAAAGAAGGAAATAGAGGCCAGGAAGAAAGAAAGAAATACAAGAGAAAAAAACATTAAGATTCATTAAAAGGGATTTGAAGGAACAAAAATAAAATGAAAATAAGTTGAAAAGGAAAGAAAAGGAAGAACAAAGGCAAAGGAAAAATCATGAGATGGAGCAATAGAAAATGATGAGGTAGTAGGAGAAAGTAATGAAAGAGATGGACATATAGAGAATGTTAACAAATGGTAAGTCCATTTCCAAAACAACATCCGATTATGATGGAAATGATGAACATATATACTCTTTTTTCTAAGCATATAAAATTATCATCTACGTAATCCACTTACTCAAATTAATCATTTGAAACTGACAAGATGCTCTCAACAAGGGCAGACATTGCATTTGCAAGAAATGATAAGTGGTAGAACCAACACTCCAACAATGTCAATGGGATTGAAAAACATCCCAAGAAGACCTTCTAAGAAGCAAGTTAAATGAGGTGTGTGGACAAGCACACCACCGTGCAATGAAGGAAACTCTAAAATATTTCCCCTTGGATGGTTTGAATGGTCTACATTTGGATGTATGTATAAGTGGCAGTCTGATAAACTGTAAGTAAGAAATTTTTTGTGTGGATTTGGTGAGTTGAACAAGGTTTTTGTTATGGGAAATGAGCTATTATAGGAGAGCGTTTTGTTTACACCGTAATTTGTTTAGGCACATCTAATGTTAGGCTACGTAAACCATTTATTATATAAATAATATTATCCTATGTTTTTCCAGTAAAATTATTCAGTGTTGTAATAATATTGGAATAAACATGTTTGTGTGATTCACATTGGCATAACCTTACTTGTATTAAATCAAAACATGATGTTTGTATGCTTTGGTCTAATTTCTATCTTAATCGGTAGGTAGTTAACTTAAAATAAAGAAGACATTTCCAATTTTAGTTTCAAGATGAAAAAAAACATAATTATGTTTGTTTTAAACAAACCATAATTTGAAATATACACAATATTGGAATAAACATGTTTGTATGATTCATGTTTCCATAACCTTGCTTGTATTGAATAGAAACATGGATTTAATGACCTCACCAACAAGTTTAAGGTGACAGAGTGTAGCTATGGCCTCCTTCATGCCCAAAATATCATCCTTAATGACAACAAAATATTTGCAATTCATACAAATAAATAAAAAAATGTGTATGTATGAATTGCATTCATGTAAATTCTTCTTCTTACAATATTATTCACACTTAACCAAATAAAATAATTAATTGCAAACCAAAAATAATTAACTCCAAACTAAGACTAAAGATTTGTGAAATGTAGGAAATGGAAAAATCATAAGACATTTTGGCTCATGGCTTTATTGAGGTTTAAAAAATCTCACTTATAAATCCATTGTTAGTGGTGATGGCAAGATGAGTAATGAAGGACCCATATGATTCAAAAGGATTGACAAATACAATCCAATGATTAAATCTGTTAAAAAACACTAGTGCAAATTTGGATGTAAATGTCAGCCTAGCTCAATGGAGAAATTGTTTATATACCCTGGTCTATTAGTGCACATTGAATGACTATGTTTCCTTCCATTCCCAAAATATATGTGGAAAAATTACTTCAAAGCAAAAAAGGCATGACTTCATAATATAACCATTTGAAGCAACACTAAATTATTTCATAATATAACCATTTGAAGCTATGAGAGGCAATAATTACCAGCAAAGTGTGGCATTATACTTTGCTCTAGCGTTATCATTAACAATAAGAGTCACCATTTCTTGGATCAGGGCACTGTCCATTGTATTCAGAAATCATTCAAACCCTAGTGAAACCCATGACGGTTAGGACCCTAATATCTCACATACATAAAATATACACACATACTGACTATATTAATATTTTATTCTTTTTACGGAAGGAATCACTCCAAATCACTTGCCACTTAGAAGGAGATACTTTCTTATCAGAGTATTTGGATCTAATTGATATATTTTTCTTGGATGCCTTACAATAGTTTATGCCTCTCTATTTATACTATTCTAATCTATCCCACTCTTTCATTCTATACATATGAGATTATTCATCTATGACATTACTATTCATTATTATTCATTACTATTCATACTACTCTTACATTCCACTATTTTACCCCAAATATACATTATATTCTCCTACCTAGATATATTACATTCTATCTTCCACAACATGTTTTGCCCTTGAAACATGCCAAGAATTACATATTAGAAATATGTAGAAGACTAGATAGAGGCATGTACATGCATTTTTTTTGCTTCCACTTCTTTGTGTGCTTGGAGATGACCATGTACATCAAAAATGTGAAATGAAGTACTATAACATGAGGTTGAAGTGCATAGAGATCAGTGGAGGGAAGAACTACAACTAGAAATATTGTAGTCTAAAGGTTATAGTCTGTCACTGAAATTTGAATTTTAGTGATTATCATCTCAAATAAAGAATAAAGATGCCCAAAATAATATGTTTGGTGATCCAATGGAAAATACATGCCATCCCCTTTAGCATTGTTCTTTACACACAATTTTGTTGGAGTGGTTAACCCCACCAAAGAATGCACTGAATTGTCAGAATCGTTTGAGGGCAAAAAAAAGAAGTTTATACATATGTATGGAAAACTCGGTGAATAGAAGGCCAAATAAATCACCCTCATCTATGTGAAAGAGATATTCATGCAAATCTCTGCAAGTAGCTTCAAATTCTATCAATGCAGTGATTACTACTTCATATTTTTCAACTATAAGAAATAAATCTTCATACCATTCACTATAATTATGCTCCCAATCTAGCCATACATTAATTTTCTCATCATATTGTGTTATTAGAGGAGTGTGAAGCTTTAATCTATCAAAAATTATATACATATTACTGTTTATTTTATTCAAAATAGCATCCATTTTTGAAAGTAATAAACTTATTTGACATTTTTGGGCAATAGTGAGTAAAACAACCATAATATTGTAGGTTGTTTTTACAATAGTAGTAGTTAGTAAAATTGTGATAACTTCTTAAATACTCAATGAAATTAAAAAATGTAATCTGTTCTAAAAATATAAAAAAGAGATGTGCAAACTCAGAAATTAATTGATACAATTATTCCTCATTTGGGAGTTGCATGAAGAACAATTTTTTTTTTTACATCATGTTGACCAATTTTGGTCCTGCAGGCCAAAATTGAGTACCCCTCTTTCCTTTTCCTTGTAGGGTCTTTTAGCCCAGGTTCTGACAAGTTCATCCCACAGCTGCCTTATGGGCCTTTATTTAACAAGCATTTTTCCTTGAAAAAACCAAGTGTTTCCTTCTTCTGGTTGCCAAGTGTTTTGGGTCTGACAAGCATGAGTCGATTTGGAACTCATTTTGATCTTGGATGCTTATTAGGGCAAATAGGTTACTTTGAATGGATTTTATCGGCAAAACAGATCAAGTTCAAAGGGCCAGGGGTCATTTACAAAAAGTATGAAGGGTAGGTACCCTTGCGGAGGGCACTTAGATGCCAAACAGGACCTTTGCAATTTTTTTGAAAAGTGACTTAGAGGCCAAGAAGCCCTTGCGGGAGGCAAAGAATCAACAGAATGGACCTTTTCAAAAATCCCAAAGGGAAATCTTGGGCTCAAGGTGTCCTTGCAGAGGGCAGATGGTTGAAGCAAAAGGTCAAGGTAGAAAGCCCGAAAGGGACTTGCCCTTCGGGAAACTTGACAGGCCAAAGAGAGATAACACCTAAAGAGCAAATTTATTCAGAAAAAATGTTTGAAGGAATTCCTTCAGACATTTTGTCTAAGAAATTTGACAAGTGAAGAAAGCCGAAGAAATTTGGAAGACAAAAGTCCGAAGGGTAGGTGCCCTTTTGGAGGGCAATTGGCCTTGGAAAGAGGACCTTTTCATTTTTTTGAAGGGTCACTTCCCCTTCGAAAAATTCTATTTGTAAAAAAGCCGAAGGAATTGCCAAAAGGGGGTGATAGGCCCATGGACGTCAATTTTAAGGTAATAAGCTAGCCATTGGAATTCAAATGTCTAGCGATAGGCCCGCAAACATCAAATTCAAGGTAGTGAATAGCCGTTGGATTTCAAATGGGGGTGACAGGTCCACAGACGTCCAATTTAAGGTGATAGGCTAGCCATTAGAGAGAAGCCAAAAAGCAATTCTTTCAGAAAAAATGTCTGAAAGAATTCCTTCGAACATTTTGTCTGAAGGAACTCATGAGCGGAGGCCTAAAGGGTTGTCAAAGGAAGTTTTTTTCAAAAATGGCAAGCACAAAGGAAGAATTCCTTTAGACAAAATGTCTGAAGGAATTCAAAAGCCTAAGAGCCCAAAATAAGACTCAATGACCCATCAAAGGAGGAGCCTGAGAGAATTTTTCGTAAGCCCCAAGAACCTGAATTGCTAGGAAAAAAACAAGAAATAGTAAGAAAAGAGAAAAGCAAAGCGGGTAACCCAAAACATGGCCACACACATATAAGACAAATGCTCAAAATGTTCTAAGTGGGATAGCAAGTCAAGTGCAGAGATGAATTAGACCAGAGCAGGTGGCACAGGAGTCATTAGTGGGAGAAGTAAGTGCTTTCTGGTGGAATAGTCTCCACCAAATAGCCATTATGAGAGTTGGTTGCAAACATTCAAGGGAATGTCCCATATTTCCTTATTTTGACATTAATGAGTATCTAGCTGCATGAGCATTCAAGAGAGCATGGCCCAAAACATGAGGAGGGATAGCCTTGTCAGTTGCTAGGAGAAGTGACCCATGCTCTTGCAGGTCCATAAAATAAAGTTAATATTTAAAGCACCTACAACATGGATTTCATAGACGTATTTAAGGAGAGATGACAATAGCATGGGCTAATTCTTCACTGCATGAGTGTTTAATACAGTATAGGCCTCTTTCCGTTGACTAGTCAAAGACCTTTTTTTTAAAGTTCTTTATATATTGTAACTTTTCATTTTGAGAAAAGGATCTCTTAGCATTTGTATGGCGAAGCCCTGAAGAAATTTACCTTTAATCAAAATAAGTGTTTTACCTCCATTTGAGCTTGCACTTTTGCATATGCCTGTGGTCTTGTCTTATGTTCAGTTATTTCTTCTAATGCTTTCATAAGTCTGTACCAACATATCTAGTGTATTGATTTTTTTTCTATAGGTCAACAAGAAGTGTCTAGATTCAAGTATAGGCGCAGGTGAGCAACTGTCCAATAGTGTGTCTTTAAAACACCTCTAGTAGGGTTATCGTCCTTATACCTCCATAAAACCCCTTGTTGAAGCATTGATACAGTTAGTTTTCTCATTCAAATGAAGTGTCTCTTTGCTCCTTTTTTATCAGAAATTAGGTTTTGATAATGGTTCCAATGTAGAGTTTCAGTGGTGGCACACTGTAGAGATCTTTGAGAGATTTTTGACACATTTTTTGGAATGTAAATTTGAGTTCGGGAGCTCCTGTTATGGCCATTTGAAGATGGTCAAAAAATGTCACTTGTGATATGTGGTACGTGTTTCGATGTTGTTTCAACATTTGGACCTATTAGAGGTCGACACTTGGCAGATTAAAAAGTTTAAAAAAATGGTTCAATGACATGCCATGTCATCAACATGCTACGTCACTATAGTGACTCATCTTGCCATGTCACAAGTGATGACTCATTGCCATGTCACCTTTTTGTTGAGTGGAGTTTAGTGACTAAGCTCGTTGAGCGAGCCATATGGCAAGTTCAAAAGACAGTTCAAGCTATGAAGCCCAAGCAAGGTGGCGAGCTCGATGGAGATCGGTTCAAGCTCTTTGCTGAGTCACATGGGAGCCAAGATCTTTGGCAAGTCCACAGACTGAGCTCGAGTCTAAGGCAAAAGGACTCTTATGTGGCTGAAGCCACGCGATAGGTGGGCGGTCAAAGGCTTTTTAAAGCCTAATTCTACTATGAAATCATGCATGTGGGATAAACCCACGATGGAAATTTCCAATGGTGGCCTAAGTTTAGCGCCTAAGTCTCCTACAAAAGAGGATGTCGGCACATACTAACGAGGCCGCATACCTATTTTTAGTATGAAATCCATTCTTCCCCAAAAAATGTGGGATAAAGATAAGACTGAAGCACTTAAAGGAAGGCTGAAGACTTGAACCGCCGACCTCCCATGCAAAAGAGATAGGCCTTGACCGCTTAGGCTACAGACTTCCAATCATTTTGAAGTGAGCAAACGTGTATTTAAAGGTAAGCTTATGGCCAACTGTGTATTGGAGATATAGACCCACTTACAATATTTGGTCATTTTGGAGCCCTTAGAGGCCGAACTAGAGCTCAGAGTAAACTACAAACTTGTTTAGAATTCCAATACACTCTATGTAGTGTATTTATTTGCCCATTTTGGAGAATTGGTGATGTCATTTTGAGCAACAAAAGTTTCCAATTTTAATTTGGAGAAGCCTCTGCATGTGATTCAGGAAGGTGAAAGACGTGCTGACTCAGCCAAGGTCTTTCGAAGGTCTGAAACATTGTTTTTATAGAGAGTAGATCTATTTTGTTGATTGTCAGTATTATTTTTGGCTTACAAATTTAGCAACATTAATGGATCGGATCGATAAGAACATGGGGACGTAGGAATTCTAAACCCCGTAAACAATTTCTATGTTTTGATCTTTGAATTTAGTTTTGCATTTCATTTTTAGTTAATTTATAGATTATAATTTAGATTTTAATCAAAATGCAAAAATTAATCATTTGATCATTTACGGGAAATTGGATAAAATCAAGAATTTGATAAATTCTGATGGGGATAATTAATGTGATCTATCAATTCACCTTTATTTCAATTTAGAAACTTGATTTAGATCAGATTTTCATCAGTGTTTAATCATTTCAACATCTTATAAGTTGAGAAATTTAGAATCCATACTTTTAAAATTTCACTTTGAGTTTATCAGTGGTGTTTACAGATCACTTTTGGTGCAAGTGTAGGTGAAAGCTGAGTAGAAAAATCAGTTTTGGTGCATCACCACCTTGGTTAGGTTTTATTTTATAGTATATCTCCCTCTCTTTTCACCCCCATTTGTTATCAGTAGAAATTTAGGGCCTCAAAGTGCATCAAGGAGAGATAGCCCCTAATCTAGAAATTCATTCCTCAAATTTTCCACCCACAGCAAGAGGAATGTCTCCATTATGCCCCATGGAGGAAAGGAGTTGAGTATCCTTTCAGAGGGTGCAATCTACAACGTCAACAATTTTTGACATGCCCAATGGGACAAAATTTACATCCTGTGAGTTTCAGGATTGGTGTTGGTCCTGTTACTATAAAAAATCTAAAAGAAAGAGCTATAATCTAGCATCTAGCAACTCTATTTTAGGAACTCAGTCTCTGGTTAGTGATCAGTCTAATGCCTAAGGTCACCACAAGATATTTTTCTAAGGGTGTCTCTTTTGAATTTATTGAGCTGCCTTTAAACTCAACAAAGAGGCTAAGGTTTGCAACTACTCACCCTTACACAACAAACCATTTTCCCAGACCTGCTATAAAATACACCTACACGAGGAGACCCCGATTGAATCCTTTCATAGCCATGGCTTTACCTTTTGTGGCCTTCAATGGTTAGAGTCCCTTGAACCTTCTACAGTATGACCCAATTCTAGGGACAACTCTCAAGAGTGTTCCTCCCTTTAGTGGAGAGGACCCAATCACTGCTATTGAGCATCTCAAAAACATAGCCAACCTCTGCAACATCCATAATATCACTAAGAAAAATGTAGCCATCAGGTTGCTAGCCTTGTCCTTTAAAGGGAAAGTTTTGGATTGGTATGGGACCTTGTCTATGAATTCATTTGGTTCATGGAATGAATTAGGGACCCTCTTAACAAATAGGTTTGGGGAGAAAAGTGACCATTTGTCTCTAGCTGAGCAACTGACCACTGTGAAGAGAGCCCTATATGAATTTATACAATATTTTAACACTAGGTTCCAAAAGATTCTAGTGAGACCAACCCCAAGTTATGCTTTCCTTTACTACTTGAAGGCCTTGAATAGTGACATTGTTGTCATGATACAGTCCATGGGTGGACATGTTCTACCTACTACTTATGAAATAGCCATAGCTGTTGAAAATTACTTGCTTCAAGCATGAAAGATAGCTCCTAGACCTCATATGCCACTCTTTCTTAATTTGCATCCCTCAGTTCAGCGTGTTGTGCCCACTTTAGCTCCCATTCCTAGTGTGGAGAGGCTGACTGCTACCCCTGCAAATGATCTCCATGAAGTTAAGAGCCTACTGCAGAGTGTTACCAATAAATTAGTTTCCCTCGAGAGGTAGCAAGCTCAGACTTATAGGTTGAATCAAGGATACTAGCAGTTCAGATAGACAAATAGACCCCCTTTCCAAAATTATAATCAAGGGCAGGGTCAGATTACACAAGTCAGACTTTATCAGATCTACAATCCAAATGCCCCTTCTTTTTCCAAGGCTCTTGTCCCCACTCAAAATAATTTGGTACAAGAGAAGCCTAATTATCCACCCATCGGCCATGGTCAAGAGCAAGTTGCTTATGCCAATGAGCTACCAAATCAAATTATGATCACAAAAGGTGATTAGGTAGCCCAATTCTCAAGTTTTGAGGTATCAACATAACTTTGGTTGGACAGCAGGGAGGCTTAATCTGAATCC
This sequence comes from Torreya grandis, assembly GCA_037957365.1. Classification (NCBI taxonomy): domain Eukaryota; kingdom Viridiplantae; phylum Streptophyta; class Pinopsida; order Cupressales; family Taxaceae; genus Torreya; species Torreya grandis. The sequence continues at coordinate 3,506,956 of JARHVA010000571.1, read as the reverse complement.
ACTCTTATGAACCACCTAGAAGGGGAGTTCTACGCAGTCAATTATGTGGGGAGCACAAATAATCAGGATGATTATGTTGCAACCAATACCAGGTCCAAGAAGAGAGCTATGGAGGAAGCTCAAGTAGCTATTTAAGCATCTAGACCATCTCTTTTCTCACAAGTAAATCAAAAGTTTCCCAATTACAGATCGCCAGTTGCAGCTTCAACTCCTCGAGTTGTACCACAAGTTACAAACATCCCCAAGGAGACCTCCAAAGGGGGCAATCCTTCAATCAATGTAGTGGATCAGATGAAGAAGCTGCACATGAACATCTCATTATGGGATTTCTTAGCAATGCCAAGGTAAAAGGATATACTCCAAAAGGAATTGCACGGGCTAAGTGAGCAAGTTGTCCCAGCAAAGAATGATAATGTGTTGATAGTGAATGGGGCTCCTCCCATGGGAGGTCAAGCAAAGAAAGATGAAAAGGTCCCTCCTTTTTTATCTATCCTTGATTATTGGTGACTTCTTGGCTCATAATTGCATTATTGATAGTGAAGCAAGCACCTTAGTTATGCCCAAATGCATAGCTGATAAGCTAGGACTCAAATATGGGCAAATGACCAAAGGAGTTCTGTATTTGGACGGATCACTAGCCAAGACCTTGGGAGTGGTTAGAGGCTTGAATATAACTCTCTATGCCTATCCAACATTATCAATTCCCCATGACATGGTAGTGGTAGATGTTACCCCTTACTTCACTCTTTGCTTATCCAAGGATTTTACGTCCAAGATAGGTGGGTACTTGGCAACAAATTGGTCTTACATGGTTTTTAGGATGAAGTATGGAATCAAAGTGAAGATTGAGTTAGAGCCCATCCATAAAGATCACCTGGATCCATACTCACCTAAGGCAGTGAATGTCATCTATGCCATCATTGATGGAGAAGAACTCTAGGTAGACCAATCTCCATCATCTTCCCTTGTAGGAGTTGCTGGCCTACTCCTAGATGAATGGAGAAATGAAAATTTTGAGCATGATCCTTACAAGTTCATCGAAGAGGCAGGTCTTGAAATTTATTACATGCATGAAAAAGATACTTTCATGCCAAATTTGATGAAGAGAAACCAAGAGAGCTATGGTTTGTGGCATCTTTTCTTTGACAGATCTAGAAGCAAGCATCTTTTTTTTAAAAGATCTCGAAGCAAGTTGGGAGCTGGTGGTGGAGCAATGATGGTTTCACCTTCAGAGGAAAAATACTTCTTAACTTTTAGGTTTCAGTTCCCCTTCACTTGCAATGTAGTAGAGTATAAATCTCTTGTTCATGGTCTACAGTGGGCAAGGAAAAAAAAAGAATCAAATAAATGCAAGTGTTTGGAGATAGCGAGTTGATTATGAACCAGGTGAGGGGTCAAAACTTGACCAAGAACTCCCTACCCAAGTCTTACAAGCACAGAGTATGGGACCTAATAGAGAGCTTCACTACTTTCAACATAAATTCTATCCTAAGAGAGAAAAACAAGCATGCAGATAGACTAGCATCAGTTGGTACTTAGTTTGATATTCCCAAGGAGATGAGACAAGACAACAATCAACACCAAAAAAAGGTGATAGTGAGGCCCTCCATACCAGATGATTTCACTAATTGGTAGGTGTTTGATACTAACTAGTAAATAACTCTTTTCTTATAGGAAGAAGTTGAGTTCACTTTTAGAAATCAATCCAAGCTGCAATAGCAGTATGAGGGGTAGATTGTTCAGCTGAAGACTAACAAACTTCCTAAAGGTTTGGTCAATTTTAAGAGCATTTTCAATGAGGATGACCAACTCAAGAGTGATAAAGCAAACATGTCAACTAAAAAAGGAAATTACAAAAGGGTAGAGATATTCAAGGATAAGCTACTTGCACTTGGGAAGGTATGTACCAATGAATAAAGGCATGCTTTCATTATGTTATGCCAAGAGTTTGCTGATGTCTTTGCATAAGAGTATGGTGATTTGAAGGGGTTTGACCCAAGCTTGGCCCAACACACCATTGAGTTGGAAGAAGGTGCCAAAACCATCAAGCAAAAATAAAGGCCAATCAATCCAAAGATTGAGCCTCTCATCACAAAGGAACTCATTAAGCTGATTTAGTCCAAGATCATCTTTCTTATCAAACACTTTTCTTGGCTGGCCAATTTGGTCCCTGTTAGGAAGAAGAATGGGGAGATCAGATTGTGTATAGGTTTTAGAGACCTGAATAGAGTGTCATTAAGAGATCACTATCCCCTCCCAAGTATGGAGTAGTTTCTCTAGATGGTGACAGACAGTGAAATATTCTCCTTCCTGTATGGCTACTCTAGGTACAATCAAATTCTGGTGCAAGATTGTGACCAACACAAGAGAACCTTCACCACCAAGTGGGAAACTTTCACCTACAGGAAGATGCCATTTAGACTGTCAAATGCTGGGGTTACCTTCCAACAAGATATGGATATGGCTTTCCAAGGTTTGATAAATGACATTGTGCTAGTTTATCTTGATGATGCGACCGTCTTCTCTAAGGAGGTAGGTCTACATCTGAAACACTTGAGGCAAATCTTTGAGAGGTGTAGAGAGTTTGGCATCTCTCTCAACCCTAAGAAATGTGTGTTGTCTACGAAGGCAAACTCTTGGGCCATGTCATTTCAAAAAAGGGCTTGACTATTGATTTGAAAAGAGTGCATGCCATCTTAGCATTGTCCTTTCCTAAACACAAGAAGGGCCTATAAAGTTTTTTTGGCAAAATAAACTTTATTAGGAGATTCATCCCTAATTTTGCTAAACTGGTCAAGCCACTAACTTCCATGCTGAGGAAGGATGAGATGTTCACGTGGACAACAAAGAGGATAGAAAACTTTAAAGGCACCAAACAAGCTATCACCCAGGCTCCCAACCTGACTAGTCTAGACTTCTCTAAGGACTTCAATATCTACACCTTTGGAAATGAAGAGGTAATCTTTGCTATGCTCACTCAAGCGAATGGTGAAAATTTAGAACAACCTCTCATATTTTTTAGTTAGGGATTAGAAGGCTATGATATTAGGTACATATATGCTAATAATCAAGAACTTGTAGTAATATGAAGCTTGAATAAATTCATACATATGTTGTATAATAGCAAGATTCACATAATGGTGCCACATCCTAGTGTAAAGGATTTCTTGCTGAGCCGTGACTTGAATGAGAAAAGGGCAGGGTGGATCACCAAAGTAATAGAGTATGATGTGGAGATCAAGACCACCAAGCTGGTAAAGAGAAGAGGGTTGTGTGAACACCTTGCTATAGACTTCAAAGAGCTGAAGGAAGATGTTTTGGTACTCCATGATGAAGCTGCATTAGAAGTACCTACAATCATGAAGAGTTGGACACAGGACATGGTTCACTTCCTTCAAACTGGTGAGTATGTGTAGGGTCTTGATAGAACTAATAGGAGGTATTTCAGGCTCCAATATCTTCCTTATGTCTTGGTTGATGGAGTGCTATTCAGAAAGGACTTTTTAGGGGTACTCTTGAGATGCATCGATTTGGATCAAGTTGATGGGGTACTATATGAGTTTCATGATGGACCAGCTGGTGGTCACTTTGCTCCCAAGGCCACAATTCTAAGGATTATGAGGGTTTGCTAATTTTGGCCCACTTTGTTTAGAGACACTCATACTTGGGTGAGGAGATGTTAGAAATGTGCTTTCTTTGATGGGAAGTGATGGCCGGCTGCAATGCCTCTACATCCTATTCAATGGGGTTTGGACTTCATAGGGATGAACGACCCTCCTTCTAGTGCTGGCCACAAGTGGGTCTTGACTGCTATATATTATTTCATGAGATGGGTAAAATCCATCACTTTGAAGAAAGCCAATGAAAGCGCAGTCCTAGACTTATATGAAGGCATAGTGATGAGATTTGGGGTCCCATCCATAATCATTTCAGACAATGCATTGGATTTCTTGGGAACAAAGACAAGTGAATGGGCATTAAGATATGGCATCTATCTCAACACTTCCTCTAGCTACTACCCATAAGGGAATGGGCTGGTTGAGTCCAAAAATAAGAACCTAATGAGGATCATTAAAAGGACAATGGAGGAAAATCAAAGGACTTAGCATGCCAAGTTGAAGACAACTCTGTGGGCAGACAAGATCACTCCAAAAAGGATGGTTGGAAATTACCATACACACTTGTGTATGGAAGGGAAGATAGACTTCCTATTTCACTTGAATTACCAGCCTTGGATCTTGCCCATCGGCTATAATTGGTGAAGAGTGATAGCCTAAAGGTCAGGTATTGTGAACTAATGAAGCTTCAAGAGGCAAGAGACCAAGCAATGGATGAAATGACCAGCTGCCAACAACAAACAAAGAAGCATTTTGACAAGAGATTTTCATCAAAAGGCTTCTTAGAAGGTGACATTTTCTTGAAGTGGGATGAGGACTGAGCCAAACTTGGAAGGCACATGAAGTTTGATGCCTTATGGAGTGGCCCATATGTCATCACCCAATGCAAACAACATAATGCATTCCAACTCTCCAAGTTGGATGGTGAAGAACTACATATCCCAGTCAATGGGATATATCTTAAACATTGTTACTAAATTACTCTTATTATGTACATAGTTTCCCTATTTTTTCCTCATTTTCCCTATGTGCTTTTATGCATGTCTGTAGTTTTTTAGCCTTGTGTGTGTTTTCTTTACCATTTAGGGTAAAATATTTATTGCTTCTTAGTTTTTTTTTCAAGGTTATTACTAGCCTTTCAAGTTGCATCCTGACTCCATGGCCAATGGACCTTTAAGCCACCAGTCTTCTCAAGCATAACATGCATGCTTCCCCTATGAATCATCAAATGTGTTGACCAATTTTGGTCCTATAGGCCAAAATTGAGCACCCCTCTTTCCTTTTCCTTGCAGGGTCTTTTAGCCCAGGTTCTAACAAGTTCATCCCGTAGTTGCCTTGTGGGCCTTTCTTTAATAGGCCTTTTTCCATGAAAAAACTAAGTGTTTCCTTTTTATGGTTGCTAAGTGCTTTGGGTCTAGCAAGCATGTGTTGATTTGGAACTCATTTTGATCTTGGATGCTTAACAGGGCAAATAGGTTATTTCAAAGAGATTTTATCGGCAAAACGGACCAAGTTCAAAGGGTCAGGGGTCATTTACAAAAAGTCCGAAGGGTAGGTACCCTTACAAAGGACACTTAGGTGCCAAACAAGACCTTTGAAATTCTTTTTAAAAGTGACTTAGAGGCCAAGAAGCCCTTGCGGGAGGTAAGGAATCAGCAAAATGGACTTTTTCAAAAAGTCTGAAGGGCACCCTTGGGCTCAAGGTGTCCTTATGGAGGGTAGATGGTCGAAGTAAAAGGTCAAGGCAGAAAGCCTAAAAGGGACTTGCCCTTCAGAAAACTTGACAGGCCAAAGAGAGATTTCTTTCAGACATTTTATCTAAAGGAAATCCAAAGAAGAACACCCAAAGAGTGAATTTCTTCAGATGAAATGTCCGAAGGAATTCCTTCAGACATTTTGTCTGAAGAAATTTGACAAGTGAAGAAAGTCAAATAAATTTGAAAGATAAAAGCTTGAAGGGTAGGTGCCCTTTTGGAGAGCACTTGGCCTTGAAAAGAGGACCTTTTCATTTTTTTAAAGGGTCACTTCCCCTTCGGAAAAGTCCATTTGCAAAAAAATTGAAGCAATTTACCAAGAGGGGGTGACATTGCAAAAAAACTGAAGCAATTTACCAAAAGGGGGTGACAGGGCCATCGATGTCAAGTTTAAGGTAATAAGCTAGCCGTTGGAATTCAAATGTCTAGTGATAGGCTCACAAATGTCAAATTCAAGGTAGTGAAATAGCTGTTTGATTTCAAATGGGGGTGATAGGCCCGTGGATGTCAAATTTAAGGTGATGGGATAGTCGTTGGAGAGAAGCCAAAGAGCAATTCTTTCAAACAAAATGTTTGAAAGAATTCCTTCAAACATTTTGTCTAAAGGAATTCATGAGTGGAGGCCTAAAGGGTCTTTAAAGGAAGTTTTTTTCAAAAGTGGCAAGCACAAAGGAAGAATTCCTTAGGATAGAATTTCCGAAGGAATTCCTTCAGAAAAAATGTTGTAGGAATTCCTTCAGACATTCTATCCAAAGGAATTTAAAAGCCCAAGAGCCCAAAATGAAGACTCAGTGACCCATCAAAGGAGGAGCCCAAGATAATTTTTGTAAGCCTCGAGAGCCCAAATTGCCAAGAAAAAGATATGAAATAGTAAGAAAAGAGAAAAGCAAAGTGGTTAACCTAGAATATTGCCACATACATATAAGACAAATGCTCAAAATGCTCTAGGTGGCATAGCAAGTCAAGCGTAGAGATGAATCAAACCAGAGCAGGTGGCACAAGGGTTGTCAGTGGGAGAAGTGAATGCTTTCTAGTGGAATAGTCTTCACTGAATAGCCATTAAGAGAGTTGGTTACAAATATTCAAGGAAACAACCTATGTTTCCTTGTTTTAACATTAAGGAGTAGCCAATTGCATGAGCATTCAAGAGAGCATGGCTTAGAACATGAGGAGGGATGGTCTTGTTGGTTGCTAGGAGAAGCAACCCATGCTCTTGTAGGCCCAAACAACAAAGTCAATATCTGAAGCACCTACAACATGGATTTCATAGGTGTATTTAAGGAGAGACGATAGTAGCATGGGCTAATTATTCACTACATGAGTGTTTAATGCAGTATAGGCCTCTTTGCCTTGACTGGTCAAGGACCTTTTTTAAAAAGTTCTCTATATATTGTAACTTCTCATTTTGAGAAAAGGATCTCTCACGATTTGTATGGTGAAGTCATAAAGAAATATACCTTTAATCAAAATAAGTGTTTTACCTCCATTAGAACTTTCACTTTTGCATATGCCTGTGGTCTTGTCTTATGTTCAGTCATTTATATTAATGCTTTCATAAGTCTATACTAGCATATCTAGTGTATTGAAAATTCTTTTCTACATGTCAACAAGAAGTGTCCAAATTCAAGTATAGACACAGGTGAGCAACTGTCCAATAGTGTGTCTTTAAAACACCTCTAGTAGGTTTCTCCTCCTTATACCTCCATAAAACCCCTTGTTGAAGCATTGATGCAGTTAGTTTCTCATTCAAATGAATTGTCTGTTTGATCCTTTTGGTGCAAGTGTAGGTGAAAGTTGAGTAGACAAATCAGTTTTGGTGCATCACCATCTTAGTTAGGTTTTATTTTATAGTATCTCTCCCTCTCTTTTCACCCCCCATTGTTAGTAATATAAATTTAGGGCCTCAAGTTGCATCAAAGGGAGCTAGCCCCTAATCTAGAGATTCATTCCTCAAATTTGCCACCCACATCAAGAGGAATGTCTCCATTGTACCACATGGAGGAAAGGAGTTGGGTATCCTTTTAGAGGGTGCAATCCACAACATCAACACATCAATAGTTATTAAAAATGTGATAACTTTTACAATACTTTAATGAAATTCAAAACTTCAAACTGTTCTGAAAAATTGAAAATGAGATGAATAAAATCCATAATTTTTTAGCATGATTTTTTACGATTTGAGAGTTGTATACAAAGGAATAGTCATGATTTTTGAAAAAAATGTAAATATGTACTTTGAAAGTACAATTAAATGATAGATCCACCTGATTTCACAATACCACAAAACATGTACTTTTACAATTAGAATATCTCATTCAAAATATATCTCTCAACCTACTTGCACAACCTCCTACAAAAAAAAGTAATTATATAGAAATGGCCCTGGAAAGAGCTTCGATACCGAATATTAGGAACCTAATATCTCACATACATGAAATACACACAAATATTGAAAATATTAATATTTTATTCTTTTAATAAAAGATATCACTCTAAATCGTTTGCCACTTTGAGATGGCTATCTCCTTATTAGAGCATTTGACTCTAATCGATATATTTTGCTTGGATGTCTTAAAATAGCCTATATCTCTTTTGTTTATACTATTCTAATCTATCCCACTTTTTCATTATATGCATGTGGGATTATTCCTCTATGACATTACTATTCATACTACTATTACATCCCATTATTCTACCCCAAATATACATTATATTCCCCTATCTAAGTATATTACAATGACATATGAATAAAAAAACCTACACCCAAATAAATAAATCTAAAACAATAAGTATGTTTAAACTCACCAACTATTTTTGCCACTACATCCTCTCTTGGTATGCTTAAACGACAAGCCTAATTACTTGCTCAAAGTGAAAGAGGTGGTGCAAGAGGGGCAAAGTCCACAGGGCTTGTTCACTGTGGTGTAAATGTTGTTGCATTATCCATAACGACTCTCACACACACAAACACATCCTTGCACTAGTGTCCTTACCTTTAATACATTGTATATGTTTTTCCCCTCTAATAGCTACACAAATTAAAGCAAAGGAGGTGGTGCACCATAGGGAAGGAATCCATAGGGCTTGTTCATCATAATATTTAACGACATTTTATAGAATGGCTATACCACACACAAACCCATCCAATCATTAAAAAAATTATCTTTAATACATTGCATATGTTCCCCACTTTTAAAAATACTACAAGTGTAAACTGGGGTGATACAACGCAAATATGGGCTTATAGAAATAAAAAATAGTTAGTTGTGATTTAGTACAGATATAAGCTCGTTCATTATCCAAAATAGGATGTTAAATGCAGGTTGCTGAGGTTGTATTGATTTTTCATCTCAAAAAAGGTGAATACATAACGTGGACTGAGTGCAATTAACTAAAGTTTAAATGTCCCATATTTGGCTTCCACTAATATTTTTTTGTGATTTCAATTATCACCTATCGATTTGAATTTTTAAAAGGTTTTATAAAGACACCTGCATGGTGATCACTATGTTGGTACTGTACTAACATATCATACCCTATAAATTAAAAATTAAATAATTGACAAGCTAACTCTCAGTCTAAATTTTAAATGTTGATGTGACACTATTTAGGTGCTACGAAGCTACAAAGTTAAGGTGCACCATTATTGGTGTCTCTCACTTGGTTACTAACAAGCACGCTAAGAATTATAAATAGTGGAAGCGAGCCTAAGTGAATTGTTAGCCCAGAGTTGAATAAGAGCATTGAAATTCATCCATCCAAATTCAAACCCATTTGTATCCATACAAGGTAGTGGTGGCCCTCCTCTTAAGAAACTGATGGAAGCCCTGCTTGCCAATTAAACTTTGACTTGTATATAAGCCAAAAAAAATGTTAAGCTCAATAATTAAATTAAAAATAATAATGCCTAATAAGGGGCTTGGGACTGATGTCATTTTGAAAAAAATCATGAGTATCAAATGGAAGGTTCTTAATCCATGATGTATCAAACTCAGTAAGACCTTAGTGTTCTACATCTGCCCTTCATGGAAAAATAGAATGTTACATCCTGATTCTTTGCTAAGCAAACTATTTGATTATCCATGTATATTTATAGTTGAGAAATTTGGGTTTGGTTATTTTTAATTATGTTTTGAGATATATGTTGTTATGAGACAATATGATATTGCTTAGGTTATATGATTACATTGCTATGAGTTAGTTGTATTGTATATGTTTACATTACAAACATGTTGATTTGTTATTTTAACCATATTTTATGATGTATGTATACCATGGTGTTATGGTCTAAGTACCTATTTGTTGTGAGTTTGACGTAGGAGAACTTATCATTCAGAACGTGATGGAGGGAGAGCATAATCAAAAAGGGTGACATAGATAGTGATGTCAGAAGATGACAGAGAAATCAGCTAGAACCCTGCACACACCACGTTAGCTAACACATGTTAAAAGCATGATAAAGTGATTAGCATAATGTGTTTCGATGTCGTTTGCATTAGATAATTATTTTAAACATGGTTGTTAGCATAGTTTAGTTGGTTATTTAAAATTCATCTTGTGTGGCATGTGTGTATGTCCATAAATGTTTTGAGATTTGTGTAATTAAGATAAGTTTGAATTTATTGATTGAGTTATCATTAAACCATTTTGACATGCTAATGTAATTAACGAATATATATATTAATTATCAAATATGCTCTAATAAATCTAAAAAAGAAGAAAAAACAAAAAAATAAAATAAATGGAATAAAACTAAAGAAGAGGCAAGCTTTTTGAGAAAAGGGGAAAATATTTTAAAGAAAAGATTAAAAAAAGATAATAATAAAAATAAAGATAAATTAATAATAAAAGAGAATTTTCTGATAAAAGAAATATATTCATAAGAAAGGAATAAAACAAAAAAAAAATGGAATAAAACTAGAAAAAAACAAAAAGAGAGCTTTAAAAGAAAATCATACAGGAATGGATAGAAGGAAGATAGAGTGGGGCACAATTGGCGGGAGGTAAGGAGAAGGAAAACCATGAAAATGGAAGAATGATGTAGAGCAAATAAAAAAAGTAATATGTCATACTGCTTCAGCTAATAAGGTCTTGTGAGGTAGGCAATTTATACATTTTTGAATTCTATATTTTTCTGTAGTAATTTATGTATATACATGGATCTATATGTTATATTTTTATGATAGAATTAAAGGAAGTTATTGTTTGCTAGAAAATAGTAAATTGATACAGTGGCTTACGCTTTTACCTATAGTGATTTAGGAGGTGTAAACAATAATTCATGTTTGTTAATGAATAAACATTAGTCTACATTACATGGATCACTATGATTTTAGAAAATAATGTCTACATCTTTAGGCAACACATGATTTCTAAGACATAAAAACTGATATTTGGGTACTTGGTATGGATAAAGCAAAATGAATACCCTTAATCTCTTATCAGGTATATGACATAGTCTGTATATATAAATCAAATTGAATGTCATCTCAACAATCTAGAATAAACATTCTTTAATATATATTAATCAGATCACTAATTATCAACATACCTTTTTATATATTCAAGTAGTCGAATATGCCATAGCTAGTATATATCGTTGTATATATAGTTAACTAATGATTTTGTATGTATGTCTATAGTTAAAAATATTATTAATTGTTTCATATTAATATAGATCTATTTGATGTTAAAGAGTGGTGATTTTATTAATTGTTGTCGTTAACTTGTGTGTGTGTGTGTGTGTGATTACTATATGATTGGATCCTAACATATAATGAGTCACACAATTGTTGTAGTTATCTTATCATGCATCATACGATAGTGACAGGTATTAAAGTGACTCGATTACTGTGGGAATCCATATCAATATATCACTGAGTATTTACTTGGTAATATATCATAGCAATCAATGCCTTCTATAGGAATAGGTAGAAAAGAGTTTATACCCGTAATACACCTCTTTATAGTGATCTGGGTAGCTATTTTATAGCTATATAATAGATAATTTGAGTATTGATGAAATATTAGATTTTTGAAGAACATGAACTGTATAATATTTTACTTAAGTCAATCTACATAATAATAGTGTATTTACACTCACTAGGCATAGTGCAACACAATGTCGACCTAGTTCTTTATGAAAATATTGAATTATAAGATAGATTTATGGACTGTATTTTGGACGGCGACCCACCATGAAGCCCAATTTTAATTAATAATAATACTAGACAATGTAATCTTAGAGTTAATAAGAAACAACTACTAGTGAATTCGTGGTATATAATGCCATGCTATTGTTACTATATATATTAACTAATGTAAACAATGACACAATAAAATAATATATAAATATAGGGTACTAATATATATTGTTTACATTATAAATACAATAGGATAAGTTATCCATGACTGTTGTAGAATATGTCATTCAATATGATTGTCTAATGAAATTATTATCTCTATATGCAAGAGTATAAAAATATTAAGGACTGTTGTTAAGGCATCTCAAATCGTAGTATAATGCTCTATCATTGAATTATTTAGATCAATATTTTTTGGGGGGTTTTATATTCATGTTTTATCTTATCATAAAAAGCATGAGGAATATAATGCCTAGGGTGGATGAATGCCTATCTTTGACTATATATTGAGGAGTTAATTGGAAGAATGCTTACAATAATTTGCCTACTCCTAATGATAAATATAAAGGTTATAAATGTACTTTGGGGATGTGTGTCAATATTATGACTGTAGATAAATATATGTGGTTTAGTATATCAAAATTTATACCATTATATAAATAAGACATGTGTAGTATGAAGAACTCAACATAGTCTTTCATTATTCTATGTTAAGCTTTATGATATGATTGAGATGACTTATTATATGTAGCAAGTGAAACAAACTTGTTGTGTTGATATAAAATTATAATGAGCTATGTAATTATGAATAATGGTATGCTTAATGTGAATATAAGTATACATGTTCCTATTAGCATATACATGTACATAAGGGTGTGTTCTTCTAGTTATAGTTCCTTTGGTAGTTTAAAACAATGTTATAGCATTATGTATGATAGAACCTTATGTATGAATGCACACAACCCCTAAGAGTATAAATAATGCTAGAATGACATATTATGTATTTTTAAGGAACTGAGACTCTCTTTGTTATAACTAGTTGATTGAGCAGCAGTTTATGTTTTCATTAATTTATATTACATATTTATGATCGATTGTGATAATTAGTAGTTGTGCTAAAGTATACTAGACTATGATAATATGGGTTACCACATGTTATAGTATATTTACAAATTATTCATGATAATGAGAATTTTAGATGATTGTTGATGAATATATTGTTTTTATATTGATGAGTACTTGTATGTGATACATAGTGAAAATACGATTATTATGTACAAGGGTGTATTTATAGGTAGTATATCTTCATATCAATTTAATTATGAAATATAAATACATAATAACAATGAGTGTGTTGGATCATATGCCTATACTTATAGCTAAATGGATAGTTATGTTGAATCATAAGGTGTTTAAGGAACTGAAACTATAACCATATGGAAGCAGTCCTTAGAAACATAATTAAATTATTTAAATGAAAATTTATGGTATAATTTGATTATAGGTTGTCTGACTCTTTGAAAATTCCCTGACTGACTATTGATATATATACATACAGTGATAAAAAATGGTGAACGGTACATATTGTGAGTAGATTAAAATGCACAAGTGTTTAGACATATATAACATATATTAGTGCATTGTGATGTGTGCTTAAAAATTATTTATCTTGTGATTGTGAGTATGCAGTTTAAACATAGCATATACCCGATTGGTATAAGTTGTACTTGCTTTCCTATTATTTAAGATTTTAGACTTTTGATTCTTAAAATTTGTGGGACTGGTTATTTATGATTGAGTAGTGTGCGCATGTATAAATATCTATGATATTATGGGATGCCATAGAGTGTTTTCATTTTTAAATTATAATCTAAACGTATGTTATCCTCGGGTGGTACAAAATGTAATTAATATGTCTAGATTCTTTCATATGTTTGACTGACTAAATATATGTGTGTTGTATATTTATAAGAATAACATGTTGTATGATAACTAGTATAAAGTATTGTATTGTGTCTATTTACAGAGAATAGAGTGAGCAACCTAATAATATTATACCCGAGTCATATAACCTGAATGTGTTTCTTATTATTTTTATTATGGGATAGATTTAATGTGAGATTCATTCATATATTTGATAGGATAAATGTATGCTTTTTGATTATTCCTATGCTTAGCATGTTATGTGATATGATTGTTATTAGAATGTAAGTTGTATGAATCTTTTAGGTTATATTATATGTTAATCAATCTAGCATTGATGATACTGAGTAAGTAGTGAGATAGACTTCATTGACTTACTAGCATCATAATGTCAAATGAAGGCAATCTGATCAAGTGGTGTGTATGAATTTTGACTGATTTATAGATCACTATTATTTATTATTTAAAAACTTTGGCCAAAGTAATATTTAGTGAGACAATGTCATTTCATGAGTATGATTTACATGTTTATACTATATCTTGCAATAGAATATGTTTCTATGATACACCACATGTTTAGTTTTGGAAATGATACAACACACAAGTACTAGCTTGTCTCTCTAGATTCCCATGCCATCACTATCTACTCATCCGTGAAGGCAGGGCCATTTCTTGATAGGATTAGTGTGGGGGATCATTGGTCCGTTGTTGGTGTGGAAAAGTGCTCAAATAATACTCTCCCTCCCCACAAGAGTACTACTTTTGAGACAACACTTAAGATTATCATAGATACTAGAGTCCAAGAAACTATGCTCTAATGAGTTGTGTATCTTATATATGTACATTGTATTATATTGCATTTATTATTCAGACATTAATCTGATGAGATGTAATTATTTTTTATGTTGGCAGCAATGGCTGTATCGTTATACCAACTATGGCAAGCATTTGTAATTACTTTCCATATTGGTTATGATATATTTCATATGTTGATAGTGATCAATGACTGATAGGTGTCATATGCTTATTTACAATTATCACACTTAAATTATTTTTTATGATCATTGCTTAGATTCGTGTGGTGTAATCTATTTTTAGTATATGTGTTTAATTTATTAAAAAAATCATGTATTTCTAGTTAGCTCCTAGTAGGGTTGTTACATGGAATGGGGTCAAGCTTGAACCATTTATTTATTCAAAGAATAAAGCTGGGAAGGTGAAGGTGGATTCGCAGAGGCAATTCAAGGAGATGGTGACACATAGCTTTGTTACCTATATTGATAGAGAAATAAAAAATCCTTAGATGAGATTTGGTTGAAAAAAATGTGGTATGTTGCCACAAAGATGGATGAAGTAGAAGGAAAAGACATATCCAAAATTTTAAAGTCACTAATGCTCGACCCTAAGCAATTGGTTGGCCATCATAATGTGTTTGACATGGCTTAAGCACTGAGTGGTGTCAACTTACTTTTTAGTGCAACATGGACTTATTCTTTCCTTGAATAACCTATGGATTTGGAAACCCTTGTACACTCGGTGGGTTTAGAATTAGCAGATCACTACCATTTTATCTTGGTCGGGATTATGAAGATTCACAAAGAGCAAGTCTTTTTGGGTGAGCAATTAGGAACTCAGTTGCCTTGGGAATTCTTTTTATACTCTCCAACATGTCATCTGGATGATGATGAGGTAGCTCAAGGATCGATAGGTTCTATTCATATCAATGTTGTTGTAGCACATGCATTTGGGAAGGAGGTGGAAGTTCTTGATGGGGTCATAGTTTTAGATTATGATGCTTCCTCTGATCTATCTGTTGGTTTTGGAAATGTTATTTATATGACTACTTTTGGTGTAAGAGGGGTCTGTGTAATTTTCTCTCTCGATCTCCTCTTCTACATCTTCTTTGTTATGTTAACCGCTACATGCTAAATACAAGTTTCACTCGGTCAATAAATAAATGGTGTTTTGAAAGATCATGATGCTCTTGTGAAATAGTTGGGATTGGTTTGGGTTTTTTATTGAAGCTCTATTTTTTGACAAAAGATATTTTATAGTTTTGTTTTTGTTCTTCCCTGAAAAGATGGTTTTGAGTCATTGTTGGGACTCTATGCTCCTAATAATATTTTCAATTATAGGTAAGCTTTTTGCTAATTTCATATTCAGGTTTGAATCTTTCTTCTTAGTACTTAGAGGGTAGTCTCATGGAGTGGGCAACTGTAACTATGCAGTTGCAGGTGGTCCTATGCAAGTGTAAATATATTAAACTACAAAAAATAGAATATTTTTGTTAAAAATAGGAGTACCGATTGCATAAGAAAAATATTTTTAGAGATGAGTAGCAACTGGGAGGAAGTTGTAGTACGTGCAAAGAATGTTTACACTTTATAACCAATAAAAAGTGTTCTATAATTATTTTTTTAATTTAGTTTTTTATTGAAATCTTCATAAGACCGTTTCACTGCATACCTATTCCTAAATAGTCCATGCAATACCTACAACTATTTTTACAATTACAATGTTATGAAACCAAGATCTTAGTACCTTTTCTTTCAACTAATCGTTCTTTTTATTCTATAACAAGATCCTAATTACTTTTTAAAATATATATATATATATATATATATATATATATATATATATATATATATATTTATGTTTGTTTGTAATTTATTTATATTATATATAATTATAATAAATGACTCATGAAATAAAAACTAAAACTTATTATAAATATAAGATATTTTATCAAAATAATAATAAAATTTTACTGACATTATGATAAATATAACCAACCCGGTAATCTTTATGTTGTATTATTAACTTTACAATATTCAATGTAAATTATTCGTTATAAATTATTAATTTGTGAATAAGTATTCAGTGTAAATGATTTATTAATTATTCACAATGTATTAGCAATAAATCAAAATCCTATTTATGTAAGTGGTCGTTCCAATAGGCATGTTGTAAATTTAAATCCCATCTGTGTAAGTGGCCATCCCAATATGTGCATGTATAGTGGTCGAGGTGCAACGCCTACTTGCTACGATGCCCTGCTGTCTGCCTAACAGATTATGTTGTGCTACTGGCTGTGCATTCTATTTAATTAAGTCTTATCTGTCAAATTTAAAGTTGTAACTTCACATTGAAAGGGTTGTAGATTAATTGGTGAGGATTATAGTTATTTATATCCATCCATCAAAGTATAAATTTATCTATATATCTGATATGAAGAGTCAAGCAGTTAAGGTTGGGATCATGTCCTAAGCGATTTTGACGATGTAGATGCCCCTTATTCATTGTTGCTTAACCAAAGGAGCTAACTGATTTAAATGTATGCTTACTCGACATTATAAATCCACTATATATTTATTTATAAAATATGGACAAAAATACCAACATTATGTGATTCCATGTAATACCTTCACACATACCATAAAAAATAGTTACAAGTGCACCCACTCAAACAACATGTAAAGCATAAAGCATTAGTATTTTAAATATTATATTTATAAATATAATATTTAAAATAGTATAAAGCATTCAATTTTATATTGATTTTCAGTATAAATATACTTAAAATATCAAAAGATTATTTTTAAATATATTATAGGGATGACTCATCAAGATTAAATTGTGAAAATGAGGATTAACTAAAAATTTATAAAGATACTAATGACGTGTATAAATAAAAGAACAAATAAAATGTCAAAATGATAATGATAGATAAAATTTTATAGAATGTAGGGTTGAATTGTCAACTAAAGAATTGGAAGTTGAAAAGAGAAAACATGTTGATAAGATGAAAATAATTCGTGAACAAACATCTCAAGATGAATAATATGTGTCAAGAACAAGATCACAAAGACAAATGTGGTCATATCAATTGACTGAGACAAAAAAAAATCACATATAAGAACTTCATCACAAAGCATCTCAAAGGCACTATCGTCAAATGATTGTTGATGTTGAAATTAATTATGAAGAGGAAAACTCAATATCGATAGATGTGTGCTTGAAACACTAGATAATACAACTCAAGATACTGTTGGCCATTTTGGCCCACATAGTAAAGCTCTTGCATGGTTTGATGAAACAGTGGATCAAAGGCTTGAGAGATTATCCAAGCAAGGTTTTATAAGAACCCAGCAGTAGTGTTCAAGGATAAACTTGCAAGCCATAAGCTAAGTGCAAAATCTTTTATTCAGCTAAGTCTTTACTTTTTCAATCTTTTGGACTTTACGGGGACTAAGTGTTTATTTTCTTTCGGGGCCCTTTTTGGCTAAGTGTTGAATTCTTTCGAACAAGTTGTCCAAGACAAGGTTTTTGAAGTGATATTTCTTTTAGACAAAATGTCTGAAGCAAAAGACAAAGACCTTTTCTTTCAGAAAAATTGTCGCAAACAATTTTCTCGAATGGTAACTGTTTAATAAAATGGTCATCTTCAAAGCCGAAGGGTTCTTTGCAAAATTTTTGAAGGGTTCTTTCCTTTCGAAAAAGGTTCTTTGTAAAATTATGAAAGGTTCATTGTGAAAAATCTAAAAGGCACTTCTCGAGAAAAGGGGTCATTTTCACGACGGCCAAAGGGTATTTTAATTTCAAAAAGTGCATTTCAAGTGAAAAATAGGGCACTTTATAATTTTTTCGAAGGTCTATTTTCAAATAAAATTATTCAAGGCCAAAGAAAAGGGTTAATTCTTTTAGGAGAATTATCGATGAAAATAATAGTCCAAAGAAATGGCTAAAAACAAAAGTCTGAAGGAATTAATGATGGCCCCGAAAACATCAAGTTTGAGCCCCTACAAGTAGCCGTTGCCTTTACTCAAGTTTTTAAAAAAAAGTTCATCAAGATTACCACGAGCTTGATTCTTTTCAAGATCTAGCAAGGAGATCAACATACAAGAAAAGACCAAGTTTTCAAAAGGATCCTAGTGGGATTTTGATAGCCAATCAACAAAAAAAGATGAGGATTTCTCCTTTTAACTCTGATGACATGATCTACAACTCGCAGTCAGAACATGTATAGTGGTCAAACTAAGAATATATGCATCCAGGTGGAGAAACATACATGCAAAGTGAAGAAGCACACCAAGTTTTAAATGTAAAATATCAAATCATTTACACTTGGCAAGAACATGCAGCTACCCATGACACGGCTCTCTCAATGCCAATCAAGGGAGACTTGAATGCACGAGGGGCTAGAGGAGATTGGTGGTGATCTTGGATGGCTCATTCCATGGTCAAGGCAGTTGCAAGGACATAGTGGTGGTTACAACCATTTATGACCTCTCTCTCCATTTTCTCACTCAAGCCCCCTCTTCTCTCATTCCTTTTTGCTATATGTACAGGCTTTTGAGCCTAAAAAGAGATCCCTCGACTGGTAATAGAGTGACTCTATCAAAATTGCTTTGTAAACACTCTCTTGAAGCAATAAGATGAATTTTTTGATACTAGTTTGAAGTCAAGTGTACATTATTGGAGTTTAACTTGCAGATGTATGCCCTTTTTCATCATCTGTATATTCTCTATGTATCTTGCTTTAATTCTTTTAGTTCCTTACAGGTTGTGTGAAGTGTTAGACATTGGTGCATTTCTTGAAGTGTCACACGTTTATAATGTCTCATACAGACCTATTTCTTTTTGTCCTTCAAATTTCAGGGTTTCCCTTCGACCTCCACACAAAATACTCATGCTTGTGGCCTTGAGATAGGATCAAATTAGTCTGTGTCTTGGTTAGGTTCATTAGTAGTTGTTAAGGTTTTCAGGTTGAAATTGGATCATTTCATATTTTGGTGCATCACCATCCTTAGCTTATATTTCCCTTTCATGTTATCTTTCTCTCCCTTTTCCTTAGTTAGTAGTAGATTTTAGTGTGGAAAATGAACTGAAGTGAAGCATATGAGGAGCTAGCCTCCTTAAAAATCCTAGAGGTTCAACCTCATTACAGGATACCCATAGATTGAGGTTGTTCCAATATTGTAGCTAGGAGTGAGAGAGCCTAAAAAACTCTCCCACAAGGGTACAATTCTAGCCTACAATAGTTTATGGCATGCTCAATGGGACTAATTTAAATAAAGATTGGTCAAGTTTGACGTTAGTTCAATCAGTTTGCAGTGGTTGTAACTTTCATCTTTTAGTATCTGATGACTCTGAAGAACACTCAGCAATCTGGTAGCAGAACAATAACTATCTTTCATGCCAAAGGTGACTACATGATCAGCTTCTAGAGGTATTCCTTTTGAGTTTGTTGAACTCCCCTTAAATTTAGTCAAAAGGTTAAGGTTCTCCCATACTCACCCATACGTAGGAAACTATTTTCTTAAACCAGTCATTAGGTATACCTACACAAAAAGACCTTTGTTAGCCCTTTTGTTACCATGATTCCCCAAAAATCTTTTTTAGGCTTTAGTGGTGAAAGTCCTTTGAATCTACCACAATACGATCCTATGCCAGTAGCAGATCTCAAAAGCATCCCATATTTTATAGGATACCAAGCCATAACCCCTGTTGAACACATCAATGACAGCCAATTTTTGCAATATACATAATGTTGTTGCAAAAAATATAGATATTAGACTATTAGATGTATCCCTTAAGGGAAAAGATTTAGATTAGTATAGAGGCTTAGCTCCTAATTCTATTCAATCATGGATCAGTTAGGAGAGGCCTTGTGTAAAAGATTTGTAGACAAGAGTGACTATATTTTTCACTAGAAAAATAGCTTACCACCATCAAGAAAGTCCCCCATAAAGTCATGCAAGACTTCAACACAATATTTCAAAAAGCTTAGGACAGAATTCCAGCCTCTATGAGACTGTCCCCTAACTTTGAATTCTTATACTACTTAAATCTCTCAATAGTGATATAGTTGTAATGGTCCAATCCATGGGAGGGGACATATTGCCAAATGCTTATGAGGTGGCTATTAAAGTAGCAAATTGCCTAGTTCAGGCTGGCAAGCTTGCTCCTAAACCCCCAATGCCTCTTATCCCTGAGATTAGACCACCCCCTGTGGTTATTCCCCCACTTGATGTTATTCTTCTAACTCCAACAATTGATGTTATACCTTCACCTAAGTAGGAAAAGGCATCCAATAGTGGATCAAGTGATTCCCAAGAGCAAAAAAACTACCTAGGACTTAAGAGCATGTTCCAATCCTTAGAAAATGATGTGGTAAATATTAAAAGGTAGCAAGCTCAGTTCAATAAACCTTATCAAGCTCCATATCAGCCTCACCAACAATCTTATCAAGGGAATAGACCACCCTTCAATGGAAATTTGCAAAACCAAAACTGTGAGCAAGGGCAAGGACAACCTAGCTACAATAAGCAGAGCAACTATAACCCAAATGCCGTAGGCTCTTCCAACTCCTTGGTTTGTATTCAAAATAATATGGCTTAAGAGGTTAAAGGGACCATACCTTGGAATCAATCTTTTGGGCAACCCATTATCCCAACTAATAGTTTTAACTAGGCATTCAATGACCAATGGAAACAAGTTGTTGCTTATGGATACAATCAAGATCTTATGACTCAAAACACAGAGATCCCCATGATGACAAAACCAGGATAGTCTCCATAGGACCAAGGATCTAATCAGGTACCAAACTAGTTGGATGCTACAATGGTTATCAGTGAGCAAGAAGAGTGTTATGCACTCAATCAGTAGGCTAGTTATAGCCAAGTATACATTCTAGTGGTAGCTAATACAAGGTTCAAAATAAGGAATAGAGATGGTAATCAAGAGGTGGTCAAGCATCCCCCTACTATCACTCCATTATTGTCTAAGCCTAATGAGCCTGCTATCACTCTAAAGGTCCCGACACCTCCTAAAAATTTGAATCAAGAGAAAGCTTTTGACCCATAAAAATTGTGAATTTAATAAACAATAGTAATGGCTCCCAAAGCTCAGGCAATGATTGGTGATCCACCAATCAACATTGTTGAACAAATGAAAAATATTAATGTGAGTGTGCCAGTGTGGGACGTGATTTCCATACCCGGTCAAGTGGACATCCTTCAAGAAGGTTTGTCCAAGATAGGTGTTACAACAACTACAAGCAAACAACCAAGAAAAGAAATTGAGGTCCTCACCAATGCAAGCCAAGATCCTATGGGAGAAGGATCAAGTAAGGTGGTCAAACCTCCTCTATTCTACATTTTATTAATCACTGGTGATTCCTTGGTGTTGACCATTTTTGGTCCAACAGGCCAAAAATTAGTCCCCTTCTTTCCCTGTTATTCTAAGCCAGTTCATTTCTTGATTTTGCACAAGTTTGGAAATTTCTACGGACTCTGTAGGCACAGTTTCTACAAACTCTGCAGGGATTTCTACAGACTCTACAGGGATTTCTACAAGCTCTGTAGAGAGTTTCTACAGACTCTGCAGAGAGTTTCTACAAACTCTGTAGAGAGTTTCTACGGACTCTACAGGTAGAGACAAGTTCCCACTTAGGCGCAAATGGACCCATTCCAAGTGCCCTTTCGGAGGGCAGTTCGAGACTTAAGTGCCCTTGCAGAGGGCAGGGAACATTTGCAAGGAGCCCATAGAGAAAGCCGAAAAGGTAAGTTTCCTTCAAATTTTTGTTTAAGGCAAAGAAGAGAATTTCTTTAGACAAAATGTCCAAAGGAATTCCTTCAGACTTTTTGTTTGAAGAAATTATTCGAAAGAAAATACCACCGCGAAAAAGACAAGTGATTTCTTTCAGACTTTTTTCTGAATGATTTCCTTCAGACAAAAAGTCCAAAATAATTCAGGAAAAAGCCGCGGGTAAAAAACTTGAAGAAAGTCTCTGAAGGAAAGGAACAAGCAAGACAATTCTTGCAGACTTTTTATCAGCGAGAAAAGTAGCTGAGAGGAAATTTGCGGGGAAAGTGGCCGAGTAAAAGCTTGAGGAAAAACTCCAAAGAAGCGATCAAAAGAATTCTTGCATACTTTTTGTCTGCGAGAAAGTTGGCCAAGACAAAAGCCTGATCGAAGCAGAAAAGGCTGAAACAAAGGAAAAGCGCTGAAGAAATTCCAAGGGGCGATGGGCACGTGAACGTCAATTTTACACCAGAAAAGGCTCAAGAGCAGAAGCTGCCAAGTGTTGTCTGTTGGGACACATGATAATTTGCCTCTAAAAGCAGCAGAACGTGCCACATGTCCCTTGCAAAACCTGGCAGAGCATGACAAGTGTCTACATCTGAGCCCCAAAGCTCCTTTCAACAAGCTTCCCTTAGAGTTCCACGGAGGGTGCCAAGTGGCAACTGCAGAAGGCTTTGACATGTTTTTTTCTAAGAGTAGTGGAACATGCCACGTGTCCCCTGCAAAGCCTGATGGAAGATGACAATTGTCAACATCCGCAGACTCTCCCTTTTGTTCAGTAAAGATTGTGGTGGGCCCTGGGTGAACTGCTAAAGAGAGCAGAAGCTGCGAAGTGTCATCATCTGTGATGAATCTGAATGAGTTCTGAATGCTTCTATATTGTTTTTAAAGCTCAGCAGAATCTGCCATGTGTCATCTTTTGTAGGACCTTCAAAAGGTGCCTAAAGCTTCTATAAACTCAGTAGATGCTACCACATGTCCTGCCTATTATAGCAGTAGAACACGCCATGTGTCACTAGTTGAGATCAGTGAAAAGCAACCAAGGTAGGCTGGAAAGACAAAAAAATAGTAAAAAGAAGGGGCAAAAGAGCCAAGTGCAGAAACAGACAAAATAGTCCAAGTGGTGAAGGAAGGCATTGACTCAAGGAGTTATTCCAGTGGTTGGCACAGTATCTGTAAAGTG
This sequence comes from Torreya grandis, assembly GCA_037957365.1. Taxonomy (NCBI): domain Eukaryota; kingdom Viridiplantae; phylum Streptophyta; class Pinopsida; order Cupressales; family Taxaceae; genus Torreya; species Torreya grandis. The sequence continues at coordinate 3,483,750 of JARHVA010000571.1, read as the reverse complement.
GTCATCAAAGGGCATGAGCAGTGAATGGTGCAACCTATTTTCTTCATTTCACATTGATGAGTAGACAAGCTGCGTAAATGCCTTGAAGGAGTAGTCTATTTACAAAAAAGAGGCATGGCCCATGCTTTCACATTAATGTTGGAATGCCAAAGTCAAAGTAGGAGCCGACAATCAAACGACTTCCTCTTCCCAAGGCTCGAAATGCACATGGGCAACTTGAAAGAAGAGTGCCAAAGTCTTTTCCTTCTCTCTCTATATATTGTAAACTTCTCATTTTGAGGAAGATCCCATCTCTTAACTTGTAAGGCAAAGCTCTACCCAAAAATCTCTGAGTTTGTAAGGCAGAACTCTACCAGATTTTACCTTGAATCAAGACTTAGCAATTTTTACCTCCATTTGATCTTGCACTCATGCATATGTCTATGTTTTCTTTTTGTGTGAAGTCATTTTCTTTTATGCTTTCACAGAACAATTCCATGTCTAGTGCATTATGAAGTTTCCTCTTGTGCAGGTCTGCCAGAAGTGTCTACAACAGGTATATAGGCACATGTGAATAGGCTGCCAAAGTGTGTCTCAGAACACCTTTGACAGTTCTTCCTCCCTGTATCTCTACGAACCCCTGACTCACTGATACAGAAGAGTCTGCCACATTAGATGAAGTGTATGACAGCTTCTTCTTGGTGAAAAGTGTATGTTCGGGCTGAGTGGATCAACTTTTTTGGTGTATCAACTTTTAGTTTAGGTTTAGGTTCTGTTTTCAGCATCTTTCTCTCTTTTCATCCCCCCCTTTTTTTTATTTGTTAGCAGTAGGGAATCTAGGACTTAAAAGATATATCGAAGGGAGCTAGCCCTTATCTAGAGACTCTCCCCCCAGTTTTTCTAGTCCCACAGGCAAGAGAGGAGTTTCCATTGTTGCATGTGGAAGGCAGGAGCTCGACCTCCTATCCAGGGTGCAATCCACAACGTCAACAATTTTTGGCAAACCTAGTGGGACCAACTAGGACAAGTTTGGTCCAAAGAGTTGAAGAATTTTTGGTGTGTTCTTTGACCAACCAACCTCTGGAGGCTTTTCATCAACACCAATGGCGACTTTGAGTTGAATCAACTGGTTAAGTAGTCTAGGTGCCATCAATAAATCTCATTTTTTGTATGTATAATCCCATTGATAAGAATCATGGACTTTGTATTCCTTCGTATAACTTTGATCAAGTTCAGACTTTTTATGCAATCACCTCAAGCAGATCTCCTATTTGCCCTTCAATCATAAGGGAGGTATCACTGGAGTTTGAGAAGCAGGTGATGGAGATAGATAGATTGAAAGATCAACATAGATATCAGCAAGAGCTGATGTATAAAGAGGAGTGTTTGTTCAGGCAAGCTCAGGCCTTGCAATCCATGGAGGAGGAGGTAAAAAAATGGAGGAATCCATTCATGCAAGGCAGTCAGCCTTGTGTTCCCCCTCCTATTTTAAATAAAGCCCCCTCTTGTGCACCAAATCCTTTCTATCAGATAGCACTTGTTCATTTTAGCTCATCTAATGCATCAATCAATCCTGCTCTTAGCCCCGTGCACCTAGCCTTCAAACATCAAAGGGAACTAGAGCAACCTCCCATGGAGATGAACCTTCTAAATTCCTCAAATTGTGAATCTTCCTTTGGAGGGAACATTATGAACCAACACATCTCTCTTAAACCTACTCCTAATGATCATGATGATTCCTATGACCTCCAAGAAAGGTTCTTCCAAGAAAATCTAGCCAGGAGAATTGCAGAGTTGGAATCCAAAGCGAGATTCCTCAACCAACGTGTGATAGACCTGTTTGAACACACTCCATCTACACACCTCTAAGAGAGCTATCAAGCCACACCTGATATAGATGAAGTGTTGGCCAAATGGAAAGAGGAGAATCATTTGATTCTAGCTCAAGGACTGCCTCCTCTTCCACATGGTTTTTTCACTTCACCCCTTCTCAAGCAGGAACTTATTTTGTAGGAGGCAAGTGAGGAGTAGAAGATCCAATCTATAGTTTCCCAAGAGGCTATCATGAGTGATAAAAAATGAGAAATCATCATCGATCCTCTTGTTGAATACATCATCGATAATAGAGAAGACACAGGGCATGCATACATGCAGATGTTCCAGCAATATGAAGAGGAACGTAAGCATGGTGAGCTCTCTCCTCTTTTTTTTGATGAACTTCCTTGTTACTTCGATGAGGAGGATGACTATGCCGAGGAGCCTGAGTTGAAGGAGGATCAGATGAATGTCTTTGAACAACTAGAGACCCTGATCCTTGAGCAGGAAAAGGAGAGGCCAGTTCACCTTGAGGAAAGCCTTGAAGAAGAGAGCTTTGAACAAAAAGGTGATGTTTTATGGGATGAGCAATCAGTTTGTGATCCATTTTAGACATCACAATAGTCACCCTTCTTCAAGAAGGCCATGAGGGAGTAGAGGATGAGTTTGACAGGGTCTTCAACGAAGCAGAAGAAAACGGGTCAAACCATGATGCACTGCAGAGGGACTATGCATATCAAAGGGCTTATGGTGATGAGCCAATAGCCATTTATTTCTTGGTGAAATGCACCATCATGAAGGACCAGAATTTGACAAGCTTCCAAGGACAAGAAAAGTACATATATGTTGGGAGCATGTTTGATTTTGATCCACTCAGATGCAAGCCAACCAAGGTGACAGGCAAGAGGAGCAGGTCACCAAGTATCAATTCCATTCAGCCACTTGTCTGGCACCATAAGTTTCCTTGCCAAGAAGGGGACTTAAGAAGTTTTTCCTTTGATCCAAGAGGGAGGCAAATATACCTGGTTAGTTGTATATAGTAGTTTGCTTTCAGTTTTCTTTCCCTGTTTTCCCTAAGTTATGTTTGCACAAGTAGTGTTTTTAGCCTTATGTGTGTTTTCCTTTGTGTTTGGGGTAAAAACTTCATGATTGATTCTTGGATCTATCAAAGCTGTTGCTAACCTTTTCAAGTTACTTTTTGACTCCATGCCCAATGGACTTTAAGGCAACTAGTCTCTAAACATAGCAGGCATGCTTCCCCTGGGAGTCACCAATTTGTTGACCATTTTTGGTCCAATAGGCCAAAAATCGGTCCCCTTCTTTCCCTACTATTCTGAGCCAGTTCATTTCTTGATTTTGCACAAGTCTGGAAATTTCTACAGACTCTACAGGCACAGTTTCTATAGACTCTGCAGGGATATCTATGGACTCTGCATGCATTTCTACGGACTCTGCAGAGAGTTTCTACGGACTCTGTAGGTAGAGACAAGTTCCCACTTAGGTGCAAAATGGACTCATTCCAAGTGCCCTTGCGGAGGGTAGTTCAAGACTTAAGTGCCCTTGCAGAGGGTAGGGAACTTTTGAAAGGAGCCCATAGAGAAAGCCGAAAAGGTAAGTTTCCTTCAAATTTTTGTTTAAGGCAAAGAAGAGAATTTCTTCGGATAAAATGTTTGAAGGAATTCCTTCGGACTTTTTGTTCGAAGAAATTCTTTGGAAGAAAATCCCTCCATGAAAAAGACATAAGCGATTTCTTTCGGACTTTTGTCTAAATGATTTCCTTCAGACAAAAGGCCCAAAAAAATTCAAGAAAATGTCCCAGGTAAAAAACTCAAAGAAAGTCTCCGAAGGAAAGGAACGAGCAAGACAATTCTTGCAAACTTTTTGTCTGGGAGAAAAGTAGCTGAGAGGAAATCTACAGGGAAAGTGGCTAAGTAAAAGCCTGAGGAAAAACTCCAACGAAGTGATGAAAAGAATTCTTGAGGACTTTTTGTCTGCAGGAAAGTTGGCCAACACAAAAGCCCGATCGGAGTAGAAAACGTTGAAACAAAGGAAAAGGGTCAAAGAAATTCCAAGGGGCGACGGGCCCGTGAATGTCAATTTTACACCAAAAAAGGCCTAAGAGCGGAAGCTACCAAGTGCCATCTGCCGTGACACATGATAATTTGCCTCTAAAAGCAGTAAAACATGCCACGTGTCCCTTGCAAAACCCATTGGAACATGACAAGTGTTTACATTCGAGTCCCAAAGCTCTTTTCAACAAGCTTCCCTTAGAGTTCTGCAAAGGACACCAAGTGGCAACTGTAGAAGGCTTTGACATGTTTTTTCTAAGAGTAGAAGAATGTGCCACGTGTCCCTTGTAAAGCTCGGTGGAAGTCGACAAGTGTTAACGTCTGCAGACTCTCCCTTTTGTTCAATAAAGAATATGGTGGGTCCCAGGCGAATTGCTAAAGAGAGTAGAAGCTGCAAAGTGTCATCATTCGTGATGAATCCAAATGAATTTTGAATGCTTCTATATTGTTTCTAAAGCTCAGTGGAAGCTGCCATGTGTCATCTTTTGCAAGACCTTCAAAAGGTGCCTAAAGCTTCTATAAACTCAGCGGATGCTGCCACGTGTCATGCCTCTTTCAACAGTGGAACACGCCACATGTCACTAGTTGAGATCAGCAAAAAGCGGCCAAGGAAGGCTGAAAAGACACAAAAATTTTGCAAAAGTAAGGGGCAAAAGAGCCAAGTGCAAAAATGAACAAAATAGTCTAAGTGGCGAAGGAAGGCATCGACTCAAGGAGTTATTCCAGTGGTTGGCACAGTATTTATAAAGTGGTCATCAAAGGGCATGAACAGTGAACGACGTGACCCATTTTCTTCATTTTGCATTTATGAGCAGACAAGCTACGTAAATGCCTTGAAGGGAGCAGTCCGTTTGTAGAAAAGAGGCGTGGCCCATGCTTTCACATTAATGTTGGAATACCAAAGTCAAAGCAGGAGCTGACAATCAAACAGCTTCCTCTTCCCAAGGCTCAGAATGCACATGGGCCACTTGAAAGAAGAGCGCCAAAGTCTTTCCCTTCTCTCTCTATATATTGCAAACTTCTCATTTTGAGGAGGATCCCATCTCTTAGCTTGTAAGGCAAAGCTCTACCCAAAAATCTCTGGGTTTGTAAGGCAGAACTCTGTCGGATTTTACCTTGAATCAAGAGTTAGCAATTTTAACCTCTATTTGATCTTGCACTCACGCATATGTCTATGTTTTCTTTTTATGTTAAGTCATTTTATTTTATGTTTTCGCAGAATGATTCCAGCATGTCTAGTGCATTGTGAAGTTTCCTCTTCTGTAGGTTTGCCAGAAGTGTCTACAACAGGAATATAGGCACATGTGAATAGGCTGCCAAAGTGTGTCTCAGATCACCTTTGACAGTTCTTCCTCCTTGTATCTCTACGAACCCGTGACTCACTGATACAGAAGAGTCTCCCACATCAGATGAAGTGTATGACAACTTCTTCTTGGTGAAAAGTGTATGTTCGGGCTGAGTGGATCAACTTTTTTAGTGTATCACCTTTTAGTTTAGGTTTACGTTCTATTTTCAGCATCCTTCTCCCTTTTCATCCCCCCCTTTTTTTTATTTGTTAGTAGTAGGGAATCCAGGACCTAAAAGATACATCGAAGGGAGCTAGCCCTTATCTAGAGACTCTCCCCCCAGTTTTGCTAGGCCCACAGGCAAGAGAGGAGTTTCCATTGTTGCGTGTGGAAGGCAGGAGCTCGGCCTCCTATCTAGGGTGCAATCCACAATGTCAACACTTGGTACATAATTGCTTGGTGGATACTGGAGCTAGCACTATAGTAATGCCAAAGTCTATAGCTGATCAACTAAACCTCAAATATGAGCCACATACTAAGGGAGTTTTGCAACTTGATGGTTCTTCCACAAAGCCATCTGATATTATCAAAGGTCTCATCTTGACCTTGCATGCTTGTCCTAATGTTTTAGTGGCTCAAGATGTGTTGATCCTTGATGTAACTTCTCACTTTGCATTATTCATCTCTAGAGAAATCATAGCCAAAATTGAGGGTTATTTAGCAACATATTGGTCCTACTTTGCTTTTAGAACAAGGTATGGGACTAAGGTATCAATCAAGGATGAGCCCATTGCACAATTTCACATTGAACCCCATCAACTAGATAGCATAAACCTCAATTGTATTATCCTTGACGAGGATGAATTTAAAATTGGTCAAGAATTGAATACTTATCTTGAGGAGATTTTAGACTTATTTTTGGATGAGCTATGGGGGGATAATCAATTTCTCAACTCTTTGTAAGGTGTTGAAGAAAGAGACATGGGTGTCTATTTTTTACATGAAGAAAATCAACTCATGCCTTCCCTTATTGGACCCAAAGAAGACCTCAATGGTATGTGGAAGTTGTTATTTGATGGTTCAAATAGAAAAAATGGAGTAGGTTCAAGGGAAATGATGGTTTCCCCTTCCGATGATAAGTATTTTTCTTGTTAGAGGCTCCATTTTAGTTGCTCCTCCAATGCAACAAAATATGAAGGCCCAATCCATGGCCTCCAATCGGCCAGTAAGAGGGGAATCAAGAAATTGCAAGCATATGGAGATAGTGAGCTTATAGTGGACCAAGTCAAGGGCCTAAACATTAAAAATAATCCTTTGATGAGGTCCTACAAAAATAGAGTATGGGACCTAATTGAAAATTTCAAAGCCTGTAACATTCAAGTTGTGCCAAGGAACTAGAATTAGCATGCTGATAGATTGGTAGATGTGGGAGCCCAATTTGATATTCCAAGTAAGCCAAAAGAGGCTAGGGTTCAGCCACATGTCAAAGTGATGGTGAGGCCATCAGTACCAGAGAATGAAGCCCACTGGCACATCTTCAAAAATGACAAACAAATTGTTTGTTTCTTACAACAAGAAGTAGAGTTTTCCTCTACCAACCAAGAAAAATTTAAACATCAGTATGATGATCAAATTGTTCAACTAAAGTCTAACAAACTTCTTAAAGGGTTGGTCACCCTTGAAAGTCTTTTCCATGAGGGAGACCATATAAGGAAGGACAAGGTAGTGATGTCAACTGATGAGGATAACTATGAAAGAGTCCTTATTTTCAAGGACAAGCTGCTCAAGCTTGGGAAGGTAAATAATGAGGCAGGAAGACACGATTTCATTGAAATTTGTAAGGAATATTCAGACATCTTCGCTTAGGAATATAGTGACCTGAAAGGTTTTGATCTAAAGTTGGCCCAACATACTATATAACTAGAGGCCAATGTTAAGTTTGTGAGGCAAAAACAAAGGTCTATTGACCCCAAAATAGAAGAGCTTATGAGGAGAGAGCTGACCAAGTTAATTGAATCCAAATTTCATCTTTCCCATCAAGTACTTGTCATGGGTAGCCAATTTGGTGCATGTAAGGAAGAAGAATGGAGAGACTAGGCTGTGTGTTGACTTTAGAGATCTGAACAGGGTCTCCTTAAAGGACCATTACCCTCTACCATCTATGGAGCAACTTCTTCAAATAGTTGCACGTTCAGAGTGTTTTTCTCTTTTAGATGGATACTCAGGATACAACCAGGTGTTAGTAAAGAAAAAAGATCAGTACAAGACTACCTTCACCAAAAATGGGGCACATATGCGTACCAAAAGATACCTTTTAGCTTATCATAATTTGGGGCAAATTTATAAAGAGCCATGGACATGGATTTCCAAGGGCTGCGAAATCAAATGGTGCTGGTCTACTTGGATGACATCACAATTTTATCCAAGTATGCCAACAAACACATGGACCACCTAAGGTTGATCTTTGAGAGATGTAGAGAGTATGGGATTTATTTGAATCCCAAGAAGTGTGTGTTTATTGTGCATGAGGGAAAAATTATGCTTGTGGCCTTGAGATAGGATCAAATTTGTCTACATCTTAGTTAGGTTCATTAGTAATTGTTACGGTTTCTAGGCTAAAAGTGGATCATTTCATATTTTGGTGCTTGACCATCCTTAGCTTAGATTTTCCTTTCATGTTATATTTCTCTCCTTTTTCTCTAGTCAGCAGTCGATTTTAGTGTGGAAAACAAGCTGAAGTGAAGCATCTGAGGAGCTAGCCTCATTAAAAATTCTAAAGGTTCAAATTCATTATAGGATACCCACAGCCTGAGGTTGTTTCAATATTGTAGCTAAGAGTGAGAGAGCCTAAAAAACTCTCCCACAAGGGTGCAATTCTAGCCTACAACAGATACAATGAATGTCGATGTTGTAAATAATGTAGAAAATAATATAGATAAGAAGAGGCAAGATTTCAACATAGAATAGGAAGACGAATGCAAAATAATAATTTAGAAGAAGAGAAAATATCACAACCTAAAAGAAGATGAAGATTGCGAGATTAAAAAATTATAAGAGAACAAAATATAACTAATACCAATGGGGTGTTTAGGAAAGATTTGAATATTATGCAAATGATTTTTTGGACATGGTTTAGATAATCTTGCTTCACCAAGCATGTGCTACATTTGTCAAGAAATGTTTCTCGAACACCTAAAGGCATTATATGCAATAGATGTTGACAAGAGAAAGACCATCATCAATTTTCAACATCAAAAAATATGGATCTTGGACCACAAGCAGTAGAACTTACAAATTTAACACAAGTTGAGGGCATGTTAATACCCTGTATCAAGTCAATCCTACAAGTGACACATGCAACTATATGTAAATATAAATATAAAAGATATATAATAAGTTTTCTGCAAGAAGTAAAATAGAATTTTAAGGTTTTACCACATTGAATAAAAGATTTGCCGATGATTATATTCCAAAGGAGGGATCAATGTGGAACAAATTACAACTTTACTATTAATAGAGAGCAAGTTTATAAAGGAATTAAATATAAACTAGAACATGACAAGTTCTATTCAGTTTTTAGATTGATGAAAATGCACTCAATGATCTTCCACTTTAATCCGATGAAAATATTTTTAACCAATTAAACTCTGTCTATATGCAATGTGATTCTGATTAAAATGAAGTTGTATTTGTAGGTCCACTAATGGAGATGGATGAAGGAAATATCATTGGTCACACAACATCAATGGCCTCTAAATGACCCCATGCCCCAAGAGAGATGAAATAATCCATGCATGGGTAAATAACCCAGATGCGGATCCTAGAAAATTGATTGAACTTTAAGTTCTAAATAAAAACAAGCACATGATATTATTATGACACATTATCATGCAATTCAAAATAATTTTCCATTATGAAAGAAAATTCAAGGAACAAACAAAAACAAGAAAATCATATCTAATTGGTGCCATTTATCAAGCACTTCAAGATGCAATATTCCCAAAGCATTCTATATTTCTATTACTTTCACCAACTGGTGTTGCAACATTCAATATTTGTGCCTCAACTATCCATGCATAACTTCAAATCCAAATCAAATTTTTTGATGAATTAGAAGGAACAAGACTTACAAATTTCCAAGAATATATCTACCATATAAAATACACATCGATTGATGAAATGAGCTTCATCGGACAACTTTTTCTACAAAACATAGACTCTAGACTATGTCAAACATTTCCTGAAAGTGCAAATATAAGTTTTGGTGGTATATGTATGATTTTAGTTGGAGATTTGGATCAACTTCCTCTTTTTAGTGATAGACCACCACACAATAATAACAAACGTGTAAAACTATTATGGGAAATCAAAATAGTTGGTATTTTGGATAAAATATTTAGACAATAAGGAGAAAGCAGGGATCAACAAAGGATTCATCAACTTCTCAAAAATATGAGAGATGCAAATATGACAATTGATGATAGGAATATATTGATGATAAGAACCAATGTTGGAATAGATAGATCCACCAATGAAGAATTTGAAAATTGTACTCATTTATTTCCACAACGATAATGTGCATAACCAGAATAAAAAAAATTATATTCACTAAATAGACCTATTGCACATAACATTGCATCCAAAGTAGGAAGAGCCAATGCACTAGCAGGAGGTCCAAATGATGAACTTAATGTGGAGTTATTAATTGTAAAGGATGCAAGGGTCATGTTAACTTCCAATCTTTGGATAGAAACATGTATTGTAAATAGAGATCTATGGTGTATTATAAGTATAATATACTAACCTGGGAGTGCCCCACCAAAACCACAGACATATGTTATGGTCAATTTTGAAAATTACTCAAGAATACCATATGAAGATGAAAATCCATATATAATTCTAATTGTATCAATACAAAGGGGACACACAAACCAACTACACTTACGGTCGATTTGGGCATTAACAATACATAATTCACAAGGTGTGACTATTTTAAAAGCCACAATTGATATAGGTCAAAAATAAAGAACAAGATTAACATTTATGGCTATATCTCGTGTAAATTCCTTAGAAGGACTAATAATTTATAGATGGCCGCTATGAAAAGTTGAAAATGGAAAATAAATTTCCAAATGGAGCGCTAAGGAAGAGAGATTGAAATTCTTGGAGGATAAATAATGTCATTTGCTTATCACAAATTTTCCATCTATGTGATTTAAATTTTTAGTGTTATAGAGTTTAAACACTAGGTTGTTAAAGGGTTTGAATTTATTAAATTAGGATAGATGTATGTAATAATTATATCCACTAATTTATAATAGAATTGACTTAGTTTAAGCTTTCTAAAAATAGAAATAAATAATGTAAACAAGTACTTAGCTAGAATTTGACTGAGACGAAGATTTGAAAGATACAAATTGGGACAAGAACTGATATGAGTGTCACGGATAGGGTCCAGGTATCAAAACCCTTCCTGGACAATAACACCCTAATTGGATAGTAGCACCATGTGGCGTTAGTGTCCCTATTTTGGTGATAGTTTCCTTTATGCATAACTATTCTGAGCTTTTGTATGAACTTTTGTCTAGGTATTCCAAACTTATTCTTGTACATATGAGTTCTAGTTACCTATAGGTCATTTGTTTTAATTGATTTTATATGCAAACCCTAAATTTTCATGTTGTTAGGACATTCAATTGGTGCAAGTAGAGAAGTGTGTTATTAGTGGGGTAGGTTGGACATCCTTAACACCTTGTTGTGATGAGATTTGCCTACATACCAATACTCTAAAGAGGGATCAAGACCAATGTATTCTCCTCACATAAGTGTTGGTGCAAGTGCAAGTGAAACTAGTATGAATGTTGGCTTGAGTGCTTTGAGTGTGCTTCAGACTGAAAATCTAAGTAATCTGAGCTTAAAAAATGTTGTAGATAGTTGTATACAGAAGTAGGATATAATAGGGATTGATAGCCTTGATTGTGCACTACTTATTTTGAGTTTATTTGTGTAATTTGTATATGATTTCCATCTAATGGATAAAGGGCTAAAACTCATGTATATATATATATATATATATATATATATATATATATATATATTGTTCTAGTGCTTGTGTGGGTCTTGAAAGAGGTCTAGGTCAACCTTAGGTGTTTACTCATTTGAAAAGGTATCCATTAGAGATAAAGGAGGGACAATGACATTAATTCCCAAACTAGGACACTAGTGCCATGGGAAGCTACTATCTAAATTATGGTGCTAGGTTTAGGTGGCAAATCCTGAGGAACTAGGGGACAAGATGTTAAAGTGAGGGTTTGGGACTACCTTAGGGATGTTTAGTGATGTGCGTAGCTCATACAAAGATTATATAAGTGTCTAAATAGGCCCTAATATATGTCTATGGCTAAGCTAGAGATGGGTGGCCTTAACTAGCACTCTTATCACTCCAGTGCCATTTTTAGATGATTACATTTGCCCCCTTTTATCCTAGAAATGTAGCAAAGTGAAATGACTAGGATAAAGGAAAAAGAAGTGTATTTTGGCTTACCTAATAGGTGAATCACATGAATATATATTTTATTATGTGAAGCATGCTCCATTGTGTGTCCTAAAAATGAAATGTGCATAGATTAGTTCATACTTAAGAGATATTAGAAGTAAAGACAAAACTGAGTAAACAGATAAGAAAGAGGAAAGAAATAGATACACCTCATTGGGTATGTAAATCAATGCAAAAATTGGGTGACAACTTGTGTGTGTTCATGTAGATAGTGATAAATCAGTGAATAACTTGGACTGCGCTGATGGCTTACTCAATTCCCATGTGTGGGTAGTTCAAGAACTCAATCCAATTTTAAATCCATCATTGTCCACTTGTTCTTGGTGAATCATGACCTATGAATAGCTTGGATTTTATCGATGGTATGTCAAACCCTCTCATATAAGTGGCTCAAGAACTCAAGTAGATAATGATTCCATAATTGCCTACCCATGTGTAGTAGATGCATCTGAAACTAAAATTGTGTGATAGAATTTAAGATGTATAATTAGAATTAGAATTGTATATGTCAGCTTTGTAGCCACTTAGGAACTCTAGAATGTAAAACAACTCTGGGCTACTTGAGAATATTAGGCAACTCCGAGCCACTCAGGAATGCCGACCATTATAGGTGGAGTAAGGCATCAATCTGGTGTGTAACTTGAAACATGGTGTCTGGTGTATCAAACATATATAATGACATGGAGTATGTTATTTCATCTAATCAACCGATGTATAAGTGAGCATATAAAAATAATGTGTCATGTACATGCCCCCAAATTTGATAACTAGGTATATGGATTCTAGATCAAGTTGTAATGATTTGTATTTGAGTACTTGAAACTGAAATGGGAATGATCACACATTGCATGATGCCCCAAAATTGAGTAAACTGGTATGAATTTGATTTAAACTAAGCTAAAACTGGTAATCTATAATTGAACCTATACAAACCTGGACTATGCCTACTATAATTTTTTGGCCAATCTAAAATTTCCTAAAATTGAAGCTAATAGACAGTAGTGCCATATCTTGGATAGTACCATTGGTGGTGTTAGTCTCCTAATTTGGGTGATATTGTCCAACTGCTCTAATTTTTGTGAAACTAAAATTGGTCTCTGTTTCACTGCTTCCCACTATGTTTCCTAAAACTAATTTTTATATTATGTGCCTATGTGTTGAAAATTGCATTCAAAGTACATTTTGATAGCCTCATCTTTGTGATAAATACCTGTGAATGCCCCCTCTTTTGAGGGGAGGTTTTGAACCTTTGTAAGAGTTGTCCTCAAAATAAAAAGCTCTACAAAATGTGTGTTAGCTAGAGCATATATGATATCTGTGTAATAAACCAATACAATGTGCATACATAACATCATAATGTAAGATTATTTGAGCATAAAATTATAATGTACGATGCATATTAGATCTAACATTCACAAGGCTGTTAAGATAGATATAAAAATGTATATGAACATCAAATATGAATAATAATTAAGTATCTACTTAGGGGAATGGGGTATGATGTCCATCACAACACTCAAGTAGGAAGGGGAGATGCTTGAGGTCCCTCATTAAATCTAAAACTAGAGCAAGAAATAAGTGTCATGGCCATGACACATATAATAAAGTATATATACAACACACATGAGACACACAAAGTGGGCCAAGGAGCCAAAATATAAGGGACATGGGCATATGTCACTAAATCTAAAAAATTAAGGCATACAAGGACATATTCAAATGTTCACATATGCAAAAAGTAAGCAAGTTAGTTTAGAGCCACATAGAAGGACACGTTCAAATGTTTACATACACAGTCAATAAGGCACACAAAAGGACATGAGCACATGTCCAAAGCATACATATAATAAAAAGGAAGTGGTGTAAAGCTGTAAAGTAATGTCATATTCAAATTCCCTTGAACAGAAGAAGCATAGAGACATAATCAAGTTTAAACTAGAAAAGCTAGAAATGAAAGTATACATGAACATATGGTATTAATCTATATAAGAGCAAAGATGTACATAAACTGAGTCTAAAGTAGTATTAGTCAGAAAAAAATATGAGTAGGTGTAGGATGATCAATATCAAGATATAACAATGTTAAATCTGTGATGTAGAGTTTAGAAATATGTAACCTGGTGATCGAAACTATGTATAGGATGCCCCCAAATGGGTGAATATATCAAATGAAGAACCCATGTATCTATGTATATGCCCTTAGTGGGTAGATATTAGAAAATTTAGATATATTTAGTGGACATGGGTCTTATAAATATCTATGAATACTTGACAAGAACAATTGAAGTAATATATGTATGATAATAATTGACTATACTAAGATAGATAACATATGTTGTATCTGGAAAGTATAAGAAGTGTATACATGGTAATGAATACAACCTATAATTTATGTTTTCTTAGTAAATATTTTATTTTTTCGTGTTTTGACATATTATATTATTTTTGTATTTTTTAGATATAAGCTAAGTACAATAAGGTATGAATATACTAACCGATGAGTTTCATGGGAGACTTACTATTAATGTGGCATGTATCAAATAAACGTACAAGAATCATTTCATGCTATATGAAAAGGTAACTAAGGTCTCATAACCTACTGTATTAAGTGATCTATAAATAACCTTTCTTGTGAAGTGGTGCTCAAAATCCATAAAATTGACTGGGGTGTCATATGAATTAACTGTAGGGGTCTTAGGGACCCATATGGTAGAAGATGTTATAGCTGAAATGAGTGCCTTGTGATGAGAACCCTGGGAACTCAATAACACTGATCTCAGAAGGAAATAAGTAGAGGGAGGACCTCTAGAATATGTAACATATTTCTGACATAGGGGTATCTCTAATAATGGTCTCCATGGGAGAGTATGAGTATGTGGTAAGACTATAGGAGTATAACTCACCAACACTGGTGGATCCACTGAACTCTATGGTGTACTGATGGGAACTGTGCTCACAACTGTAACTAATAACTATGGTGGGACTGCCTATGGGACAAGTAAAGGATACTCATATGAAAGACCCTCAACTGTGATCACTTGATTAACATGTGTATACTTGAGGCATCTGTGCATGGTGGATGGAATGGATCGTAGTTGTTATATCCATGGACTAACCAATAACATGTCAAATATGACTACACTACACACTACTAAGAATCTAGTGGCCACATGTGCTAGTCCAACCTGTAGTGGAAGTACAATCTCCTTAATGGAGCTCTAAATATAACCACTAAAACCATGAATAATTGTGTCAGTTAGAGAAATGTCCTACTCTGAATAACCCAAATGTCATAGAAGTGTGATATTTCACATATTAATACTTGATCTATTATCAACCATAACACTCTAAATAGGATGATGATCAATGTAGGCTCATACAAATAGTGCATATAAATATGAATCATCATCAATAATATCATATTCTGAGAAAGTGATGAGTGGTCTAGTTGGTACTGTATTATGATACACACCAATGATATTATGTAGGGGGTATGCATCCTCTATAGTAGTGTGATATGATGTCAGTGGTGGATGTGCCTGATATGTATAGTGAACACCTAAAGTTCCACTTGTCTCATTATCTGTATGCTTTAGAAATAGATTTGACAATATTTTCAATGCCTTATCTTCTGTTTGTTGAACTTTGGGTGCCTTTCTGGGTGTGCCCACATCAATGATGTTGACCTCTATTAAATATTGTATCTTATGTTTCAAGGTGATGCATTTGATTGTAGTATGGTTTGGTGCCCTGTGATAGTTAAAAAATACATTGGAATCATAGTTATTTAGAAGAGGCGATGTCATGTCAACCTCTTTGATGGGAAGGAGAGATATGACATTGCATTCCAAGAGCTTCTATAAAACATGTGTTGATGATTTTGTAAGGTTAGTGAAAACTCTTCGTAGAGGAGCCAATAAAACTAGATGAAGAGGTGGCTCTGAAGCTATGTTAACTGTGGCCTTTTGATCACTTTTATTTTTAGTGGCCCTTAATGTGTAGGGAGGTTTATTAGAAATCTTAGTAGTTGATTCTGATCCACTTATTTATTTTAATTTTCCCATAGGGAGAAGCTTTACTTCCCTTTATTTCACTATGTGACATAAATTTATGAACATTGGAAACTTCTTGAACAAGATAGGTTCAGGCAATGCTGGTAGTAAACTCTATTTAAATATGTCTTGGATCTCTCTATCTGCAATGGGGCTATTCATTTTTACCAATATAGTTTTATATCACAATACATATTCTGCAATAGGCTCAATGGATTTTTGCTTCAATTATTCCACTTGAGCATATGAGATCTTATCATTGATGTTAATTAAAAAGTGTGCTAAAAACATACCTACCAATGGATTGAATGCAGTGATAGATTGATTTGGAAGATCATAGAACCATTGTAAAGCATAATATTTTAGAATTCATGGGAACAACTTAGTAAGGAGCCAATCATTTGACATGTAGTCCAAACATGTTGCATGGAAGGCTCATAGATGGTGCTCTGGGTCACCCTTACCATCATATAAAGTAAGCTTAGGTGCTATAAATATGGATGGCAAAGGAGTTGCCTCTATGTGATGTGCTAAAGGTGTATATAAAATAACATGAGATCTAAGGCATGTGATGGCCAAGTAGCACCCTACTCAAGATGTAACACCTTAGTATGTAGAGAACGAATCTCATGCATAAGGGATTGTATATATGGAGAGGATGAACTAACCATAGGAGGTGTTGCCATTATTTAATAAGATTATAACCATAGAAGGTTAGAGGGAAAGTAGTTATCACCCTCATGGAGATTAGGAGGAGAAGAAGATTCTTTCCTGTGCATAGGATATGACATTGAAACTTGAAACATGGTTATTATGGTATTAAATTTAAGGATTAAGTCCAGTAAACTATATTGTAATTAATCCTCTATGTATGTAAGGATTTGTTTCTTAATTGAATTCCACATAACAAATCAATAACATGCTAGAGATAAAATGAAATATGGCATACATTATAACTGATATAAAGCATCATGCACATATGTGTTTATGTCATCTTTGAATTCATTCTAAATTAAAGGAAACAAGATTGCAAAGGAAGCTAAAAAACTTTGTATTAAAAAGTGATAAAATTCATTTGTCATTATTATCATGATTATATGAAATACAAATAAAAAAATATAGGGATTTGAAATTTGAGTGTGGGTCATAGAATGTTGAAAACATAAACCCTAGAATTATCTAGGGTTAGAGTCTGTGTAATATTCGAAGTAAGTTGGGTTCACCAAATGATTTAATTTTTTAAGGTTATAGAGTTTAAGCCCCATGATGTTAAAGGGTTTGAGTATAGTAAATTAGGGTAGATATATGCAATAAATACAACCACTGATTTGTAATAGAATTGACTTAGTTTGAACTTTCTAAAAATAACAATAAATAATGTAGACAATTACTTAACTATGATTTGATTGAGACAGGAGATATAGAGGATACAAACTAGGATAAGAGCTGATCTAAGTGTCATGGACAAAGTCCAGGTGTCAAAACCCTTCTTAGATAGTAGTGCCCTAATTGGACAATAGTGCCATGTAGCGTTAGTGTCCCTATTTTAGTGCTAATGTCTTTTGTGTATAACTATTTTGAGCTTCTGGGTACACCTGTGTCTAAGTATGCCAAGATTTTTTCTATGTGCATGAGTTCTAGTTCCCTGTAGGTGATTTGTTTTGACTAATTTTATATACAAACCTTAAACCTCCATGTTGTTAGGGCATCCGATTGGCATAATTAGCGAAGTGTGTTGTTACTGGGGTAAGTTGAACATCTTCAACACCCTGTTGTGATGAGAGTTGCATACATACCATACTCCAAAGAGGGATAAAGTTTGATGTAGTTCTCCCCACTTAAGTGCTGGTGCAAGTGCAAGTGAAACTATTATGAATGCTAGCTTGAG
This sequence comes from Torreya grandis, assembly GCA_037957365.1. NCBI lineage: Eukaryota > Viridiplantae > Streptophyta > Pinopsida > Cupressales > Taxaceae > Torreya > Torreya grandis. Next base: position 3,466,105 of record JARHVA010000571.1, on the reverse strand, counting down.
TGATTTGAGTGTGTTTGAGACTAGAAATATGAGTAATCAGAGCTCAAGAATATTATAGATGGTTGTATGTAGAAGTAGGGCATAATAGGGACTGATAACCTTGATTATGCACAACTTATTCTGAGTTTGTTTGTGTAATTTGTAGATGATTTCTATCTAGTGGATACAAGGCTAAAATTTATGTATATATACTATTATAGTGCTTGTGTAGGTCTTAAAAGAGGTCTAGACTGATCCTAAGTTGTTTCTCATTTGAAAAGATATATGTTGGAGGCAAAAGGAGGGAAAAGGATAATAACATCCAAATTGGGACACTAACACCATAGGGCGCTACTGTCCAAATTATGGCACAAGTGTCTAGGTGGAAGAACTAGAGGCATTAGGGGCCATGATGTTAAAGTGAGGGTTTGGTATTGCTTTAAGGATGTTTAAGGATGTGTGTGCCCTCCATGAAGGTTGGATAAGTGTATAAATAGACTTTAAGATAGGTTTAGGGTTAAGTTAGGGATGGGTGGTCTCAAGTAACACTCTTAGAACTCAAGTGTTATTTTTAGATGATTACACTATGAATATGAAATGATTCATTGGTTAACATTTTATGTGATGTGTGTGGTAAATTTTGAGGAATATTAAATAATTATTTAGTTTAATCACTTTATCTTATGTATATTACACTTTTTGGTGATTTAATGTAACACATTACACATTTGGATGATTTAATGTGATGTATATTATACATTTAAAATTTTATAAAAAACTTCATATTATATTTTAAATAAATATGCAATATGTATGGATGTTACTAGCATACATATCTTAGATAAATATGTTGTTGATTGCACAACATGTCTTAATTTTGTCACTAAATCATTAAACCTATTTTTGCTCTGGAGTCTAGACTTGTAATTCAATCAAGTATGTGCCTTGGGCCTATAATAATTGTTGATCTGATTGGAAAGAGTCCTTGGGGGATGCTTCAATCATTTTGATTAAGTTTTTATTGTTATTCTTACCAAGTCTAAAACATAGATTTTTATCTTATGTACTTGGTCTAAAAGGATTGTAGTTGGAACTTATCATTATAATTCTCTAAATTTGCTTAAGTCTAATAAGTCTTGATCTATTTCGGATCATGTTTTGAATTGTATTAAAATTTCTATTTTTAGACCATTTCATCTTAGATTTATACAAATTATATGACTATTGAAAAGTTCCAATGTATTTTCCAAGCTATTTAGTCTTATATTATTTTCTTTTGAGTTAAATGGACCAAGAGTTTATATTGCTTTAGTTCTATGAATTAGTTGTTTCATTTAAATGGACTAAATTAATTTCAAGTTCGACAATTTTTTTGACTTTGTTTAATTTTACTACTTTTTTCCCTTCTTTTGGTCTATTACTTAGTCATTTTATTGAAAATTTCATATCCAAATTCTAATGACTATTTTATTTTACCACATACTAATGATCATTTCCTTTTCCATGAATCTTGGATGAGCAGGGTGATGTCACTTATCACTCGATCACTTCCTTGCACTTATTGGACTTAGTCAATTTATGATTTTTAAAGAGATCCCTAGAGAAGCGAGATGTTTCTGTGTGTCTCAATCCTATCGCCTCTCTTCTTTAGGCCTTCTCGGCTTTTATGTTAGGTCTTTGACGTTTAAGATGAGCAGGTTTTCGATGAGTGTCATGATCTAGGCTCCCTAATTCATCACTACTTCTAGATCTATGAGCCCAGACCAAAGATCCTCTAGGTGCATGAGATCATGACACATGGCATAATCCCACTTCATTGTGACCATGGCACAATCAGTGCATTTATAATCTACAACTAAGTTTGTAGGTATTTGAGATGTTGACAGGTGACATGATCATGTTTCTTTGTTCCCTGGGAGTGGTTCGTGTATCTCTAAGCCCCCATTGAGGCCTCAGAGGAGCAAGATCTTGACAAGTCATGATCTTGCCTCGTTGGTCCCATAAAATTAATTAGCCTAGTTGAAACCCAAATCAAGCCCTAGATAAGTGGACAAATGCAATGTGGCATGACTAGGCCAATGAGATTATATATTAGCATCCCTGTTAACATTATGTGAGCTTACATTTGACGGTCATCTAGCCTATCAAGACTGTCAAAAATCATAATGCATTTCCTTTGAGCTAAAATTTCAAATTCACTTAAGTCTAAAAAGTCTTAAACATTTGAAGCATGTCCTAAATGCTTTAAATTTTATTTTTTTTGGTAAATCTAACTTGGATTTTTGTAAATTGCTAGTTGTAACTGAATTTCATCATGATTATTTTACCAGTTTCTTGGATTTTTGGTCAATTATGAGTGCCTTTCAAGTTAATTGGATAAGGGTTTATATAGTTGCATCTTTAAATCTTAGTCATTATTTTGGGGTTTTATATCATATTGGCTATAATGTAGCATGTTTTGGTCTCCTTTTACTTGTTAATTCTGGTATATTCTCACCCTATTTTGAGTTGATTGATTGCATATTTATATTACTTTATCTATCACCCTGGTTAATTTATTAATGGAAATATCTAATGGGATTTTGAATTAAGTAGATGGGGTAATTTTATTCTATTAAAGGGGGTTATTGAACACAACTATCTACTGAGAGGGGGGTGAATCAGTAAATCAACTAAAAACTAGTTCTTTAAATTTTTAATGAAGATACAAAAATATATGCATATCAAAGAATAAATGTAGAGAGAACACACACACACAAAAGCATAGTACACTAGATTTATACGTACAAAACCCAAATGGAAAAACCATGATGAGAATAGCTGCTAGAATCTATTGTTCTAATCTAGCCTGATAATTAAATCACTTCACTGGCAAAACCACACTGGTTACATTCAAGGACACCTATCCTTAGGAGACACCAATACCCTAATTGAGTACCAACTTAGTTTAAACACTAGTTACAAGATTTGAGGGCACCAACCCTAAAGAGACTCCAATCCCCTAATTGAGCATCAACAAAGTTTTTCTGATGACACCAACCAATCAAAACTATGGAGGTACAACTCTAGTATACAAGATAGATTCACAAATGAATCTAGTTTAATTTATGTGTTACAAGTCTAGTCTATAACTGCTCACTCTTGGCTTATTCTGTGTATGTCTATTCTTCTTCTCTGCTCATTCTCTGCACATTCATTGTGTGCCCTTTTTTTCTCTCTACCTCACATTCTGCTCATTCTGTGTGTGCTTTTTCTTCCTCTCTACCTCACTAGTTCTATGTTGTTATATCTTTTGTTTGACATAGTCCATTTACAACAGCTACTTCAGCCTCTCTTTGTGTCTTTTATATATTCTTTCTTTTACATATCAACATCCTCTTCTTCCTCTATACCTTTCTCTATGCTATCATGGTTTGTGTCTATATATTCTATTAGACACACTTCAAATTTCTCACATGCTTAGGTTCAACAATAGTTTGAGCAATCACAAAAATGACAACCTTTTGCTCTATTTACTTATTTCTCTCATCGACAACCTTTTACTCTCTCTTGAAATTGCAATGGCAGTAGCATCAATGATAAAAAGTGAATTACAATGTTCAAGATGTCATATATGTAGAGACAATGTAGCTTAGGGTTTTCTATCTCCAATTACGTTCACACTCCAACTCCACTTGATCGGTTCTCATTTAATGTGACTTTGACATAAATGCTTTCCATGTCTCGATTCATGCTTCATGCTGTATGTTTTGGTTTCTTTACTATATTTATCAACTGTTGGATTCATGTCATTACTGCGTTGTTTCCTTTTCAAACTTCAACTAACCTTTTTTGGTTCTTCATTCTATGCAAATTTGACATTTACCGATTTCGTGTCTTAGTTCATGTATCATGCCGTAATGTTCTAATCTCTTTACTATGTTTGGCAACTGTTGGATTTATTTCATAGATGCACAACCTCCTTAATCGATGATTGATCAGTTGGATCGATCAATCTCAAGCTCCATGTAGACTTTTCAAGCTCACAATTTATCTGGTTATGTCTTTAAACGAGGATTATTCATCTTATATTTGGTGCCAATCACTATCTAACTTGATCTGTAAGATTTATGCCCTATTTCTTCAGAACTGTCGATCTCTCTTGTATTAACCATCGAGCTTTTTCTCACATCTTGATATCTTCTACATGATTGGTTTGCTTTCACTCCTTTTGATTATATTCGATATGCTCAACCTTTACCCTTTCTATTGTATCGTTAAACTCCAACATGTTGATGTGATCTCATTTTCTTCGACATTCTTGTAGTGTTTCTGCATCGTTGATCCTTGTAGACTTACTCGATCTTTAACATGCCTTGCCCTTTTGAGAATTCTCTATAAGACTTCCACACTTTTTCCTTCGACAAAGTTGTAAGTGACCTTTCTCTTTGAACAATTTGTTGCGAGATTTTTGTCAAGGGATTTTCGAGACAATTTTCCCAACAGAATTATTGCAGATAATTTCCCCAATGGAATGTTTAAGTGCCCTTCAAATTTTCTTTAAGGGTCCACATACCCCTCAACTTTTATGTAAGGGTCCACATACCCTTTGAAATTTTGAAAAGATGCCTTCAGAATTTCTAAAATGGTCCACTCACCCTTCGAAACTTTTGCAATGGTCTACTTACCATTCAGAATTTCTCAAAAGATCCCTTCAGCTTTTTAAACGGTTCACTTACCCTTTAGACTTTTTGAAACTAACCCTTTGGCATTTTTGGACGGTCCACTACCCTTTGACTTTTTTGCAACCTACCCTTCAGCTTTCTTGCAAGCGTTTACATACCCTTCAGAACAATTTTTATGGGCTATTTATCCGAAAGATTTTTCCTTGACAATATTTTTGAAAGAATTATCTTTGCCAATTTTTTCAAAAGAATTGACCAATTTGAGTTCTCCTCACTGCTTAACTTATAAGATTAAAAGAATTCAAATCATTTGATAAACCTGATCAACTTTGATAGACCAACTTGGGTTCTTGACACTGTTTAACTTATAAAATTGTAAGGAAGTTAAGTCAGTAAACCCGATCAACTCCACTAGACCAACTCGGGTTCTTGACATTGCTTAACTTATAAAATTGAAAGGAAGTTAAGTCACTTGGTAAACCCGATCAACTCCACTAGACCAATTTGGGTTCTTAACATTACTCAACTTATAAAACTGAATGAAGTTAAGTCTTTTGAAAAACCTGATCAACTCGTGAGGCAAGACTCATTCGGATTTCTTAACATGCTTGACTGAAAATATAGAGAGAAGAGAAGTAGTCTTACAAACCTGATTTACTCCACAAGTATGTGCAACACAACACCTTTGTCATTAATGTTTGATAAAGCATTCATCATTTGACATGAATGACAATATTATAGACAACAATCTCCTTGTACACCATGACACTCAAATTGCCAACATGGGTCTATTTCTACGTTTTCTCGATTAAAATGGATAATGATTTTCATTGCTTTACCTTTTAAATTTAGTCATTTTATTTAAAATGGACTAACTAACCTCTATTTTGAAATTTTGACTTAGTCGTTAATTTAAAAATTTAAAATTCTAACGATTATCTCCTTTATTTTATAGGATTTAGGCGACTGAGAGGTTGCCACCTGTCAATTATTCATTTCCCCATGACCCTTTAGACTTGATTGATTTTTGAGGATCCGTGAAACTTTCGGTGAATGGGATGTGGCCACATGTCTTGATCTCACTTCACTGCTTCCCTGGGCCTATCTGTTCAAGTTTATTTTCAAGAAAGTCACCATGGATAAGTGAGATGTTGCCAAGTGTCAAGATCTCACTTATCTGCTTCTCTAGAGTGCCTAGAACAAAGAGCCCACCTAGGGATCTTCTAGGTGACCTGAATGATGGCATGTGCCAAAAGATCAGGGAACCAACATAGTTAGTCCCCTTTTAAAATTGAGCCAAGACCAATGAGCTCCGGATGGGTGCAATATTTCCCCCTGTCAATATCTCACTACATCTTAACCAAGGAAAAGTCAAAATACCTGAAACCCTCAACTAAGCTATAGATCAATGAAAGGCAATCACATAACAGGAGCTTGACACATAAAGACACATTAGCTTTCATATGCAGTGAGAAGTGGCCACATGGTAAGATCTTCCCAAGGAGGATACGTGGGTTTCTATGATAATTATTTGAGCTTATATTTGATGGTCATTTTGCCCTTCTCGCTCATCAAAATCAAGAAATTTAATTGCAGGTCTAATCAGGTCTATACAATTAGATAATATCTCATTCCCTAACAACATAGAGGTCGTGGGACATAGATTCCTAAGCAAATCAAATAGCGGGATTGACCAAGTGGTGGTAGGTACATTGGGAGCAGGCTAAGACCAAAAAAGTCACATCTTCCTTAATGAGGTGCAATCTCTAAGTGATTAGAAACTAAAGGATCCAATGGGAATCAAATCATGGCATTTAATCAAAAGACATGGCTTGTACATAAGATCAAGCAAAAAACCAGAAAAAACAAGGAATTTCCTTAATTAGACATGATCATCATAGTGCAGAGCATGGCCAACTGAGCATTCTGATGGATCTTGGTGACACTCAACCGCTCGAAACTGAATTCAAGATCAATCAAGAATGGCCTAGTTATAGATTGTCTTCGGGTTGAGTAAGATCTTCATGGATTTAAATTTAAAATGGACTTATCCCATTGAATTCTTACAACCATTGGCTAGTGGGTTGATTAATGACACAATAGGCTTTCATTGTCTATAAAACACAAGTTCTCCGTTGTAATAAGGGCTAGTCTATTTTAGTGTTAGTAATTAGAATAGATGACTAGACCCCTTTTCCCTACTTTCTTAGTTATATTTTCCTTTTTTGCACGAGTTAAGGGTATTTGGATTCAGTTTTGTAATTTTCTTGTGTATATGATGAATCCCCATTTATGCTTCATGAATTGACTTGTCATCTAAAAGCTTTATGATTTGATACCCTATGTATGTTCATGTCTACGATGGTTGGTTTCCCTCTATTTTCATAACACTTTTATCCTTAAACTCTTGCACCTTCTTTGTCTTCTAGCTATGCTATGCTGACCAAATGAAGACTAGTTTAATTAAAGGTACTTGTTTACTTAACAAAATTAGATATGTTTCCTTTACAAAGCATGATCATATTCTCTTTCTCCTTACCCTCTCTCTTTTTCTCTTTTTTGATATCTTTATTAGATTAGTTTTAGATTAGTTTGAATTATGGTCAGTTATTCAAGTTTTATCTAGATTGCATGTTCATCACTTGTCATTATTGACACATTTTTGTATTTGGATACAAGACAAGTGCCAACCAATAAGGAGTCCATTGATAAATATGAACAAGCTAGTTCTTCTCGGCATAAGAGACCAATTGTATTTTATAAGTCTGGAAGTGTATTCTGAATGGGCCCCTTATATGAAACAACTTGCATTGCCCAATTGAGGTGTCTGGTGTACCAAGACCTGATAACCAAGACCTTCAAGAAGGTATTACCGAGCATGCTTCTTTTCAAGAGAGGCAGGAAAGGGGGATCCTTTCCAGTTGAGTCTTTCCTCTCTTTTTTGTTTGCATGTTGGTGTGTGCCAAAATGCACTTAAATAAAATCAATGTAAAATATGCCAAGAGATATCATTTTCGAGACACCTATATTATATTCAATTTGTGACATAAATAGAATAGGCCTATATTATATTGGATTTGTGACATAAATGGAAGAGGTGCCTTTAGAATCATATCTCTCGATGTATTTTTTATATATTTATTTAAGATAGGTATGCTAGTTTAGCACCTTTTAAAATTTTAATTAATTTTTTTACATAAGAAGATTTAGACAAAATGATACAATATTTATTTTTATGAATATGAAATTATTTAATACTTTTTAAATTTTAACTATTCTCATTTTTTGATAAATAATTTTGTTATTACTTCTGGAGAGGCCTTTACAATGATGAGGGTCAGAACAACCTGAAACATGACAACATGCCACTAGACATAGTCATAAAATTAGATTACTTTATTACAAACAATAGTATATCCTTGTACAGATCTTGGTGAGTATTGAGCCCCCACTGACCTGACAAATACCAATTTTCTTCTTCTTCTATAATTTATTCTGCTAGATGATTAGTCTAAGAGTTGTTATTTTACACACAATGCCAATGGTGCAAGTCCTCCTTCATGTTCATGATGTCCTTTGCTATCCTAATCAAGGTGTTCTACATTCCTTCTATTTCATCCATATTTATGTGTACCATTGTCAAGATCTGAGTATGAAGCCTAGCTTCATTTTCGTTGTTTTTTATGAAGTTTTTAATATGTATTAATTTTTGTTCATTTTTCAGTCTAATTGAAATGTGCCATAAAGATCTCCCACAATATTCCAATCAAGGCATCTGTCTCCTTTTGGTATGAAATGTCCCTTTTTCGAATAATTTGGGTTTTCCAATAAAACCTTATATTGGAAATATTGAATTCTATTTTTTTAATAAAAACCCTAACATAAAACCATAGAATTCTGAAAACATATACTCAAGCAAGTAGATTAATTCCAAATCTTCATAGACACCATCATCAAATAATATAGAAAATTTAGTTAATTTATTTAACTCAAAAGTATGATTTTTACATCAATTGCAACTCAATATCACTGAGTTAATGAATGAAGCAACTGACTTTTATAGCCACCAAACCCTGTTGAAACTAAATTGTCAACCCTAGATGCAAGTCACCACTTCCCAAACTCCCTGAAGGGTTGCGTTGACCCTCAAAGAACTAACCTAACTAAGTCGCCCAAGCTTTCAAGTTTGTCAACTAGTTCGAACACCTTCAACTGCCCTAAAATGTTGCATTCAACCTCTTAATGCTTCTCCAAATAGAATCTCTAACCTTTCAAGGCTATCAATGATGATTTACTGCCCGCCAAACTGCCCTAGCAGGTTCACCACACTCCACAAGTGACCCCTGGTGGTTGAAAGATAAATTTAAATGCAAATGTGACCTTTGAATAAAGCCACCGAATAAATATTTGAGGGTTTTTGTCCACTGAATACTAAAGCTAATGAGGATTTTTGTCCCCACAAATTGTGATGCAAGCAATCATGCTTAACAACAAAAATTCAATTCATAGATAATAATAGATAACCCCCAAATTAGATCTCCCTATTTCCCTTTATACCCTTTTTCCCTCCAATCCTCCTCTAAAGTGGGCACTTCAAATGGGAAGAAAAACAATTATTCAAAAGCAATCCCAAAATAACTTCCAATTAAATGTTGACTTACATCACAAAAGAAAGTCCTCTTTTACAAAATATCAAATTAAAATAAATTGCTAAACTTTTTGACAACTAAAACATATTATTATTTTTACTTTAAATATTTAAAGATACTTTTTATTTTTATAAAAATATTATTTTAATCTAGAAAAGAGGATATAACATGGCACTCAAGATACTCACTATTTAAATTAAATTGAAGGTTTTTGATACTTACAAGAGCCTCCTTAATAGAGTGAATTACATTTATCAAATCTTTGAGGTTATTTAGGATACGATTTCCCTGATTGGGCCTATCATTGCTTGGGTATGAGGTTTCTCCTTTTTCCCATTCCCCAGCATTTGGTGATTCTTCTATTTTGATGAAAAATTATTAAAAAGTTCAATTAAAAATATTCTGTAAAAATATATAATAATTAGAATGATTTTTTTGTTTATATTTATTTGTCAGTGTTTATTTGGCAATATAAAAAAATAAAATAAAAAAGATTATTTTCTTTAAATGGTTAAATATAAAAGTAATGAAGTGGGTTTTACCGGGTGAATGTGGCATAATAGATACCCTTCCTTCGTTAGCACCTAAGCCAAAAAAAAATTATGTACACCTAATCTATGTAAAAGCAGAGTTTCAATCAAAAATAATATAAAAGTGAAAAGTAAGGAAATAATTTTTGTAGAAAAAATGAAAAAATATTATTATTGTGTAAATTCATTAAAAAAATTATATTTTTTTGGGTCATGAATCTAATATTAGAATATTTTCTTTTTTAATACTATTCCAAAATATGGAAAGTTGACATGACATTTTTTAGAAAATATGTATGTAATAAATATAGTGATTAATATTTTCTTTTTTAAATTCAAATGATGTAAGCAACTATAATACAATTGCTATTGGATATGGAAAGTTGACATCATTTTCCTTTTACAACATATACATATATATTAAATTTTAGAAAAAGATCCAATCATAATTAAATAAATAGAATATTCCCTAATATTAAATTAAGGAATATTCTTAAATTTTGCATTAAAAACTTTAGTATTATTGTAAGAATAAACTGATTGATGTATTTTGATTGGTTAGAAGGATTAGGGAATATTCTTAAATTTTGCATTAAAAACTTTAGTATTGTTGTAATAATAAATTGATTGATGTATTTTGATTGGTTAGAAGGAGAATATTATTGCTTTAAATAAAAGTTATAGTACCCTATTTGGACTAATAATCTTGAGATTCGAACTTGTGTGGGGTTGGGCACAACCAACCCACTTAACGAACCCTTCTACATCTCATTTGTATTTTAAAATATTATTAATTTTTTTTGTTGAAATTATCTATATCATACCATTTTTATTACGTAGATTTATGGAACCTTAAAAATTTATTCATATAAAAGCGAATGTAAAATCACATTGCAAGATTAAAATAAAATCTTCTATTTCCCAAATCTCTTACAATTTTATCCATGTTCGAGTACGTAATTAACTGAACTTTACTTAATGTGTTTCACGTATATTACATAATTGTTAGTTCATTTATTATACTATAAGAAATTATAATGTATTCAATTCGAATTAAATTAAGATTAATTAATCTACTAATAATAAGTAATTAATTGTTTTTACGATTAAAAATGTAAAATTTGTAAATTCTATTTTGTAATTTAAAATTTATTAAAATAAATAAAATCTTAATTTTTTTATAATTTTTTAATTATATATTATTATATAAATCATACTTATATTCAATATTAACTTTAATATTTATATGATCATTATAAAAAATATCAATCTTAAATTTTAAATTTATTTAATCATCACTTAAAAATATTTTCTTTTTATTTAAAAAATTTAATATCTTAATTATACAACAAAATAATTGATATTATTTATATCATTTAATATCTAAATTTGTTAGACATTAATGATGTATGATGCCACACATATTATAGTTGAACAATAACATCTATTAATTGATTTTTTGGTTTGAGGTCTCCTTTAGAGTACAATATGTTTTAGATGGATCTATTTCACCCTACTTTATATATAAAAATGCATCGACCACAAAAATTTTCTTTCAATTCTCAATTTGAGCCATCTCATTCTCATATATATTGATTCTATGCCATGTTACTTTTCAATATATTAATAGTATGTTGACACATACTTTTTTAAATATATTTTACAATTATATTATTCCAATTTATTATAAAATTATTTTAAATTATTTAACATTGTAAATAACTATTATTTTACTAAATAACAATAGAAATAATCTTCAAATGGCCCTTATTTATAAGAGAGTCAATATTATAATAATTTTTATTAATTAATAATGTTGTTTAATTGTTTTATATGAAAGTATTATTGACTTTATTTATATAAATTTAGTTTTGATTTGGCTAAATAACATTTATGTTATAATTAAACTTTTTTATAAATTTTAAACTTTTATTTAATTGTTTTCATTTCACTTCAATTTATTTTTTAATTTAAAATTACATAATTAAATATTTTATTTGAGCATATCAGAGATATAAAATTAATTTTATAATATTAATTTTTTTTTAAATAAAAAAGGGTAATTTTTTTATTAACCCAGAAAACAACACATAACATAAGAGAACAATAAGCCTATCAAGGGTCAAGAACCCAAACTAGAGTAATCAAGACACTCCCAAGAAACATCTCATATCTTCCATGATAAGATCTTCTAGATCTTGGGAAAGATCCTCAAGAAGGCTTCCCCATTCTTCCACATGCCAAGTCCCCATCCGCTCAGATGCCCATTTAGCCAAGCCATCAACGACCTTATTCCATTCCCATGGGCAGCAGCCAGAGAAATGATTTTCTTAACCACAATAACCAATTGTCAATTCACATCATCTAAATGACGTTTATTTAGCAAGTTAATCACAACCTGAGAATCTGACTCACAAATAATCCTTCTCTAACCACGGGCCCAAGCCTATTCCAATGCCAAAAGAATAGATAAGGCCTTCATAAAGTTGTTGGTGTGTTGGCCTCTATACATCAAAAAGAAGAACTCCACCACCCTTGAGTTGTCCCTGCCAATACCTCCAAGCCCAACATGCCCAGGGTTGCCTCTAAAAGATCCATCAACATTAATTTTTAAGACTCCTAGAGGAGGGGGTTTCCAATGACCGTCTCTCGAGATCTTCCCACCACTGCACTGACCCTGCCCAGGCAGGGGGGCCCTTCTATCACCCACCGAAAGCCCCAAAGTCCAGACAATGCCCAAATCTCTAGGATCAATCGGAACAGATAAATCACATTTAGCTGCCAGAGTCTCTTGGATAGCCCCCAAGATTCTCCACCATAGCTGTCCCACCAGAAGCTTCTTATCCAAAAAGATCATGCGGTTGCGTTCCAACCAAATATGCTAGATAATCAAATTGGGACCAATCTACCAAGCAATTTGAAGGAAAGAAGTCCTAACTAGAGAATTCCCCAGCCCATACCAAAAGTCAACCAAAGAGGAGACATGTTTGCACGACAGGATCCAGACTCCCCACTAGAAGTGCCAAATCAATCTAACAAAGGGGCACTGCAAAAACAAATGAGAAGTACACTCTTCATCACTGGCACACAAGGCACACATAGAGGGGCCCTGAAATCCCCACTTCCCAAGATTCTCCCAGGTGAGGCATTTGTTCTGAACCACCAACCAAGAAAAGAAATTGCACTTAGGCCAAGAAAATCTATTCCAAACCTATTTCCACCAAGGGACCCCTGAACACCCAAAAGCCTGCTTGTCCAATACCTGATAACCAAAAGCAATAGAGAATTTGCCTTTCGGGTCAAGACCCCAAGCCAAAGCGTCTCTCTCTAGAAGAGAATTGCAAACCCTCCCAGCCAAAATAGAATCCAGCTCCTATCAATCCTCCAAAGAGCCTCCCGGAGGCCATTCATGCGGAGCCTTCCACCTATACAATGTACCCTGATTCAGAACCAGAGGGGATTTGAAATCAGCCACTCTACTCCACCCAACATCAAGAAAATATCTGTTGAAAGTTTGTAGATGGGGGTGAGATGACAGGATAGGAGGATGACCATCCCAAGAATCAAACCAGAAAAGAGCTTCCAAACCATTGTTACAAATCCAAAATAGCCATGTTTGACCAGCTTGGCACCCCTTTTAAGGGTACCCCAAATCATAGAGTCCTTCCCCTCCAGGCTGAATCTAGGCACGTCCACACTCTCCACACCCCCAAGATATTTTGAGGCAAGGATTTTAGCCTATAACTGATGTTGTTGAGAGCACCATCTCCAGTACAACTTAGCAGCCATAGCCTGTCCATTCAAATCAGCCCATCACAACCCAAGCCCACCTTCCTGCTTCAGCCTACAAGCATTATCCCACTTAACCAAACTCCACTTCCTTGAGAGAAGGTTACTAGACTAAAGAAACTGCCGATAAAGACTCTCAAATTCTTTGATGAAGCAAGAAGGTGCATATAGCACAAAGCTCTTGCACAAAGGAAGAACCTAAACCACTGTCTTCAGAAGAGTCACTCTCCCACAGTAGAGAGCCACCTACAAGTCTAATGATGAAGCTTTTTATGAAACTTATCAATAACATCCTGCCAAAATGACCTGGGGAGCGATCGAGTAACAAGAGGGATACCAAGATAAACAAAAGGAAGCGAACCAATCTGGAATCTAAGGATTCTAGCAATTCTCTTATGAATAAGCTTCATAGTATTAAACTAATAAATCAAATACTTCCCCTCATTGATAATTTGACCCAAAGCATCTAGATAACAATCCAAGACCTTTCTCAAGTTGACAGCATCTTCCACTCTGGCCACACCCATTAGAGCGGTATCATCAACAAACTGAAGATGGGATTGGGGGGATATTATTTCCAAACTGCCAACCCTAGATGAGACCCGCCTCCACACGGGATTTAATACATATTCCTAATCCCTCAGCCATTAAAATAAATAAATAGGGAGATTAAGGATCACTATATCTAAGATCCCTAGAAGTTCCAAAAAGCTTAGAAGGCTCTCCATTGACCAACATGGAGAAGGAGGAAGAGGTTACACAACTCATAATCCACTCTATCTAAGCACTGCTGAATCTAAAAGCCCTTAAAATATTGAATAAGAAGGCCCATTTAACCTAATCATAAGCTTTGGCCATGTCCAATTTGATAAACATGGCCTTCTTCCTGGAAGAGGCCATAGAGTGAATAGTTTTAGCCACAATGACAACCCCATCCAGAATCTGCTTGCCAACAACAAAACCACCCTGCTCCTCAAAAATTACCCTACTTAACCAAGGTTTGAGCCACTCTGCAATCATCTTTGTAATTATCTTGTACACCACATTACATAAGGTGATTAGTCTATAAATATCCAATGAGTTAGCTCCATCCCATTTTGGGATAAGAGCAAGAAAAGTAGCATTCATGACCCTCAGCATTTGCTTGTTCTTTTTAGATTTCTAGACAACCTCAAGAAGGTCAAACTTAATAACTTCCCAGAACTCTTGAAAGAATTCAATCGAGAACCTGTCAGGTCCAGGAGCCTTTCCTTTTTCATCTGAAACACAATATCCTCCAGCGCCTTCAAGGAAATTAGTTTGAGCAAAGAGTCATTCATTTCACTAGTCACTAGAAGCGGGATGCAGGCCAAGAATGACACTTCATCCTCGTTAGCAAGAGGAGAATCCTTAGAGAACATAGCATAAAATAATCAAACAGACTCTTTTGAAATCTCAGTAGAGGAAGATAGATGTGCCCCATCAGTCGTCTTAAGGGAAGAGATGATATTACACTACCTTCTATCCTTAACAGAATTGTGGAAGAAGTGTTCCTATCACCCTCCTGTAGCCATTAAATGCGAGACTTTTACTTCCAAAAAATTTCCTCCCTCAGATCCCATTCCTCAACCTCCTTCACAGCCGCAACGTCAAGCTTACCATAATCCTCAATCAGACCATGGTCTCGAATCTGTCGAGAAATGGATTCCAAATGAGCTCGAATAACTCTTTTAGCTCGGAAGATGCTACCAAAATGGTGTCTATTCCATCGCTTCAACATATATTTAGCATGCTGAAGCCTCTTGGAGAAGGAGTACATAACAGTGCCATGAGATGGCTTTCCAAAATGCCACCAACCGAGAACAAGATCATGAAGAGATGCATCCCGAAGCCACATGAGTTGAAATTTGAAAGACTGTTTTTTAGAATAATGAGAGAATCCTACTGATAATTTGATTGGCCAATGATTCGATCCTCGCTAGTCCAAAATCTCAGAGTTAGTCATCTACCTGTCACTAACCCAAAAGCTAGACACCAAAAACCTATCCAACCTCTCAGAAATAACATCTTCCCCGCTTCGTCTATTGTTCCAAGTAAACATGCCATTAGAGGGTTTGATGTCAACTAAGTTCAAAAGAGAAACATTATCCCTTGAAAGAATCGAGGAGGGATCCACCCGGACATTACCGCCTTGCTTCTCCTCAAGAGAGGAGATAGCATTGAAGTCCCCCGCCAAAATCCAAGGAAAAAAAGGATCCCAAGAACGAACATATCTAATATGAGGCCATAGTTGGGACTTAACAAAGAAATCCATAGGAGCATATATGTTAGAAAGAAGAATTCTCTCACCCAAATCCAGACTAGAAGCAACAAGAGAAATAGAATACCTACAGGAAAGCCACCAAATCGGGCTAACTCTACGTGGATCCCATAAACAAGCAACCCCACCAGAGGTACCATGCGCTCTCACACACTGGCACTGACCTCGACCCCAGATCTTTGAAGCCACATTCAACTTACTTTCAACAGATAACTTAGTCTCCTGAAGGAAAACCAAATAAGGGGAATGAGCATGAATCAACTCTCAAATAGCCTTTTGTCTTGGGATGTTATTCATACCCCTTACATTTCACGACGTCACAATCATCGTTGAGGTTGGAAGAAATGAGAATCAATGATTCGCACCGATCCAGACTCCACTAATGTCTCACCAATTAACTTAACCTTTTCCTAGTCCTTCTTTCTACCAACCTTAAGAGACTTCTCAGGAATCCCCTTTTTAAGAGGCTTTTGCTGCAAACCCAAAGCAGGAAAAGAAGACCTGTTTTTACCTGGACCAACAATACCCTTCTCTCCCATGAGTCCCAAACTAATAACAATGGAGCCCCTAATATCCTCAGGGCCTAAACTAACTCCCCCCTGAAGGGAGTTGAGGAAGGAAGATCAGTGTCCATCTGAGTATCCTGGTCTTTGAGAAGAATAATGCTAAAAGGAACAATTGATTAATTGCCAAGATGCTTCTCAACTAATGAGCCATCTATCTCCTACATGTCTAAGGGAACACCCTCTACCGGAACCAAATCCTCTAAAGCATCAAACCTGTTAAAGGTCTCCTCTTCCTGCCTATCCTTGAGGGTTCTCTTTTGACCTCTACCCCTGTTACGAGACTTAACACAAACAAAACCCTCCTTATCAGCCACCACCCCCTGCATGGGAGCCTTACCCTTATCCATCTTCGGGTCAGAGTGAGAAGGAACAATACCCAGCCTAGAAGAAAGGATAGCACGATGACACTTCCGTTGAAAGGTGACCATATTCGTGGCACAGTGGACCCCTGAAAGGCAGTGCCTCATAGTCCAACTGTTGGGTCCAAGAATATGATCCGATGCTAATATCAATAGAGTCTGGCAGCAGATTATTCAAGTCAATCTCTACGCCCACACGAGCAAAAGAAAGAATCTGTTTATTTAGAGTTCGTTGGGAAGGTCCAATAGGATTCCCCAGCAGTAGAGCAATCATTTGCAATATATCACTTCTCCAGCATTCCAAAGGTAGATGAGGGAGACGAACCCAAATCGGGACCCTAGAAGGGAGATCCTCTGCAGAGTTAAACCCTGCATGCCATGATAGAAACACACTCCCCCCTTTCACAGCCAAAGCCACAAAGGAGATAGAGAAGAGCCATGAAGAAAAAGCAACAAAGAGAAAAAGACACCAGCAGTAGGAAAAATGGATCCTTCCACAAATCCCAAACCCCCACCGTTCCAAAACACCACTCCCGGATACCAACACCCTCCACACAGGCCGTCAGAAAAAAGAAGCACTGAAACAACAAGAGAAAAGAACACAAAAAATTATTTTAACCCACCCCCGCGCACAGCAAAAACCCCACCCACACTATCCTGCAAACTCCAACCACTGATCGTCAGAGAGAAGAGGCACGCAAAAGGGACTACGCCCTCATGCAGGCCTGCGGTCTGCCTGCAACAGTCCACCCACCAACGCCTTCATCCATCGACCATTCCTCATTTCCAATCTATTTATTTCCTTAAATCTTCATCACGATCATCTTCAAAACATTTCATAATATTAAAATTTTAAATGAATGTTTAATTTTCAATTTTATGCAATATATTTTTCACTTTATATTTAAATTAATTAAATAATTAATTATAAAAAAATCAAGTCAAAGAAATTTTATAGATTTATTTATTTTTATTAGATTTAATATAATTTTTCTTTTTTAAGTATTAAGAAATTTGACTTTTAACATTAAAAGAAAGTAAAATAGAAATACCATATTTATTATTCATTCTTATTTAGAAATATAAGAGTAACATATTTTAAAGAAAAAATGTTGCAACACATTTCAAATAATATTTAAGGTGGTTTTTTACCTCTAAGGGTTTCTCTGACTTTTTTTTAAAAGTGTCTAGTGAACTTTTGAAATTTGGATTAAAGATGTGAAACTCCATATTTTCTACCATTAATCTTAAGATGGTAAATTTTGAAGAATGTTATATGTATTAAAAAACCAATAGAAATGTTTTTTTATATATTAAGAATATTTTTAATTTTAAAGTTTAATATATAAAAATACGTTTTATTTAGAAAAAATAGTTATATTATTTATTTGGGAAGTAAAAAATATATTATAATGTTAATTTTTGTGATAATTTTACTTATGTTTTTAAAATAACACTAGCACACATATTTTATTTCTAATTTTAAAATCTAGAAAATATATATAAAGTTTATTTAGAAAAATAATTATAAACACAATTTATTTAGAAAAATAATTATATTATTTATTTGAGCATTAAAAAATATATTATAGTGTTAATTTTTGTAGAAATTTTATTTATGTTTTTGAAATAGCACTAATACACATATCTTATTTCTAGTTACAATTTATTTAGAAAATTAGTTATATCATTTATTTGGGCATTAAAAAATATATTATAATATTAATTTTTGTGAGAATTTTACTTATATTTGCATACATATATTAGATAAATATATGTAAAAAAAACTGAGAGAGATTATTTTCTAGGCTTTTTTTTCATTTATGTCTATAGATATTTTATGACATCTCGTACCAATATTATATATATATACACATACAATGAGAGATATGACTCTTCTTCCACTTATGTCTCTAAACATTTCATGACATCTTATACCAGTGTAATGTACCATATTATATGACATTCTATATATCTCTCAATATATATATATATATATATATATATATATATATATATATAATGAGAGATATCATTCTCTAGACCTTTCTTCCACTTATATCTTTGGACATTTTATGACATCTTATGCCAACATTATATACCATTATATATATTTCTCAATATATAATCTTATACCAATATTATATACCATTATATATCCCATATATAATAGTATATAATACTCTTATAAGATGTCAAGAGACATA
The DNA here is from genome assembly GCA_037957365.1 of Torreya grandis. Taxonomy (NCBI): domain Eukaryota; kingdom Viridiplantae; phylum Streptophyta; class Pinopsida; order Cupressales; family Taxaceae; genus Torreya; species Torreya grandis. The sequence goes on along the minus strand of JARHVA010000571.1, from coordinate 3,447,063 downwards.
AGTGAAATAAGAGCCTAGAGAATATGTATATGTATATATTATAATAGTATAACCTTATAAATTTATAAAGTTAACATGTTAAAGAAGAGAAAATTAATCTGTGATTCTGGAGGGTGGATTAAATTGAAAAAATATGTGTTTTAGAGTGAAGTGTATGGTCCAGACAATAGTCTTTGATTGTCTCTAAATTTAGGGGTTATGGTCATCTTAGATTTGATTGCACCTTTCTAGGGTATGACTCAAATGAACCACAATAGTGGGCCCAATTCTTGGTGGGACACTAGAGGGCCTAGTTCCCCACAATCTAACATATATGACCATAATCGACTTCAAATCTAATACAAACGGTCACAACCGGTTTCAAATCTAGTATAATTAGCCACAACTGACATCAAATCTAACACAAACGACCATAACTAACCTTAAATATCCAACAAGATGTGAATCTAGATAAGATTGAACACAAACAATCCACTTAACAAACCCACCATCTCATCAACTATTACTATTACATTCATTAATTAGACATTGTTGTTGTATTATATATGTATCATGATATTTAATTAGAACTAAATTCATTTATAATTTTAAATATATTTTGATAAGTCAACATTGTCTTGTGCTTTTTAGAATTAGATGTATTCATATTATTGTCTCATATTATGTTGAATGTCCTTCATATTTGTTAAGTTTAAACTTATTGCTTACTTTTAAATCTAATTTTTAATCAAATAGATTGTAGTTCATTGATAAGAATGATAGTGTAAAAGGTGCTCCCTAACTATCTACCAAAACAATATAAAAAATTAAATTTCAATTAAAAAAATATATAATTTTTATATTAGTTTAAATTTATTACATTCTTTTAAATCTATTTTTTACGCTTCTTGTATTAAATCTTAAATTTTAGATCACTCTTATTTTTATAAAATTTTAGAGTTTATTATTTTTAACTTTATTTATGCTTGATTTCAAATTTTAAATCAATTTAATTTAGTAAATTTCGTAAAACCTTAATATCTTTATATAACATATTTATTTATATTTAATTTATACTATCAAAATTTAAATAAAAATAAAATTTCATTTACAATATTTTTATAATATAATTTTATTTATATTTCATTTATTTTATTTATCCGTATTTAAAAAAAAAATAACATTCGAATATTAAATGTTGACTATAGAATCCTATTTATTTGTACATATCAGAAAATTTTAGATCGACCATTCCAGTCTTAAATGTTGACTATAAAATCATATTTTTGGATGTGTTTGAATTATCTAAAAATTCGGCTTGGAATGTATGACTCCATCCCCTTAGTCAATAGTAATTTGAGATTTTCTTTTAAAACTATTATTTCAGTCAATAGTGATTTGAGATTTACTTCTAAAACTATTATTTCACTTTATCAAATCAATAATTCAACACTAAGGACGATCGGAATGTGGTCCTATAAAATAAAGAATATGTCTATTATAATCTTACTTTTATTTATACTAATACGTTCATGCACTAAAGAATATTTTGGGTTTCCTAAAAACTTTAACATAACAGTTTTTAAATTCATTTAAACCAACATTTACTTAAGGTAGGGCCTTTCTTGTCTTCTATTTTTTAGAATAATATTATCCAAAATATTATAAAATCATACTATTCTATTTTATTAATAAAATAATGTTATACGAGATTTTATATGATTTTGTGAAAAAATCCTATCTAATTTTATATTTTCAATAAAAGAATATCAGTCAAAGATTTTATATGATTCCATGTAAAAATTTATTATTTTATTTATTAAATAATATTCAAATTAATCATTCAATTAATATTATAATATATCAAACTCTTTCTCAGTGTATTAAAATTGAAACATTAGAAAACGAAGTAATAAAATATATAATTTTTATAAATATTACTCAGTCACATAAATATTTGTATTTTCTAAATCTTTTAATATAATCTTTTTGAATAATCATATATTTTTTATAATTAAAAAAAAATTAAAGACCTAAAAAAAAAACTTACGTATATTACAGATTTAAGGTTCCCAAAGTCCATAATACCAGAGATCTATGATATTAAGGATGGCAGTTAACAGAATTGTAAGGTTCCGTAATATTAGAGATTGATACTGTATAATTTGTTTGATTCCACCTTTGGAAACCTTTTCAGATTTCGAAAATGGCACGTATGAATTACGGAAACCTGAAAGCAATAACTATACTTACTGTACAAATGATAATCTGAAATACCCAAAAGCAGAAAATCCAAAGAATCTCAAACCATCTTGTAAAGGCCGCCTTTCTCCAGTATGTTCCCTCGCAGCTGCAAAACATGTCTCTGGCATTCGGTTGACAGGTGTCTGCATGGTGGGCTTATGTGTACGCATTCAAACGCCAATCACTATCAAATACGTTCAAACGTGTCTTCTACAAACTTCAGATTTGAGTCTACCTGCTGAAACAACTACTATTACTAGTACTGTAATTTCTATTGTGTGCTCTTACAGCTCTCACACAATTGTCAACACAGTTCATTTGGAATATATACATAACACCAGGAGTATACACAGATATCAATTGGTTTAGTTTGGAATATATACACCCACATTACAATAACAAGAGGGATTATGTGAGATATGTGTATATATATTTGAAGACCATAAGACTCACTGGGTTTGTTCGGATATGACAATGGATTTTTCAAAGGTACTAGATAGTACTATGCAGTAGCAGATGGCCTTTTGATGCAATACAGGGGATTTGACTAGGTGAAGAAAGTGTGCATGACATGCCGTGCCCCTTTTTTCTGGGACAACAAAGGATTTTGTGTTTGTACTCTTTGGGACAGAAGGCTAGAACTTAGTGTTTGTACGCTTTAGGACCAAAAAGCTAGAAATAAGGACGTTGTAGTTCTTGAGAGTGACAGGCACCGTCAAGGTCAGCAGCAGGCGCAAATTTTGATATAGGATGATCTGATTTATTTTTACCGAGAAATAAGATTTTATCAATACAGTGTGGGAGAAAACATTTAGATTCCAGAAGGCAGAGTTTTATATATGCACTTGCAAGTTGCAGGTATGCATTGCTATAATAATCGATAGTATGTACCCACCTTAGAGCCGCACATTTTCAATACACGTGGGCTGCTCTGGATTAACTGAGCTAGACCTTCTAGAAGGCTGAGGATTCTCAAATATATGCTCGAGTCCTTTTGGGCTTTCATATTAGGCTAACATTTTTCTTTGGGAATTTGAAAGAGCAGTTTTTTGTATTGGTTTCCAAGTGTTTGACGCTGGAATCATTAGTGGTACTTGTGTTCAACATGGCATCATCCTCTAGGCCTGCCGGTTCTGGTAGATCACAGAACATTTCTAGAATAATGGCCCAAACAACAGTAGATGCAGAGCTTAATGAAGATTTTGAAGAAAGCGGGGAGGATTTTGATTACTCCAAATCCACAACTTTTCGGAGACCTTCAAACGTTGCTCCATCAAACATAGTCACTGCTTACCTGCAACAGATACAGAAAGGAAAGCTGTTGCAGTCATTTGGGTGCATGCTTGCAGTGGATGAAAAGACTTTTGCGGTGATTGCTTACAGTGAAAATGCCCCAGAAATGCTCACAGTGTCACCTCATGCTGTTCCTAGTGTTGAGCAGCAGGGAGATATAAGAATTGGTTCTGATGCCAGGACAATATTCACTCCTCCTAGTGCTGCTGCATTGGAGAAGTCTGCAGCACTTACAGAGGTGAACCTTTTGAATCCAGTTCTGGTCCATTGCAAGGGTTCAGGTAAGCCTTTCTATGCTATACTTCATAGAGTTGATATGGGTTTGGTAATAGATTTTGAGCCTGTTAAGCCTTCACATGTTCCCATGAATGCTGCTGGAGCACTGCAATCTTATAAACTTGCCACAAAAGCCATAACACGGTTGCAAAATATGCCCAGTGGAGATATTGGTAAATTGTGTGACATGGTTGTGCAGGAGATACATGAACTCACAGGGTATGACCGTGCCATGGCTTATAAATTCCATGATGATGATCATGGGGAGGTGATATCTGAGATTAGGAGATCTGATTTAGAACCTTATTTGGGTTTGCATTATCCTGCAACAGATATTCCCCAGGCTGCAAGATATTTGTTTATGAAGAACAGAGTTAGAATGATTTGTGATTGTGTTGCACCCCCCGTAAAAGTGGTTGAAGACAAGAGATTGCCCAGAGAACTAAGTTTGTGCGGATCTACACTAAGAGCTCCTCATGGTTGCCATACAGATTACATGTCCAACATGGGTTCCATAGCATCTCTAGTAATGGCTGTAGTAATAAATGGGAAGGAAGAAGAGGAAGGAGACACTGATAGGCAGAACCAGCAGAAGAAAGGAAGGAGGCTTTGGGGACTTGTAGTTTGTCATCACACCGAGCCACGTTTTGTTCCATTTCCTCTGAGGTATGCTTGTGAGTTCTTGATGCAAGTGTTTGGGATTCAACTGAACAAGGAAGTTGAACTAGCTGCACAGCTGAGAGAGAAGCAAATTTTACGAACTCAAACAATGCTATGTGATATGTTGCTTCGTGATGCACCCTTGGGTATTATCCGTCAGGAGCCCAACATCATGGATCTTGTGAGGTGTGATGGTGCTGCCCTCTACTATCGTAAAAATATTTGGTTTCTTGGGACAACTCCTACCGAGGATCAGCTACTTGATATTGTTGACTGGCTTAATAGATACCATATGGATTCCACAGGGTTAGGCACAGATAGTCTTGATGATGCAGGGTATCCTGGTGCTGCATTGTTGGACGATGCAGTTTGTGGAATGGCTGCAGTGAGAATTACTTCAAATGACTTGTTATTTTGGTTCAGATCCCATACTGCAAAAGAAATTAAATGGGGAGGTGCCAGACATTATGCCGAAGATAAAGATGATGGCAGGAAAATGCATCCACGAAATTCATTTAAGGCATTCCTTGAAACGGTCAAAAGGAGGAGCTTACCTTGGGAGGATGTAGAGATGGATGCCATTCATTCTTTGCAGTTGATATTGAGGGGTTCTTTCAAAGACATTGATGACAATAACACAACGGCCATGATACACGGACGACTCAGTGATCTGAAAATTCATGGAATGGATGAATTATATGCGGTCACAAATGAGATGGTGAGATTGATTGAAACAGCAACAGTGCCAATCCTGGCAGTCGATGCGAGTGGCCTGGTAAATGGATGGAATACAAAAGCTGCTAAGGTCACGGGGTTGTCAATGGAAGAGGCTCTGGGGCAGCCTCTAATCAATCTTGTCGAGGAAAACTTTGTTGAGGCTGTGAAAAGGATGCTCTACTTGGCTTTGCAAGGTATTCACATCATTTCAATTTTCTTTCACAACTTAGTCAATGAAATTTATTTCAATTACAAATCACCCACATGGCTGGTTTGGAAATGGTATGTTGTATAAGTAATTGAAAGTTTCTGAGTCTTGAATATTTTTCAGTCCAAGCAATCTTATGGTATGAACATGACACCATGATAAACTTATCTGTTCTTTCTACGCTTTCTGTTTTGATTGGATTGCATCAAGTCTTATAGGGTAAATTGATTATGACAGGGCAAGAAGAGGAAAATGTTGAAATCGAGCTGAAGAGACATGGCACACTGGAGGAAAAAGGTCCAGTGAGAATAATTGTTAATGCTTGCTCAAGCAAGGACCTAAAGAATAATGTTTTGGGAGTGTGTTTTGTAGCCCATGATGTGACTGGAGAGAAGATTGTGATGGACAAGTTCACTCGCATTCAAGGTGATTACAGGGCAATAGTTCAGAATCCAAGCACCTTGATTCCTCCCGTGTTTGGATCAGATGAATTTGGGTGGTGTTTTGAGTGGAATTTGGCTATGGAAAAGTTATCCGGCTGGAAAAGGGAGGAGATAATTAATAAAATGCTAATAGGAGAGGTTTTTGGTGGTCACACAACGTGCTGTCGTCTTAAAGGTCAGAATGCTATAACGAAGTTCAGGATTGTCCTGGATGCTGCAATGGCAGGGCAAGGGACAGAGAAATTTCCCTTTGGATTTTTTGATCGTCATGGTAAATATGTGGAAGCCTTACTGTCTGCAAACAAGAAAGACGATGAAGAGGGAAGAACCACAGGAGTTTTCTTCTTCTTGCATATTGCCAGCCCGGAGCTTCAACAGGCATTGCACGTGCAGCGCATATTAGAACAAACAGCTATGAAAAGACTCAAGGCATTGGCATACCTTCGAATGGAAATTAAACGTCCACTTAATGGAATCATGTTTACAAGAAAGGTGCTGGAAGGGACTGATTTGAAGGAAGAACAGAAACAAATAGTTCAAAGAAGCCTACATTGTGAAAAACAGCTGTTAAAGATTCTGGATGACATGGACTTGGAAAGCATCGAAGATGGGTATGTTCTTATTGTTCCTTAACATTAAAGGGATTTCTGAACATTTGTAATTATTTCTTTGTCGTTAATTCTGCAGATAGTTTTTATTTTTCATGTCAAAACCAGGCTACCAGAATACCTTGTCAAAATCATTAAATCTGAAAATAGTATTATTATTTTCATGTTGTCTTTTAACTTTGGCAATGTAAATTTATATTTAGCATCCATACATCTCATTTATTGTGTAAGAAATATGTAAAAACGTTTTGACTGGATGGAACTAGGTGCATTGAAGAGAAACAATCTCATACACCCAAAACCGGCTATTATACTTTCTCAAATGCTAAGGGTCTCCAAATTTATTGGAGATATTTTAGGATGACATGACATCTTCTGATTTTTTATACATACTCCCACGGGGTCACCTTCAAATAACAACACAAGATAGTGACATTTGGCTTCAATAGTAATCAGTCCAAGTCAGTAATCAAATCCAATAGGTTGAGGCCTGAGGCCTGAGGAAGATCGTCATAAAACTACAACTAAAAAGGCATCGCTAATTTGGGCCTCAAAACGATTTCATATTTTCAGTCTTGCTCATATATAAATGTTATAGAAATCTAATATGAATTTGACATTAATAAACATTTCTATATCTCCACCAGTTTCCTCAATTGAGGAATCTGAATCAACGACCCATGAGTTACTCCAACAAAGCCTTGCATTAGTCATTGGGAACATGAGTTACCTAACTGAATCCCATAATCAGTTATTGGGAACATCTATTATCTCTACTGAATCCCACAATTAATCATCGGGTACATGAGTAACCCCAACTAAACTTTACAATCAGTCATCTAGGATATGAGTATCCCCAACTGAACCCCGCAATCAGTTATTGTCATTGAGGATGCGAGTAACCTCAATTGAACTATACAAATTAGTCAGCGGGATGTAACCTCCAACAAAATGCCTACATCAGTCATTGGTGGTGCAAGTAAGTTAAATTGAACCCTATAATCCTTAACCTTATGAGGGACCTGGACTGATGATCTCATATTTCAAGGTATAGCAGCATTTATGGTGAGAACAACTTATCTATGATAGTCAATTCCATTATCACCATTCAAGTACAGCTGTTACAATTCATCAATAAATGCAGTCAATTATTTACAGCAGCCAAACTCGATAAAATGGTCAACTTCCCGTAGTCTTCTTGCTCAACCAACAAACTAACGATTAAAAGCTAACATTTGATAAACGGTCAATTTCCAGAATACAGCAGTTTTTCTTTTCTTTTGGGAAATGCATATTATATTACTTATGGAACAAATAATCACAACAATCTGACATGAAGGTTACATACAAGGATTTTTTTCCCAAAAATCATGAAAAGCTAACATTTGACCCTGCAATGAATCAACAATTTTTAATCTAGAAAAGCTAACATCCGACTCTGCAATGAATTAACATTTTTAGGGAAACACTTGGATTTAACTTTAACCGGCAAAGTCAGCTCCTTACAAAGTCTAGACTCCTCTAAGCTGAGGTGATAATAGTCTTCCTGAAAATTAGCCTTACACCTTGACTTCCATAGGGATTAAATATCATTCGACCAAACTGTGTCTCATAAAAGTTGCAGCTGACCTTAATCATCTTCTTGCCTCCAAGGAGGGGCCCTCTTCAAGAAAGGGGAGAATTGAATAAAAGGCATGTTAGAGAGGCATGCTCAAAAGACATTATCAACATATCCTCTCTACCACACTGACTGCATAAAGATTCTGTAACAACTGCTTCTTGAAGTACTGTCTTGATCGCCAACCCTTGGTGGATGGTTAACTACCTCAAAATTTGAAATAAAAGTATGATTTCTGAATAGAGTAACACCTCTTTTGTGGGCGCTCTTCAAGATTCATCACTACCTAGCTCTTGTTCAAGATCCCCCACTACCCAGCTCTTGTTCAAGTGTGGGGAAAGAGTTGGAAGTGTCTCGCAACCCTCACTGAATCATACAGGTCTTTTGTCACATAATTGTAGGAAGACTTCCATTTACTCCATTTCCAATTTCTCCACAATGGTTCTGACCCTTAGAGCTGCATTTAAAAAAGACAGCTTTCAGGAGTCATTCTAAAAGGGTCTTGTTAAGTATGTTTGTCTACTCTATTCAACTTTTAGGCTCATTTTAAATCATGCCAACTGTGGCATTGTTTTTTCTTGAAAAAGGGTTAATATTGTATTATATAAAAAGCTAATTTACATCAGCCTCAGCTCCTGGAAGACAAAACAGGAGTGAGAGGAAAGAAATTACAAAAGGAGGAGGAAGATAGTCCAGAACAGTACCTTCTTTCTGTGATTGCAGAATTCAGGTCATGTTAAGTCCTAAAAGCATGAAGTTTTGTATGACAAGAACCTAAGACTAGCTAAGAACAAAGAACAACATATATCTGATTCAGGAACTAAATATCAAGTAATGACCAAACGTAGACATATGTATTCACTAAGAGTTAGCAAAGCAATATGATGTTCATGTAAATGCTTTAAGCTGCCTTTGAACAAAATTTACCACTTTTGCAAATTCTAATTTGTGGTCTAATGCCAACAGGAAATGGAAATTCATTACAGATGAATTTTCATTAGGAGGACTTTCATTCCTGATCATTCTTCTTGGAGTCTTCCTTTAGCCCAAGGGGTCACTTGGCCCTTCCCTATTGTGAGGGCCTCCCTTGTGCGGAACAGCTTCCAACCTTGCTGGCATTGGGTGATTTACTTAAGGTTGATGATAAGTGGCCTCATTGAGGTGAGATTGAGAGCTCATTCCTGCATGACCAAAAGCTTGTCTCTTGGGGGCTGGCTAATAGTACCGATGAGCTCTTTCTTCTTCCATCCTCTCCTTGGATAGATCACCAAAAAGAAATACCTCTTATCTATTCATGTGTATTACTGTTGTATTACATTTAACTGGTATTGGATTCACTTATCCGTACTAGTTATGGTATGATCAAATTGGGGACTCTAAATACCACACATGTCAATGTTAACACTCAAAACCTTTTGACTCTTGTCCATGATGACTAAGGCCTTGGCTATTAGAAAACTCTACTGGTATTTTATCCATGAGGGTGATGGGGGTCTAAAACCTTCACTTGTGATTGATGGACTAACTGAGGGAGGTATTCGCTGGATATGGGTATAGAGGCATGGGGGATAGGCTTATGTACATTGTTAGAATTGTAGAGATGGAAGTGTTGACCATTTTTGGTCCAACAGGCCAAAAATCGGTCCCCTTCTTTCCCTGCTGTTCTGAACCAGTCCATTTTTGATTTTGCACAAGTCCGGAAATTTCTACGGACTCTGTAGATTTTCTACAGACTTTGCAGGTTTTCTACGGACTCCGCAGAGATTTCTACGGACTCTGCAAGTCCATTTCTATGGACTCTGCAGGTATGGATTTCTACGGACTCAGCAATGAAGTTTTCTACGGACTCAGCAGGCAGAAACGAGTTCCCGACACTTAGGTGTAAAATGGACCATTTCAAGTGCCCTTGTGGAGGGCAGTTCGGGACTCAAGAGCCCTTGCGGAGGGTAGGGAACACTTTCAAAAGAGGTCACAACAGAGAAAGGCCAAAGAGGTAAGTTTCTTTCGGAAATTTGTCCAAGGCAAAGGAAATGCCCTTCAGAAGGGTCGTTTCCAATTTTCCCGAAGGGCACTTTCAAAGGTAGTTTGAAAAAGCAAAGGAAGAAATCCTTTGGACTTTTCGTCCAAAGGAAGCCAGAAAGAGCCAAAAGCCAGAAAGCGACAAAGCCAGAAAGAGACAAAACGAGGAAGAAACAAAGTGCAGAAGCGGACAAACAATCCAGGTGGCAAGGAGGTGTCAACTCAGGGATTTATTCCTGCAGTTAGAACAATGCTTGCCAAGTGGTCATCAAACGGTGCGAACAGTAAGCGGTGCAACTTGTTTTCTTCATTTCGCATTGATGAGCAGACAAGCCACGTAAATGCCTTGAAGGGAGCAGTCTGTGTGTAGAAAAGAGGCGCGGCCCATGCTTTCACATTAGTGTTGGAATGCCAAAAAGTCAAAGCAGGAGCCGACAATCAAACGGCTTCCTCTTCCCAAGGCTTGAAGTGCACGTCGGCCAACTTGCAAAAGGAGCGCCAAAGTCTTTTCCAAAAAAGCGCCAAGTTCTCTTCTCCTCTTTCTATATATTGTAAAACTTCTCATTTTGAGGGGATCCATTCTCTTAGCCCATAAGGCAAAGCTCTGCCCAAAAATATCTCGGGTTTGTAAGGCAGAACTCTGCCGGATTTTACCTTGAATCAAGACTTAGCATTTTTACCTCCATCTGGACTTGCACTCACACATATGTCTATGTTTTCTTTTTGTGTTAAGTCATTTTATTTTATGCTTTTCACAGATCGATTCTAGCATGTCTAGTGCATTGTGAAATTCTTCTTTTGTAGGTCTGTCAGAAGTGTCTACAACAGAAATATAGGCGCATGTGAACAGGCTGCCAAAGTGTGTCTCAGAACACTTTTGATATTTTTTCCTCCCTGTATCTCTACGGATCCCTGACTCACTGATACAGAAGAGTCTCCCACATCAGATGAAGTGTATGGGAGCTTCTTGGTGAAAAGTGTATGTTCGGGCTGAGTGAGTCATCTTGTTTGGTGTATCACCTTTTTATTTTTAAGTTTAGGTTCTGTTTTCAGCATCTCTCTCTCTTTTCATCCCCCCCCATTTTTCATCTATTTGTTAGCAGTAGGAATCCAGGGCCTAAAAGATACATCAAAGGGAGCTAGCCCTTATCTAGAGACTCTCCCCTCCAGCTTCGCCGGTCCCACAGGCGAGAGGGGAGTTTCCATTTTGACGTGTGGCAGGCAGGAGCTCGGCCTCCTACCCAAGGTGCAATCCACTACGTCAATAGTTTTTGGCACGCCCGATGGGACCAACTAGGACAAGTTGTGTCCAAAGAGTTGAATAATTTTTGGTGTGTTCTTCAACCAACCAGCCTTTGGAGGCTTCTTTATCAACACCAATGGCGACTTCGAGTCGAATCAGTTGGTTAAGCAGTCCTGGTGCCATCAAGAAATCTTATTTTTTGTATGTATAATCCCATTGATAAGAATCATGGACCTTGTTTTCCTTCCTATGACTTCGATCATACTCAAAATATCCAAGGAATCACGTCAAGCAGCTCTCTTAGTTGCCCTTCAACGATAAGGGAGGTGGCGCTGGAGTTTGAGAAGTAGGTAATGGAGATCAAGAGACTGGGTGAGCAGTATGGATATCAACAGGAGCTGATGTATAAAGAGGAATGCTTGTTCAGGCAAGCTCAGGTCTTGCAATCCATGGAGGAGGAGGTAGCAAAATGGAGGAATCCATTCATGCAAGGCAGTCAACCTTGCGCGCCCCCTCCTATTCTAAAGGAAGCCCCCTCTTGTGCACCAAATCCTTTCTATCAGATAGCACTTGCTCATTCCAGCTAATCTGATGCATCAATCAACCCTGCTCTTGACCCCGTGCGCCTAGCCTTCAAGCATCAAAGGCAACTAGAACAACCTCCCATGGAGATGAACCTTCTAAATTCCTTAGATTGTGAATCTTCCTTTGGGGGGAACATTATGAACCAGCACATATCTCTCGAAATTGCTCCTACTCATCATGATGATGCTGGTGATCTCCAAGAAAGGCTCTTCCAAGAGGATCTAGCTAGGAGAATTGCAGAGTTGGAATCCAAAGCAATATTCCTCAACCAACGTGTGATGGACCTGTCTGAACACACCCCATCTACACACCTCCAAGAGAGCTATCAGGCCACACCTGATATAGATGAAGTGCTGGTCAAATGGAAGGAGGAGAATCATTCGATTCTAGCTCAAGGACTGCCTCCTCTTCCACATGGTTTTTCCACTTCACCCCTTCTTAAGGAGGAACCTGTTTTGCAGGAGGCGAGTGAGGAAGAAAAGATCCAATTTGCAGCTCTCCAAGAGACTATCATGAGCGACAAAGAAGAATAAATCATTATCGATGCTCCCTTTGAAGACATCATCGACGATGGAGAAGGTACAGGGCATGCATACATGCAGATGTTCCAACAATACGAAGAGGAACATAAGCATGGTGAGCTCTCTCCTCTTTTGTTTGATGAACTTCCTTGTTGCTTCGATGAGGAGGATGACTATGCCGAGGACCCTGAATTGGAGGAGGATCAGACAGATGTCTTTGAACAACTAGAGACTCTGATCCTTGAGCAGGAAAAGGAGAGGCTGGTCCACCTTGAGGAAAGCCTTGAAGAAGAAAGCTTTGAACAAAAGGGTGATGTTCTGTGGGATGAGCAATCAGTTTGTGATTCCATTTTAGACATCACAACAGTCACCTTTCTTCAAGAAGGCCAAGAGGAAGCAGAATATGAGTTTGACAGGGTTTTCAATGAAGCAGAAGGGAACGAGTCAAACCATGATGCATTGCAAAAGGACCATGCACAACAAAGGGCTTATGGTGATGAGCCAGCAGCCATCGATTTCTTGGTGAAATGCACCAGCATGAAGGACCAGTATTCAACAAGCTTCCAAGAACAAGCAGAGTACATATATGTTGGGAGCATGTTCAATTTTGATCCACTCGGATGCAGGCCAATCTAGGTGGTAGGCAAGAGGAGCAGGTCACCAAATCTCCATTTCATATAGCCACTTGTCTGGCACCATAAGTCTCCTAGCCAGGGAGGGGACAGAAGAAGTTTTTCCTTTGATCTAGGAGGGAGGCAGATATACCTGGTTAGTTGTACATAGTAGTTTGCTTTAATTTTTTTTTCTGCTTTCCCTAAGTGCAGTTTTGCACAAGTAGTGTTTTTAGCCTTGTGTGTGTTTTTCTTTGTGTCTGGGGTAAAGCTTCATGTTTGATTCTTGGATCTCTCAAGGCTGTTGTGGGCCTTTCTTCAAAGTTGCGTTCTGACTCTGTGCCCAATGGACTTTAAGGCAACTGGTCTCTAAGCATAGCAGGCATGCTTCCCCTGGGAGTTGCCAATTTGTTGACCATTTTTGGTCCAACAGGCCAAAAATCGGTCCCCTTCTTTCCCTACTATTTTGAACTAGTCCATTTTTTATTTTGCACAAGTCCGGAAATTTCTATGAACTCTGCAGGTCCATTTCTACGGACTCTGCAGGCATGGATTTCTACGGACTTAGCAGTGAAGTTTTCTACGGACTTAGCAGGCAAAAATGAGTTCCCAACACTTAGGCGTAAAATGGACCATTTTAAGTGCCCTTGCGGAGGGCACTTTGGGACTCAAGAGCCCTTGCGGAGGGCAGGGAACACTTTCAAAAGAGGCCACAACAGAGAAAGGCAGAAGAGGTAAGTTTCTTTCGAAAGTTTGTCCAAGGCAAAGGAAATGCCCTTCGGAAGGGTCGTTTCCAATTTTCCCGAAGGGCACTTTCAAAGGCAGTTTGAAAAAGCAAAGGAAGAAATCCTTCGGACTGAATTCCTTCGGACAAAAGTCCAAAGGAAGCCAGAAAGAGCCAAAAGCCAGAAAGCAACAAAGCCAAAAAGAGACAAAACGAGGAAGAAACAAAGTGCAGAAGCGGACAAATAGTCCAGGTGACAAGGAGGAGGTGTCAACTCAAGGATTTATTCCTGCAGTTGGAACAGTGCTTGCCAAGTGGTCATCAAATGGTGCGAACAGTAAGTGAGGTGGCTTGTTTTCTTCATTTCGCATTGATGAGTAGACAAGCCACGTAAATGCTTTGAAGGGAGCAGTCTGTGTGCAGAAAAGAGGCGCGGCCCATGCTTTCACATTAATGTTGAAACGCCAAAAAGTCAAAGCAGGAGCCGACAATCAAACGGCTTCCTCTTCCCAAGGCTCGAAGCACACATGGGCCAACTTGCAAAAGGAACGCCAAAGTCTTTTCCAAAAAAGCGCCAAGTTCTCTTCTCCTCTTTCTATATATTGTAAAACTTCTCATTTTGAGGGGATCCATTCTCTTAGCCCTTAAGGCAAAGCTCTGCCCAAAAATCTCTCGGGCTTGTAAGGTAGAACTCTGCCAGATTTTACCTTGAATCAAAACTTAGCATTTTTACCTCCATCTGGACTTGCACTTACGCATATGTCTATATTTTCTTTTTGTGTTAAGTCATTTTCTTTTATGCTTTTCACAGATCGATTCCAGCATGTCTAGTGCATTGTGAAGTTCTTCTTCTGCAGGTCTGCCAGAAGTGTCTACAACAGAAATATAGGCATATGTGAACAGGTTGCCAAAGTGTGTCTCAGAACACCTTTGATAGTTTTTCCTCCCTGTATCTCTACAGACCCCTGACTCACTGATACAGAAGAGTCTCTCACATCAGATGAAGTGTATGGGAGCTTCTTCTTGGTGAAAAGTATGTTCGGGCTGAGTGAGTCATCTTGTTTGGTGTATCACCTTTTTATTTTTAGGTTTAGGTTTTGTTTTCAGCATCTATCTCCCTTTTCATCCCCCCCTTTTTCATCTATTTGTTAGCAGTAGGAATTCAAGGCCTAAAAGATACATCAGAGGGAGCTAGCCCTTATTTAGAGACTCTCCCCTCCAGCTTCACCGGTCCCACAGGCGAGAGGGGAGTTTCCATTGTTGCGTGTGGAAGGCAGGAGCTCGGCCTCCTGCCCAGGGTGCAATCCACTGCGTCAACAGGAAGGCACTAGCTGGGGACTTGGAAGTCTTTTTGTTTCTACTTGGAGAATGGACATGATACTTACCTCCCCGAGATCCTTTATGTTGGAAATTAACTTGTGCATAAAAAACAGATACAAAGGAGAGTTATGCTGTGTGAATCTTACATAGAGAAAAATGATGACAAGCACACATAAATGGAAACGAATTTTACCTAGGAAAAGCCTTTTGAGTAAAAAACCTGTTGACGCAATGGATTGCACCCTTGACAGGAGCCTGAGCTCCTGTCTTCCATGCATCACAATGGAAACTCCCCTCTTGCCTATGGGTCTGGCAAAACTGGAGGGAGAGTCTCTAGATAAGGGCTAGCTCCCTTTGATGTATCTCTATGGTCCTGGATTTCCTACTGCTAACAATGGGGGGGTGAAAAGGGAGAAGAATGTTGAAAACAAAACCTAAACTAAATGGTGATACACCAAAAAGTTTGATCTACTTAGCTTGAATATACACTTTCCACCATGATCCAGGTGGATCTCTCCATTTGTGAAAAAATAAAAGTTTTAATATTTTGATAAAAATGATTGCACAACGTAGATCTCGTTGAGAGCTTTTCGACGCTTTTTGCGGTTTGCAAAACGGACACCGTATGTAAAAGTTATGGGCCGCTGAAGTTTTGGTTCGATAGGTAAAAATTTGTTGTCGTAAAGTGACGTGGCATTATTTACATGCGACAAGTGGACCAATCGGAGGTTGACATGTGGCATGATTAAGTTCGGAGATAAGCTCGTTGATCGAGCCATGTGGCAAGCAAGGTGGTGAGTTGGAAGAAAAGACCGAGTTCGAAGGGGAGACCAAGCAAGGTGGTGAGTTGGAAGAAAAGACCGAGTTCGAAGGGGAGACCAAGCAAAGGTGGCAAGTTTGAAGAAGTCTTGTTTGGCGCATTTATCAAAGGCATGCTGACCAGGCGTCTTAAGCCCACCAAAGGGGGGCGTTGACACATTCAATGAGGCGCTTAAGCCTCCTAAAAAAATGCAGCCACCTTCCCAATGCAGCGTATGTGGGACAAATGCATCCAAAACGGATTCCAAGGCACCTAAAATGGAGGGAAGACAAGTTCAAAATCAGTCAAGGCGCCTAGAAAGGTGGGCAGCCAGTTTTGAACCCCTAACCTTGTGGCAAAAAGTAAGGAGACAGCCACTACGCCATAGGCTTGCAATTGATTATAAAAGCACGAATCTGTATTTGTTTTAATCAGTTTCTGGACTGTGTTTTTTAATTTTCAAAGGCCGAGACTTTGTAAAAGCTTTGAGAAAGCTTATGTAATGGATTTTTATCCATTTTCCGGCCATGATACTCAGTTTTAATACTCTTTTTATCCAAATTGTATATTGGAAGAGTATTTTTAAGTCCATAGAGGAGATTTTTAGGACTTTTGAAGCAACTTTGCAGGTGTGAATACTCACGGAATTCGAAGGTGTCGAGCTTGATTATCAGTCACGGTGAAGGTGAATTTTTGTATTGAGAGATCAACTTGCAGGAAAGTTGTTTATTGTTTCCAGGTTGTTGAAATGCCCTTAATGGAAACGGTCCACTCCTTTGGGGAACCCGGAGATGTAGGCATCATTTGTTGAGCCGAACTCCGTTATCATGTTTTGTGTTTCTTGGTAATTTGTCATTTTGATGCATGATTTTGTTTCAGTTTGCTGATTTGGTTTAATTAGTAAATGAACTCATGCAAGTAATTTTCATTATGACAATTATAACACAATGTTATTAAAAAATCGGTTCAATAACCGAGAATGATTTATGCTAAAATATTTTGCAAGTTTTTTTGAGTTTTTCGAGAATTTGTATCAGTTTTGAGAAATCAGTATTCGTATTTTGAACTTCACTTTGAGTTGAATCAGTGGAGTTTACGGATCAAGTTGGTATCAGAGCAGTTGATCAACGGGATTTAACAATTGGTTGTTTTTGTTTCTATTTCGGCATTTGTTTCGATTTTTGTGATTCGACAGGTGCAATGGGCAAGTTATCAAACAAAGCCAAGCTTGATGAGCTTGAAGCATATAACCAACAAATCTAGGAAGAGAATGCTTTCCTAAGAGCAAGATTGAACTCCTTGGATGAAGAGATTGCCCGTTTGAAAATGGAGTTACGAGCCAAGGATGAGCTTGTGAAAAAACTACAAAATGGTGGACAAGTGAAGGATTTGCCTTCCACTGTAGTTGCAGGCACTATGACGGATGAAAACATTGTAAGTGCATGTAAGTCATCAATTGATTTTCCTTCCCATGAAGAATCTAGTAACAATGATTTTGGTAAATTTGAACAATATACAAAAGGAATAGGCTCAAAATTACTTGTTAAAATGGGATTTAATGGAAAAGGCCTAGGAAAAGATGGCCAAAGTGATACTAACCCCATTCAGGTAGAGAATAAGCCTAATCGTGAAGGGTTAGGATACAGATCTGGTATTCAAAATGAAACAAGTGAATGCTCTGACAAAGCAAAAGCAAGATGTGTTATGGAGAATTGTAAATCCTCTTGGATGGAAGGTAAAACACATTCTTTTTGCCACACTTGCAATCATGTTGATTCTAATTCTACCAGACAACATAAATATTTCAATGTTTCTTTTGATTATGGTACACAAATTTTGTGGCACATTTATCCATGCAGTTTTTGTGGATTGTCTAATCATTGTGTAGCCAAATGTTGGAAACATAAATCTTTGTTAGGAAAGATTTTGAAAGACTACTCTCCTAGATAGAGTTCTGAGAGTAGCAATAAGAATATGTTTTTCAATAGAGTGGACAAAAGGTTTTGTACTCATTGTAACAGAAGTGGACATCAGGTTGAAAAGTGTTGGAGACTTCAACCATCACACCATCCTAGAAATGGTAAGATTAAGATGGTCTATAAACCTATCAATGAGGTAATTAATGAAGTTAAATCAATCCATACAAATGTTACTAAATCCACTAAAGAAATCTCACCAACTAATCAGGAAAATTTGATTAAGAGGGTTGGTAAACAATTTTTGACATTCATGTTGTCATGATTAGTGGATGCATTCATGTTGCAAAACAATTTTGGAATCTATATTGTATGTTGTTGATGGCGTAAAATTGTGCTAGGTCTTAGCCAATCAACAATAGAAAGTTTCAAGCTGTGGGATAATGCGGCTTGAAACAACCTCCAGGTTTTAAAGAAGCTGGTCTCTTCTGTTTTATGGGGTGTTGGAAAAAGGGATAGGAGACTAAACAGAAATGCAAAATGCAGGATTTGAAACCTAACTATGGCGATGCGCCTGAGTGTAATCCTAATCCTAACCTGAGCACAGTGAGACTATTATGTGATTCTATTACATTTAAGAGCAGACAAGTGCATGATCAATGTAAAAGATTGGGATAACAGAAACAGAGGCTCAAAACTAGGGAGTCTTTTGCTGAGATACAAGAATTGTCAACAAGGGCATAGTGTTCAATCTTCTTAACAGAATCCTTTACTCACATAAGAGGCGCAGAAGTCACATACAGTTATCTAGAGTTTCAGATTCTAGAAAACGAGACAAAAGCAAATAACATTTTCAATCACAACACTAGAAAATCTACAGCATAGACTACTGTATAAATGATACAGATAACACCAACCAAGGCATGGAGCTTAAATTTCTTTAATTCATTCAGCCACATAAAGGGCACAGAAACACGCACGATTACATCAACCTTACAACTTCAGGAAATCAAGACGAGCAAATGATATTACTGATAAAAATTTACAAAAAATTTGAGACTACAGAATTTTTCCCCCCTCTTACAATCCTGCTTTTATAGCCTCAGGTGTCTCCCGGATCACTCCACTTCCCGCGCAATTCTTCTTCGTCCGTTCCTCCCAGTGGACAAACAGACGGCGTCTTCAATGCTTTGGGGGGCTCCAAAAATCTACCCGAAGAACTGTTCCATCTACTTGAATTAATTCCAACCGATTTTCCCTCTATTTCGCCCTTCTGACAACAGGGACACGGAACCTTTCGTTATGTTGAAAATGGGAGAATACTTAGTCAAGTTCCTGAAAATCCCCCTATTACTGAGAAGGCACCGGAAGATGATGCTTGGCATTTTTTGCCGGATTTTCGGATACACACGGCCTTTTCCGCTTTTCTTTGGCGATTCTGTGGTGTAATTTTATTCGGGGTTCATACCAAACTTTTTACGAATGGTGACACTTGGCAACTTTCGCGAATTTTGAAGTAACACCTGGGGCCCACCATAACCTTCATTCAACAATGAAGCTCAAAGATGGTCTCTCAGGAATTCGCACATGGCAGCCTCCGCTGCTTCTGAGAAGACACATGGCATCTTTCGCTTCTTCGTCTAGGGGTGCGTGGTGCCTTCTGCTTTTGCTGGTGATGGAGTAGAGAGACTCAGAGAGTGACACTTGGCAGCCTCCGCTGTACTTCAGCAGTTAAGCAAAATGAAGTGACGCCTTTATGTGTTAAAGAAGAGCACTGGACCCAAGCGTTGAAACAAAACCTCTCGATAGTTGACACGTGGTGACTTCCACTGTTTCTTCAAAAGGGGATTTTAGGGTCTTCGCAACTGCCACCTGGCACCTTCCGCTTTCTATGCTGCTTGGTCCGTTGAAAGTCTTTGCCAAAGGGTAGAATGAAACATGGGTGCCTCTATGAGGCTCAGATGCTGACATGTGGCGCGTTCCGCTTAACTGCTACTGGATACGTGGCACGTTTCGTGACTCTCTAGAAAGTTACAAAAGGGCCTCAGAGGACGCCAGCTGGTTAGCTTCATACCTCGGAAGACGACGCGCGATGGCTTCTGCGCGAACTCAACACTTAACGCAAAATTGGAACAAAGAATCAAAAGAGAAAGAAAGGCCCGTGCTCGAATGGCGCCACTTGGCAGCCTCCGCTTAACTTCGACACTTGACGGAGAATGAACCCGCACCCTGCTCCAATTTTGCTGCTACGACCAAGGTATTGTCGGGACCAAAACTGTAGTGTTTGACTGAAAATTTAAGTGCAACGTAGAGTGAAGAAATTTACTCTACAGTTACTGGCGACCCTCAAGACTTTTGAGCCTGCTCAAAAAAAAACTCCACCTTCCGCTAGATCAAAATTTTGAAAATTACAGCTTCAAAAGAGCCGTCGACAAATGTTTAAAACACTTATTCAAAAGCAAAGTAGGAAAACAACGGAAAAACAATGCGAAGAAGGGAAACTATTTAACTATAATACATGAGAGACCTATAAATGTTTCAAATAGATTCCGTTTACAGGAATCTCTTCGAGTTCTCCTCCCATTGACTCTAGCTCGAAAGAATTCTTCTCCTTGCACGCGCAAATTTTATACGGACCAGTCCACAGTGCTTCAAATTTGGTATGCTGACCTGGCTTAGCGGCTCTTGCATCCCATTTCAAAAGAATCGAGCCCTCTTCAAAATTAGGATTTGAAGTCCTTTTATCAAAACAATTCTTGACCATTTCTTAGCTTGATCAATGAATCATGGGCTATGTTCCTCTTTTCCTGAACTTCCAGAAGTTCTGCGAGTCTGACCTGCATGGGGCCATTTTCTTCAATCTCGATTTGTTTGATCAACTGAAGAGCAGGGATCTCCAAGCTTAGAGGAATCACGACAGACTTTTCATATACCAGCTCATATGGAGACATTTTGATCACCTGTTTGGGTGTGATTCTATCAGCCCATAGTGCTAGATTAAACACTTTATGCCACTCCTTGTGATGGTCAGCCCCTATCCTTTTGATGAGTCTTATCAGGTTCTTGTTGGTTGACTCTGCTAGACCATTACCTTGGGGGTAATAGTTAGATGAAGTTTTCAGATATATTCTATTTCTTAAGGCAAAGTCAGATACTCTAGACCCCAAGAATGCTTTAGCATTATTTGATATGATGGTGCGGGGAGCCCCAAAGCGAGTAATAATATCCCTTAGAAAATCTAGGATCACATTTTCTGTTGCTTCTTTAAGTGGGACCGCCTCGGTCCATCTGGTGAAATAGTCCGTGGTAGTCAATATCCATTTGTGACCCATGCTAGATACTGGATTTATCATCCCAATGAAGCTAAGACCCCATTGAGCGAAAGGTTCATCCACGACTATAGGACTGAGGGGCATGGCTGCATTCCTTCTCATCCTCGTATAATACTGGTAGGATTGACATTTTCTAACCAGCTGATAACAATCTGCAAACAAAGTAGGCCAAAAATATCCTGCCTCACTTATCTTTATGGCTGTGGTCTTTGCAAAAAAATGCCCCCCTGATGCTCCATGATGCATTTCGTGCAGTATCTTCTTGGCTTTAGCCTGTTCCACACATCTAAATAATTTTCCATCGGAATTCTTTCTAAAAAGGACTTGTTCGATTAGGACAAAGTGAACTCCCTGTATCCTATAATACCTCCTCTTATTTCGATGGAGTTCTCTCGGATAAATCCCATTTTTCATGAATTGAATCCTGCTAGTGACCCAGGATTCCGGATCAACCTCTTGTAACTTTAGCACTATCTCTGACTCTTCTTCTGAATCCGCTTCCTCAGGTAACATCTTTTCCAGCTCTTGGGTGATATATTGGCATAGACCCCTGCCCCTGACTAGCTTGGTGGGTCTGACTTCTACATCATATTCAAGGATCTTAGTGATCCAATTGGCTCTTTTCTCAGTAATCTCTCCCTCCATGACGTATTTTCGACACTTGGGTGAGCCACGAGTATCAAAAATTCAGGCACCTGATATCAAGTGCCTGAATTTCTTGAGGGCTTTCACCATAGCATAGGCTTGTCTTTCCACAAAATTGTACCTGGTCTCATAATCTCTGAGAGTTCTTGGGAAAAAGGCTATTGGGTGTTCCCCCTCTAGCCTGTCGTTCTTTTGAGTCAGGACAACATCAATACTTGACTCCCCTCAATAGACATACATTACGAAGGGCATGGAAAAATCTAGGTTCTTGAGCATTGGGGCTGTTGAGATAGCCTCCTTGACCCCCTTGAAAGCTTGCCTTCCTTCTGTAGTCCACTTGAAGACCAAATGCTTTTTAAGCAAGAGTGTCATTGGCCTAACCAAGCCTGCAAAATCAGATATGAATTTACTGACAAAATTGATCTTTCCCAAAAAGGATTGGACTCCTTTTTTATTGGCTGGGAGAGGTAGGTTCATTATAGCTGCGGTCCTCTCGGGGTCTATAGAAACCCCTTCCTTAGACACTATGTGCCCCAACAGTTTGCCCTGAGGTACAACAAAAATACACTTCTTGGGATTCAAAGATATCCTAAAATCTTGACATTTTTTGAAAACAGATTCTAGATGATCAAAATGATCACCAGCATTTTTTGAAAAAATAGTAAGGTCGTCCAGGTAGACCAGGATGACCCTGTTTATAAGTTCGCCAAAGGCTATATCCATAGCCCGTTGAAAAGTGGCTCCTGCATTAGATAAGCCGAATGGGATTTTCGCGTAGGCAAATGTCCCCCATTTGGTAGTGAAAACAGTTTTATACTGGTCTTCCTCAGCTAGCCAAATCTGATTATACCCAGAGAAACCATCAAGTAAAGAAAACCTCTCCGATCCAGCCACAGTTTGCAAAATTTGTTCCATGGAGGGCAAGGGATAGTGGTCTTTCAGAGACGCTCTATTTAGATCTCTGAAATCTACACATAGCCTTACATCTCCATTCTTTTTCCTAACTGGGACTAGATTGGATACCCAGGTTGAGTGTTTGATTGAAAATATTATTTTGGAATCTAGAAGTTTTTGCAACTCATCTACCATTAGAGGCTCTATCCTTGGATTTACTGGTCTTTGTTTCTGTCTGATGGGTTTGGACCCTTCAGTTAGTTCTATGGTGTGCTGGATAATGTCCCTGTTGTATCCATGAAGGTTTTCATAGCTCCAAGCTATGACTCTGTTATACCTTTGGCACAACTCGATTAATTTTTTCTTCTCCTTCTGAGTTGCAAAATTTTCAACCTTCAGTCTCTTCCCGTCACTCACTTCTACCTCAGAATAGTCTGCTTTATCTACCTGGAACCTTTTATTCCCCATGCTTACGTCCTCTGGGTCAAACAAGTTTTTTATGGTGATCAATCCCTTGAGGAGTTTATTAGTCTTCAACTGAATAATTTGATCATCATATGCCTCTTCAATTTTGGCTTGCAACTGATCCGCAAACTCATCTGATTGCTGTAAGAAGGAGACCACCTGGGCATCATTTTCAAACACTTGCCAATTTTGGTCATTGTCTGGGATGGTTGGCCTCACTATAACTTCTACTGACTCATTGTTAACCAATAGGCCATTTGCTGGGTTAAACTGTGAGCCTATCTGAGCCATCCTATCAGCCTCAGAGTTTTGACTCCTAGGGATTATCTCGATATTGAAGGCTTCAAAATCTTCTATCAAATCTCAAATCCTATGCCTGTAGGATCTCATTCTCACATTCTTGGCTGTTGCCTTTCCCTGTATTTGCTTCACTACTAGCTCTGAATCCCCTTTTACTTTTAGGTTCTTTATTCCTTTTTTCTTGGCTAACAGGAGCCCATGTACTAGAGATTCATATTCTGCATCATTGTTAGTGCAAGCAAATTGGAATCGGAAAGCCCTTAAAATTTTATCACTGTTTGGAGCAGTAAGACAAATTCTTGCTCCAGCACCATGTCTACTTCTAGCTCTATCAAAATTCAAAGTCCAGACCTCTGAATCTTGAGTAGTAGGTGCCTCCTTCCTTATAACATTTGAGATCGCCTGATCCTCGTCAAAGATGACATACGTCCCCAAACCAGTAGAGTCATAGTTCCCATACGGGTTGCTATGCATCATAGCCAACAACTGGCTGTTTTCTTCTTCTTGATCATGCTCAGTGTAGTCGCCTAGTTCTTCAACAATTTTTTTTCTTTTTTATTCAACATAGCATGATCTACTTCTAACCTTGTTGGTTCGTTGGTGATGTGGTCTTTGGATAGCGGTTTAGATAGAATTTTCATCTTCGAACCATATCTGGTTCTTAGGATGAGGTGAGACCAGTCAAAAGACATGTACCCTCCTATTTTTGCTGTAAAGTCTCTAGGTAAACATAAACCAAAGACAGGAGGGATATCTATGACAACTATATCCTGGTTGACAATTACGTTGGGACATGTGTATAACTGCAAGGGGAGTTGTTTAATCGTCCCTATGATTTACACCGTTTTGTCGTCTAGCTGCATAACTCTTTTTGCAAGGGGTTCATATTTTATCTTCAAGGCATCAACTATTTGCTTAGGTATCACAGTGGTACTAGCCCCTGAATCTATCAATGCATTATGTAGAAGTTTCTTTCCAACTATCACAGTCAAATAGAAAGGCTCTGGCTTGGATTTACTTACTTGTGTTGCATTGTTCACGAAGGCAGTCATCGTTGGGAGAACCGTATATTTTAGCTTTTCCTTTCCAGCAGGTCCTTCCTTGGGAACAACATCCTTGGGCACTGCTTGCCCTTGCAGAGCTTCTTGCAGTAATGTCTTTTGTTCAGGAATTGCCAGAATGTCCTATATTGACACTTGTGTCGGAGTTTTCTTTAATTGGTCCACTATGTTGATTGGTTCCAAAGACTAATTTTTTTGGAAATAAGGGTATCTTGTCTTTTCTTGAATCTGGACAGGTATCCCTTGATCTTGTACTGGTTGAGGTACTTCTTGTCTAACAACGGCATTCTTTTGCCCCTGAGATGGAGGATTATTCTTGGCTTGACCACTTACAAACTCAGGTTGTTCCACCATTCTCCTCTTCGATCTGGTATAGTAGTCAAATTGCACTACCAGCCTTTGGGAGGTAGATGCTTCGTTCAGGAGAACTGCTTCCTCATCTTCAACCCATGAGAACAAGGCATGTTTCGGGGCTATTTCTTCCTCCTGTTGCAAGGACATTCCTTGCATCTGAGCCACTAGAACCGAATTCTTCATGCCGAGAGACTGGTATGCTTGATTGCTACTAGTACTAGCAAACTGACCATCCATTCTCCTCTGCTTAGCTACCTTTTGTTGTAGATTGCCTCTAGAACAATCTCTGGGGGTGTGAGCATCGTTGCAAGGGAAACACCAAGCATTAGTATCATCCACATAATTATTCTGACCTGGGACCATCTCCCTGTTTGAGTTGGGAGGAATGGTTTGTGAGGGTGTGGGAACAGTAACTAATTGATTTGCTGGTTGATTGTTGGTCTGCCTTGGAAGGCCTTGATACTGGTTTGGTTGGGATGAAAACCTATTCCCTTGATAGCCTTGAAAAGGGGGCTTAGGGAAAGTATTCTGCTGCCTCTTCATATTAATCAGCTCATTGGAGAATGTTCTTAGCATACTCTTGATGTCGTCCATCTCAGATGACTGAGCGGAGGCCGGTTGCTTTGCAGCTGATGAAGGGTAAGCATACATAGACGTAGGTGGGCTTACAGTCTTAGGAATCTCTTGGGGGAAAGGCAAGGTAATTTATGGGAATACCGGTATGGGAGGCCTTGGAGGTAACTTTCCAGCATCAATTAAATGATTCTCAGCTCTGATCGCAAGGTCGTAAGCCCCTGGCAAAGTGTGACCTCTCAGTGATTGAATCATAACAGATATACCTGATTTTAAAGCTTTGAGATAGAATACTATTTCCATACCTGGTGGTGGTTTAGCTGCAACGGGGATTCTATCCCAAGTTTTCTAGAATGTGGGGTTGAAGTCAGTCATGTCCTCTTGCGGTCCCCTCTAAATGGTGATCAACTGCTGTAATAAGGAAGATTTATCACCCTTCTCTGCAAATCTTTCAAAGAATAGATCTCCAAGCTGGGCCCAGGTAGAAATGGTATTTGAGGTCAAAGACCGATACCATTCTAAGGCCTTCCCTTTGAATGAGGCTGCTAACAACTTTAGGGCCACATTTTGCTCCGTGACACCATGTATGGCATAAACGTCCGATACATTTTGAAGATGTTCCACGGGTGTTTTTGAGTCTTGCCCACAAAATTTGGGCAGAGCCTTTAGAGCATTTCTTGGAATAGGGTCCCAAATAGCTGGTGGTGTCGGGAGGATTAAGGGGCTACCGGTATTCTAGCTCGCATAATTTCTTGGAGGGACGTTGGCTCCCATGTTCGGTATTGGCAGAAACTGGTTAGCTCTTCTTCTTGGACTAACTACCAGAGGTGGCAAAAGAACACTTGGATTTGCAGCAGATTGAGATCTGGTGATTGGTCCACAGCTCCGACTCCTCATAGCTCTCTAGTTCATGCGGTCTTGAAAGAACCTTCAAAACGGTCCCATCGGGCGTGCCAGAAACTGTTGATGGCGTAAAATTGCGCTAGGTCTTAGCCAATCAACAATAGGAAGTTTCAAGCTATGGGATAATGCAGCTTGAAACAACCTCCAAGTTTTAAAGAAACTGGTCTCTTCTGTTTTATGGGGTGTTGGGAAAAGGGATAGGAGACTAAACAGAAACGCAAAATGCAAGATTTGAAACCTAACTATGGCGATGCGCCTGAGTGTAATCCTAATCCTAACCTGAGCACAGTGAGACTATTATGTGATTCTATTACATTTAAGAGTAGACAAGTGCATGATCAATGTAAAAGATTGGGATAACAGAAACAAAGGCTCAAAACTGGAGTTTTTTGCTGAGATACAGAAATTGTCAACAAGGGCATAGTGGTCAATCTTCTTAACAGAATCCTTTACTCACATAAGAGGCGCAGAAGTCACACATAGTTATGTAGAGTTTCGGATTCCAAAAAATGAGACAAAAGCAAATAACATTTCCAATCACAACACTAAAAAATTTACAGCATAGACTACTGTATAAATGACAGATAACACCAACCAAGGCATGGAGCTTAAATTTCCTTAATTCATTTAGCCACATAAAGGGCACAAAAACATGCACGATTATATCAACCTTACAACTTCAGGAAATCAAGACAAGAGCAAATGATATTACTGATCAAAAATTACAGAAAATCGGAGACTACAAAATTTTTCCCCCCGCTTACAATCTTGCTTTTATAGCGTCAGGTGTCTTCCGGATCACTCCACTTCTCGCGCAATTCTTCTTCGTTCGTTCCTCCCAAGGGACAAACAGACGGCGTCTTCAATGCTTTGGGGGGCTCCAAAAATCTACTCGAGGAACTGTTCCATCTACTCGAATTAATTCCAATCGATTTTCTGTCTATTTCGCCTTTCTGGCAACAGGTACACGGAACCTTTCGTTATCTTGAAAATGGGAGAATACTTAGTCAATTTCTTGAAAATCCCCCTATTACTGAGAAGGCACCGGAAGATGACGCTTGGCATTTTCCGTCGAATTTTCGGATACACGCGGCCCTTTTCGCTTTTCTTTGGCGATTCTGTGGTGTAATTTTATTCGGGGCTCATACCAGACTTTTTACGAATGGTGACACTTGGCAGCTTCCGCGGATTTTGAAGTAACACCCGAGGCCTACAACAACTTTTATTCAACAATGAAGCTCAAAGATGGTCTCTCGGGAATTGGCACATGGCAGCCTCCGCTGCTTCTGGGAAGACATGTGGCATCTTCCGCTTCTTCGTCTAGGGGTGCGTGGTGCCTTCCGCTTTTGCTGGGGATGGAATAGAGAGGGACTCGGAGAGTGACACTTGGCAGCCTCCGCTGTAATTCAGCAGTTAAGCAAAATGAAGTGACGCCTTTATGTGTTAAAGGAGAGCACTGGACCCAGGCATTGAAACAAAGCCTCTCGGTAGTCGATACGTGGTGACTTTCGCTGTTTCTTCAAAGGGGATTTCAGGGTCTTCGCAATTGCCACCTGGCACCTTTCGCTTTCTATGCTGCTTGGTCCGTTGAAAGTCTTTGCCAAAGGGTAGAATGAAACACGAGTGCCTCTATGAGGCTCGGATGCTGACATGTGGCACGTTCCACTTAACTGCTATGGGATACGTGACACGTTTCGTGACTATCTGGAAAGTTACAAAAGGGCCTAAGAGGACGCCAGCTGGTCAGCTTCATACCTCGGAAGACGACACGCGGCAGCTTCCGTGCTAACTCAACACTTAACGCAAAATTGGAACAAAGAATCAAAAGAGAAAGAAAGGCCCATGCTCAAACGGTGCCACTTGGCAGCCTCCGCTTAACTTCGACACTTGACGGAGAATGAACCCGTGCCTTGCTCCAATTCTGCTGCTACGACCAAGGTATTGCCGGAACCAAAACTGCAGTGTTCGACTGAAAATTTAAGTGCAACGTAGAGTGAAGAAATTTACTCTACATATGCATAAAGGACATTCACCATGCTTTGAATGCTGATATGGTTTATTGGAGTGGCCCGTAGAGAACAACCAAGGGACAGGTTAAACATACTTGGAATATTTTCTCATGTTTGGGATTTTGAAAATTTCATTTTTAAACCTTGACAACCGTATATGCAGTTTATATGGACATGAGCAGTATGTCTATTTTGAGAAATTTGCATTGCAGTTTATATATTGTCTTTTATATTGTGCAAATAGAGGCTTATAAGACCCTTTATGGGCACCATTTGTAATTGTACTAATTATACAAACTATTTGTAGCCATGCATGATATTTGCACATTCTCTACGACCCTTGTTCATTTTTGGGCATTTTATTGTAACTATCAATTATGGTTACAAATAGCGTGTAAAATTATTACACTAACAAATTGGTTTGCAATTGCACTTGGTGAACAATTTGCAGTGATTGGCAGATACACCATTTTTGAGATGCGACATTTGAGCAAGCAGTGTGTTTCTATCCACAATGTGGCAATGGGTAGATATTTGTTTTTCACTGACATTTCAAGGATTCAGTTTGAATTTTGAATCGTTACTATGATATGTTGCAGTGATGTTTTTGCAAAAGCATTTTTAATGGAAACCACGCTTTTGGGGTCCAAAAGCGCTTAGTGGGGAGGTTTGATCTAGGTGGATCTCTCTATTTGTGAAAAAAAAGTTTTCATATTCTGATAAAAATGATTGCACAACGTAGATCTTGTCAAGAGCTTTTCGACGCTTTTTGCGATTTGCAAAACAGACACCGTATGCAAAAGTTATGGGCCGCTAAAGTTTTAGTTCGACAGGTAAAAATTTGGTGTTGTAAAGTGATGTGGCATTATTTACATGCGACAAGTGGACCAATCGGAGGTTGACACATGGCATGATTAAGCTCGGAGATAAGCTCATTGACCAAGCCATGTAACAAGCAAGATGGCGAGTTGGAAGAAAAGACCGAGTTCGAAGGGGAGACCAAGCAAAGGTGGCGAGTTTGAAGAAGTTTTGTTTGGCACATTTATCAAAGGCATGCTGACTAGGTGCCTTAAGCCCACCAAGGTGGGGCGTTGACACATTCAATGATGTGCTTAAGCCTCCTAAAAAAATGCAGCCACCTTCCCAATGCAGCGCATGTGGGACAAATGCATCCAAAACGGATTCCAAGGCGCCTAAAATGGAGGGAAGACAAGTTCAAAATCAGTCAAGGCGCCTAAAAAGGTGGGTGGCCAGTTTTGAACCCCTAACCTTGTGGCAAAAAGTAAGAAGACTTAGCCACTACGCCACAGGCTTGCAACTGATTATAAAAGCACGAATCTATATTTGTTTTAATCAATTTTTGGACTGTGTTTATTTTCAAAGGCTGAGACTTTGTAAAAGTTTTGAGAAAGCTTATGTAATGGATTTTTATCCATTTTTCGGCCATGATACTCAATCTTAATACTCTTTTTATCCAAATTGTATATTGGAAGAGTATTTTTAAGCCCATAGAGGAGATTTTTAGTACTTTTGGAGCAACTTTGCAGGGGTGAAGACTCACGAAATTCGAAGGTGCCAGGCTTGATTATCAGTCACGGTGAAGGTGAATTTTTGTATTGAGAGATCAACTTGCAGGAAAGTTGTTTATTGTTTCCAGGTTGTTGAAATGCCCTTAATGGAAACGGTCCACTCCTTTGGGGAACCCGGAGATGTAGTGATCATTTGTTGAGCTGAACTCCGTTATCACGTTTCGTGTTTCTTGGTAATTTGTCATTTTGATGCATGATTTTGTTTCAGTTTGCTGATTTGGTTTAATTAGTAAATGAACTCATGCAAGTAATTTTCATTATGACAATTATAACACAACGTTATTAAAAAACCAGTTCAATAACCAAGAATGATTTATGCCAAAACATTTTGCAAGTTCTTTTGAGTTTTTCGAGAATTTGTATCAGTTTTGAGAAATCAGTATTCATATTTTGAACTTCACTTTGAGTTGAATCAGTGGAATTTACGGATCACACCAAAAACAAGCTGATATACACTTCATTTGATATGAGAAACTCTTCTACATCAGTGAGCTAGGGCTCCTCTTGAGATACAGGGAGAAAAAACTACCAGAGGTGTTCTAAGACACACTATGACAGCCTGTTCACATGCACCTATACTCTGTTGTAGACACTTCTGGCAGCCCTGCAAAAGAAGAAACTTCACAATACACTAGACATGCTGGAATCGTTCTATGAAAGCATAAAAACAAACTGACTTAACACAAAACAAAGCCATAGACATATGCAAAAGTGTAAGCTCAAATGGAGGTAAAAATGCTATGTCTTGATTCAAGGTAAAATTGGGTAGAGCTCCGCCTTACAAGCCAAGAGATATTTTTATCAAATGAGAAGTTACAATATATATAGAGAGAGGAAGCAAATGGCACCCCCTTGGAAAATATTTTGACGCCTCTTTTTTACAAGAGGCCCATGTGTGTTGAGAGCATCGGGAAGAGAAAACCGTTGAAAGAGAATGCTGTGTTGGCTGTCAGTCTTGACTTTGGCGTTCAAACATTAATGTGAAGCATGTGCCGCGCCTCCTTTTCTGCAAACAAGACTGCTCCTTCAAGATATTCACGTGGTTTGTCTGCTCGTCAATGCAAAATAGAGAAAAAATAAGTCGCGCTATTTACTGTTTGCGCTCCCTGATGACCACTTGGTGGAGACTGTGCCAATTGCTGGAGTAACTCCTTGAGTTGACACCTTCCTTTGCCACTTGGACTGTTTTGTCCATTTTTGCACTTTGTCTCTTCCTGGGTTTGTCTTTTCTGGTATTTGAGCTCTCGGAGCTCTCTTCCCAGCTTTGCTGGTTCCTTGGGCTCTCCTCTCAGCGGTTCTTCCTTTTGGCCTTAAGGCCTTTGAATGCATGCGGGTCCGCGCTCAAGCCTTTAAAGATCAACAGCTATTTCATTGGCGTAAAGTTGACGTTCGTACATCCGTCATTATATGAAAGCCAATGGCTATTCCATTGCCTTGAATTTGACGTCTGCGGGGACGCCAATGGCTATTCCATTGCCTTGAATTTGACGTCTGATCCCAACGGCTAGTTCGCGATGCTTAATCTTGACGTCTTCGGGCCCGTCACCCTCCTTGGCAATTCCTTCGGCTTTCTTGTTTGATCCTTCCCAAAGGGGAGGTGTCCCTTCGGCTTTGGAGAAGTGTCCCTTTATTTTTGGCCGTGAGTCCTCCGCAAGGGTACCTGCCCTTTGGGGTCCTTCGGGCATCTTTTTGGTAGTCACATCCTTCAGACATTTTGTCCGAAGGATATGTTTGCTTTATGTTTTTTCCGCTTACCTTTTTTTCGTCGGACTTTTCCCCAGGTGAATTCCTTCGGGTTTCTCCCTTTGATCTTTCTGTCTTCAGCTTTCTATCAGACGAATTTATTCGGACAAAAAGTCCAAAGGAATTCCTTCAGACTTTTGTCTGAAGATTTTGCCTTGTCTTTTTATTGCCGCAGGATTTTCTTCCGAAGGATTTCTTCGGACAAAATGTCTGAAGAAATTCTGGCTTTGCATTTCCTTCTATCTTTGCCTTGCGAAAATTTCCTTCGGATAGAAAGTCTGAAGGAATACTTTGCCTTGGTATTTTTTCCCTTTAAGTGATTTCTTGCCCTCTGCAAGGGCACTTTAAGCTCAAAGCTACCTTTCGGACTTTTGCAATAGTCCATTTTGCTCATCACCTGCCCCCCACAAGGGCTGTTTGGTCTCCAAAATTGCCTTTCGGAAAAGTCACAAAGGTCCTTTTGTCACCTAAGTGCCCTCCGCAAGGGCACTTGTCCTTCGGGCTTTGGAAGACTCCTTTGAACTTTCCGATTGAACCATTTCTTGAACCATCCCTTTGAACCAAACGTTGAACCAACTCGTTGAACCAAACCGACTGAACCAATCACTTGAACTGACTGATTGAACCAAAACATTGAACCAACTGAGTGAACCAACGGATTGAACCAACCGATTGAATGGTTCAATGGTTCATCGGTTCAATGGTCTGAAGAAGCTTTGTAAGAAACATTGCATTCTTTGAACCGGTTCATCATATGCCGAAAAACTTGTGCAACCAAATATGAACTTGCTCAGAACAGCAGGGAAAGAAGGAGACGGATTTTGGCATGCAGGACCAAAATGGTCAACAAAATATAGCACGATAACCTTGATTATAACATAAATTGGACCGTCTTACAATGTTACACCAAGTCTCAAGGTTCTGTAAACTTCATACAATGCTTTACTATATATTACAATGCACACACTTAACCATGTGTATTCAACATTCAACTACCTTTCTTACACATATCCTTAAAAGAATTGTGCATTTATCAGGCACTTCACTTTGTAACGTTTTCTTAGTAGAGGAATTTACGTTCACCAACAACTGATCCAAGTGAACGACGTGTAAGGCTCCTCAATAGATTTGTGTCAGAGCACCACCAAGACATTGCTAGCACTTCTTCAGTCTGATAGATACAACTAGAAAAAGTATATGGAATGTCTTTAGATAACCTTTCATTTCTCTACATGTTACACAATTGTTAGCTATCCAGATAGCAGCCTAGAATAGGGGTTAGAATTCGTTCAAGTCTAACCCATACCTGGACTAACATGGGAATGGTCTAAGGCTGTGGGTATCCTATATCTAGACTAGACCTCTAAGATTTTTTTATGAGGCAAGCTCCTCAGATTTTATGATTTGGACCTTTCCTTCTAAATCTAAGATTGGTTTGGGTGAAAAGGGGGAAGAAGCTGCATAAAATAAAACCTATTATAAGTTGTAGTGATGCACCAATAATTTATCAGATCCACTCTTAAGCTTGGACTCATTAATACACTAATGAAATATGAAAGAAATTAATGCAATGTTTACTATGTTTCTATGCAACAATATTTCGTATAGAGGTTTGTTTGATACACTCAGACTAGGGAGCAATAAAAATAAGGTCTTGTTAAAGACACTTAAGTTCGGCCACACTATACGCCTTGCAAAGGAAGTTTGTAGCACTTAGGTTGAGTTTGGACATAAAAAAGGAAGATAACATTCACAGTTGCATATTAAACAAACACAAAACACATAATACCAATTAGCGAATGACTACAAAATACTCTTATCACTACTCCAAGAGGCGTCGAATACAATTCTATCAGAGTCTAGTCATACCAGTCTGAGGGATACCAATCAAGGGTTCAAGGCAAGTATTTATAGAAAGAAAGGTGGGAGAGAGAAAACGGTGTTGAAGGGATCATTAATGAGCCCAATCACACTCAGGACAATCACCATTGCAATCTCCCTAAGCCTTCCCCTACATTAATGTCACTGTATCTTCCTTGGCGTGGTGGAGAATGTGAAGATCAAGACCAATCGTAAGAAGCAATCTCCACCGCTATATGAATCCTTCTCGAGCTTCTTTTGCATTAATGTCACTCACTGTCTTCCTCAATCATGCTTGATGTTCTTTACGCTACCGTATAGTCACTTGGGCTCACTCATTGATGATCCTCCCGACATTCCTTGCACATCCGTCATTTTGTTATTTATCTTGGATATGAATCTATTATAGATGAAAACCAATCACCCTATTAGTTTTCATATAGCCATGATTGCATGCGGAGATCCGTAGGCTGGGGCCTGCCGAACCTCAACAAGATGTAGAGTGTAATATCCCAAAAGGGGATATTTGGATATAAAATTGTTTATGCCTTAAATTTACAATAAAATGAAATCTGAAATAAACAAATTCAGCTCCCAAATATTTATCCAATAATAAATTTGCCCTTCAAACCCTAGGCATCACACTTCAAGGGTGTTGTAAGCTTACTACTAGTAAAAAATCAATCATACCAAGAAATAAATGATATCAATGGATGTAACTAAGAAAAGTGTGTTTGACTTGTAGGCTTTGAAACACTTCTCCCACTTAGTGTGATTACGCAATTTTTTTAACTATGTATATGTAGTTAGAAATATGGCTTTGATTACTGACAATGATAGCTCTTAACCTACTTTGAGATGCTTTAGACTTGGCTCATGGCTGCTCCTTATGAGTGATTTCTAATTTGGAAAGAATAGCGCAAATTTGCTCAATGTGCAATAGTGTGTAACCTAGCAACCAAGTGATAGCAAGTGGGGTAATGAATAACCTTTGATATGTGTTTATAGGAAAACCTTTTGATAATTTCCACTAGTCGACCTTGTGAAATGTGCAAGAAGACCCAAAAGAATAATTTAAATTTTGGAATCTAGCCATTATATGGTGTGGGATGCGACTACTCTAGGTGGACAAGCCCACAACAACGTTCTTGTTTGCTTAGTGTGGACTTGTCCTAGAAACTCAAGGCCAACTATTCTTAGCTAAAGATAGTATGAAGTAGTTTGACCATTAGACTTGGAGATACTGACGACAAACAGAGGGTTGGGCTCGCATATAGATAAATGGATTAGAGGAATGGCAAATAAGAGTCATGTATTTAGGCATAAGTCATATGGTTTAGGATGTGTCAAGAATTTATATTGTCAAATACATATGCCCAAATTTATGTGTCTACAGATAGGCAGGCAATGGTCAATCATGAAGGGGTTGATTGTGGTCAGCTCAACGCATTACACTCTCCTCTCGTTTTTGCAAGTTTCAATCCTTCAAAGTGCCCTTAGAGTTTCAAAGACAAAATAAAGAAGACAATGAATTATGCACAACACAAACAAGATCGTAATATCTTATTCTATTCAACAGACATAGGCGCAGAAGGCGCAACAATCAGAATTTTGTCACAGTCAAAGCAGAGAAGTTCAAGGTCAAGAAATTCGAGTGGCTTGCATTGTTGTCTATTAGAGTGGTCTTGTGCAAGAATATTCTCTAATTGTGTCTGCATTGACATTGTTAGAATTCTACTTTTTTGATCTTCTCCTATCACTTATCAGTGACAGTCAAGTGGGACAAATCCGCAAACAACGAACTCGAGCGGCCTGCACTTCTGTCTAGATAGCACAGACTTGTCCAGAAGCAATTTCAG
This sequence comes from Torreya grandis, assembly GCA_037957365.1. Lineage (NCBI taxonomy): Eukaryota > Viridiplantae > Streptophyta > Pinopsida > Cupressales > Taxaceae > Torreya > Torreya grandis. Next base: position 3,411,692 of record JARHVA010000571.1, on the reverse strand, counting down.
ATTTTGTTCCCGATCTTGAGCATGCACAATCATATCTTTTGATAATTTTCACTTTCAGATATTTGAAGTAGTCATAGAAATCTTGATTTGAGATAAACACATTTCTTCATAATGTTTTCCAAAAATAATAGTTTTCTATATTTATCAATTTTCAAAATCACAATTGTTAATTATTGTACATCTTTAGCACTATGATATCAATTAAGTTCTACACCTATTAGATCAATACATATTTATTCTTAAATAAAAAAAGGGTAAAACTGAAACATCCCCCAAATTTTTTTTCAAGAATTGTTAATAGAGTGTGTTTAGGACACTGTGTTAGTTTCAAAACTTCGCTTGAAGAAGCGGCGATATTCATACAACGTACTAGCATACGTGCAATCGAAACCAAAGGAGGTGATCTGAGATAATTAACTAGAGTTAATTACTTAGAAAGGGTGCTATGAGGAAACATGTTGCCTTTAAGGATGTTTAGGGGGTTCGGGGCATATCGATGTACGCATACAGGGATAGGGCCCGAGCACCATATGTGGTACTCCTTTCACATAGGAACGTTTATAGGTCCTTAACTCTAAGTGAATACCTCACTCTCCTCAGTGGGTTTCAGTTTTGTTCGAGGATGGTTAAGATTTTATGATCAGTCTAACCAAAAAGGATAACTCTAACAACCTATGTTATCATTTAGGTTAAACAAGTCTTTGTTAAGAGTTCAAGCTACTTTATTGATCTAATCTCATAATCAAGTACGATTTCAGAAAAATAAATCATAAACAACACCCAAAAATTAGTTCAACACATGCAGATTTATGTTAAATTCCCACAAGTATACAACATAAATATCACAGCATAAAAGAGTGTACAAACAAGGACATATTGAAACTCAAGGCTTTGCAAGCAACTATTGAGTGCTACCAGCCAAGGTTGTTAATTACCACGTGGCCTAAAGGTCACTGCTACATTGCCATCGTGTTCTTTTTTAGTTAACACATCGCTCAATTAATAAGCATGAATGCCGTTATTCAACTATACGAACAATGATACAATTAGAATCAACATCATATTCATGAATTAACTTTCATGAGGAGCCTATAATTGAATCCGTGTTATGGCATTATATTGGCATAGCCAATGCGATATAATAAAATAAGAGAGTATTTAATGAAATCGAAGCATATTACAGCCAAGAGTATTTATATTCAAACAATCATTGATCATACTATTATTTATAAGGTTAAAAGGAAATAACATATTCAACTCATATAAATTCACATATATTCTAATATTTCCCAACCATACTTTAATTCAGAATGTATTTAAAGCAATGAACAACTATCATCTTAACCATTCGTATAGGAAGAAATTCATTAAAGGAAACAATCTCCTTTACAAAACTTTTCAATATGATCAAACGTCTAAGGTAATACAATTCAACATGAGCAAGTATAATAAAATATCATGTTCCAGATCTGTATAAGTATAATCTATGCTTACATTCAATAGGTTTCAAGTGAATCGGATAATTTAGAAATACAACGAATAACCGAAGATTTCTACATAATTAAATGCATACAACTCATGCAAACAGGAATTTTAGTCGGGTTTCAAGTTAAGTGGAATCCAAATAAAATGTTCCACTTAAGGAACTCTTACAAAAATAATTTTGGGCACGCCATAGCACCGCAATGCAAACAAGTTCAACCATTAAAAGAAGACAAAAGCACATGCAGTTCATAAGGATAAAAATCAGTATGTATACAACCATCATTCGTTTATACAACATCAAACGAAGTAGACTACAATATTCAACTATTTCATTTCATACATTGGAGTAATCTAATATAGTTTCCTTCATCATCTCTATATTAATTCATATCAGAATTCCAATTTTATTTCATTCCGGCAGCGTTTTAACAAACAAACTAACTCAGAAATTTTACTCATTTCTACAAAATGTCTAATAGTAAATTTGAGAATGAAATCAACACCTTCAGATTTAATATTAACAATATACATACCTTTAGGTGCAACCAAGTATGTTTGAAGTGTGTATTAGAGAAAATATTTTTGTTTATGTTTCCTACATACACAGCAGCAAGTGTAATTGGACTAATCATATAATATAGCTGAAAACATTTAAGAAGTCTCCATGTTCTATACATCCTCTAATGGTTACATCATATATAAATTGTTCACAAGTATCCATTATATGATTCAACAATAACCAATATTGAATTGAAACTCTAAGTTACTTATCAAATATGATATGTATGCTTCTAAGTAAACACTATGTATATAATTAAGCAAACCTTTACTCATAATAACCATCAAGTAATCTTATCCAACTAAACATGATGATATAACTAAATCAAAAGATCAATACTGCATTACTAATATCAAAAGATTACTCTAAGTTAGCAATAAGAATGAGATCTATTCCAACAACTTAACATCATTATAAATGAGTTACCTTCAGTCATATAAGCAACTTCTGCCTCTTACCACACTTAAGCTTTACATTCTTTTTCCGCATTCCATTAACAACACAAGTTAGCATATCATACATTATTAACATAATTAACTTGTATCAAATCAAGATAAAATACTTGTTGATGAATCAAAATCATTAAACATTAACAACTAAAGAATGGATAAATAGCATAAAATAATTCATTACCACTTACTTCACATTGTTCACAAGATCATCCATGAATGGAGCAGCAAGTAATCGAATTGAACAAACCCTACCAAAAACCGTTATGAGCCCAACCATCGGTGGCCCTTACCATTCCAACAATTAGTTAGATGGTGGTTTCGGCAACTAGTGCCAAGAAGGGAGTTTTGAGCTAGTCGGATACTAAACCATTGGACATCTCAACACCATAACATAACACAACAAAAAACAACAAACACCATTCCGAGATGAGATGGAAATAACCAACCCGTCATCGATATAAATTGGAAGTGGGGATATCTAATTGCAGGGTGCTCGAAAGATATAGTAATCGATTAAAAAACTAAATCCATTTTTATAGCTTTTGGAAAAACCCACTTGGATCCCCTCCAAGTATGCGGTCAACCCAAGTTATCTTGACTACAGATTTATAATCCAGGTATACAAGCATTCCAATTAATGCTTAGTTATTTAGGTATGGTCTGGGAATGGTGACCCAACAAGGATGCACTTAAAGCAATCATATGATATAATAAAAATCACAACAAATAACTCAACAATTATAGACAACCGAACCACAATCCAATAATTAAATCAAACAAATGTGATGATCAGTCAATCCATTCATTTGACTTAGACATACAACATTCCAAACATCATTCAATAATTTTAGTAGACATTCAACAATACTTGATTATTTAAACTAGAATCGACATAAAAATCATTGTCATACCACAAACACTTGTAGGTTCCAAAGACCAAATCCTTATAATCATATACATAAATGACACCTTAACAAACTTCACCCGAATTCCTCAAGTTTCCAATAGATTATAACACATAATATCCATGTAAAAACCCAACAAAGGCAAGCCGTTAAGTAATACGTAGGAGAGTTTCCAAAATGAAATGCACAGAACTTTCCCATAACGCAACCACTTGTAGGTTCAAGTAATATAAAGAGGATCATCAAAAGATCACAAAAGTCGAAATACAAATATACAATAGAATCGTTAAATCGTGAGAGGATAAATAACCGTACAGTCGACTAAAAACCCAGTCGAAATCTTTGTTCCAAAGAACCCACGATTAATATATGTATAAAAACTCAGTCAATGAATTAATAAAGAAACCTCAATCGACAATCTTGTTCCAAAGAACCCACGACTCACACAGTCGACGAAACAATAATGAACCCCCAAGGAATTCCCTTGCCAATTCATATTACATTTGCATGCAGCCACAAAAGAAAACATCACGACCCATTAAATCAAATAAGCTAGTTAGGAATACATTCCAGGCGAACGACATCAAAATATAAACTCAGCCTTTATAATATAAAAGACACCACACTTTTCAGAATAGGTTCAAACGAAGCAAGTATATATATATATATATATATATATATATATATTCGATTTAAATAGGGGTGAGACGCATTCAATAATATACCAGTCCGAATAATCTGAAAGAACACAACACATATATATTCACTACAAAGTGCAAGGTTAGTTGAAAATAACCCATTTGTTAAATATTCCAATGCATGCAATTAAAACCATGAAACCTAGAACCCATTATTCAATTGCAAAGTCGACAACCCAACTGGGTAACATAATTGTAAACCCACCGAGATTTAAAACGCAGACAGTCGACCATTCAAAAAGAGAATGAAAGCATACAATTTCCAAACAACAAAGCACTTACAGCCAAGATTCAAATGATTATACAACTATAGAAAAACTAGATAATATATTTAGAATCCATTTTGAAAATTTACATGCAAACTGTGAATATCGACCATATTGAGTGCGGGATATGCATTCAGAAGTCCTCAGACTTCCGGTTGCGTATGCGGCCTCCATTCTTTTTATAATTTTTCTTTTTTTTAGGAAATAATAACCAAATGGCTGTCTAGAAGCTTACCCAAAAACCCAGAGGAGAAAACAACACAAAAAGCCAACAGAGATAAAAACAAATCTAATAAACCTTTTGTTCTTCACATCGTGTCCAAAAACACCATGCAATCCTGCATTAAAATTCAGTCGAGAACCTCCTGTGTTTCCTTCCATTTTTCTCCTTATCTCCATCCAATCTTTGCACCCACCGACTAACTCCCCATTCCTTCCATTCAACTCCCCATATCCCATTCAATTCTAACATTTAATGTGAGGAGAGAGAAATCCTCACATTGCCACCAAATGCTTCCCAAAGCAACCCTTGCCAAAACTCAATTAATGCAATGGTCATAAATGACCATATAGAATAGTTGAACCAATAAACAATAAACAATCAAATAATAATTAACCATTAACATAATAAAACAAACTAACCATTTAAAACACAATTCCAATGTTAATGCCATCAAACCAAATAACCATGTGTTAAGCACGAAATATATTGAGAGTGGGGGTGAATCAGTATATTAAATATTTTTCTACTTAATCTGATTTCTTTTTTTTAACCACTTAATCACACATTCAAGATATGCAATAAAACTTGAAACAATTTGCACCACACAAGAGAGAGAGAGAGACCAGATTTTTACGTGGGAAAAACCACAGAGAACAATCTCAAGTATATAAATGAGCACCAACTCAAAATACAAAGTTCGCAAGCACCAACTTGCAGGAGCACCAACCCCTTTGCTGAGTACCAACACAACTATTTGTGAGCACCAACCCATAGGAGCACCAACCCCTTGCAAAGATTTGTGAGCACCAACCCATAAGAGCACCAACCCCTCTTGTGTATAAAACACAATTATCTCTCAATGTTGCTTACTCAACAAATGATAGAACTCTACAATATCTCTTGCTTTTCTTTCTTCGAAAACAAATACAAACCATGCACACTCTTGCATATTACAAATGGCTTTTCAAGCCTTTATTTATAGCTTTTCAAATGACCTTTGGCATTCACCCTTTGTGACCCTTCAAACCTCATAGAAAATGGCGCCAAACTTGCATGACCCTTTGTATCCTTGCATTTGAAAAGTCATATGGTGACCCTTCATAAGCAAAAACGTCTTTTCCTCTTTTGTCTTTATCTTGGTGACTTTTCATATTCCTCAAAGTGTCCCTTCATGGAAAAATGCGCCATACCTCTTTTGTCTTCACATGGTGACTCTTAGAATTCCTCAAGGTGACTCTTCATAAGAAAATGCGTCCCATTCCTCTTTCATCTTTTACCTCGTGACTCTTTGACTTCTCCATGGGCCCTCTTTTGACTATATGCAACCAAAAATATATTCATTAATATAAAATAAAAATTAACACACATTAGCCAAGATATGAATATTAAAAACAACATTAAATGTAATGGGGCCTTTATCACCAATAATGCTAGACCTTTGACATTAATGACAATATTTCCAACACCATGCCATCGCCATTTACCAAGTGGTCTAGCTAATGTTCCATGGGGGGGTGTCATGGGTAGGTCTAGGTACGTCTTAGAGAGTCTATGTCCAAGCAAGCAAAGTTTGCACGAAAGGAGTGGCGAGTCATTTGTAGAGGCGAAAGGAGGAGTTCATTGCGCACCATTAAAACAATAATAACATAATCAAAATGACTCTACATCAAACATGTGAAAACATATAACAATACAAAATAATAGACCAAATGAAATGCGACAAGGTACAAATATCAAGACAACATAACAAATGAATAATCAGATGTCCAATGGTTGGGAATATAATAAAAAAACATGGATACTTGTCAGAACTCATTTGACTGCCCAGAAGTCACTCCTATACCCCAATGTACCGATGTCAGCATCAACCTAGCTCATATGATGGTACTTGCAACCACAGATATATATCAATAGTACTTGATCGATAAACAATTACAGAACTATAATAAAATATTAACTGCACTAGTAAACTATAAAATCATGAAGTGCATAATCAAAACAAGCCAAGTCATCAACCTGCAGTCCAAATATCATTGCATCGAGTCCAACCACATAATCCAACTCAAGTAAAGAAAACAACAGTCAGTTACACATCAATAACAACAATGTTTTAAATAGTGTATCAAATCATAAAAATGCAAGGTTGTAACATCCTCCCCCCTTGAAAGCGAGCCCTCCCGACGACTAGTCAAACAACCATGCATAATGCTGCTTGAAAAGATGTGCATCTTCCCAAGTAGCGCTTCTTTCGCTTAGTAGGTCTCATTGAACCAAAACCTATTGTATGTCTCTGTTTCGCAGCGTAACGCTGTGATGATCCAGGATTCTCACTGGTTCTAACTGGATCTTTTCCTCTTCCATGACCTAGCTGAATTTTGTATGCTACCTCTAGCATAACTGTGCTCTTCCTTATAACCGGATTAGAAACCATCCTTTCACTTGGTTTCCTTTGGTAAGGCCAAGATGAGCACAACAAGGTGTTGTATGCACATTTATCAGCCTTGAAATTCTGGGCAATTAATTAACGGATTGTTGTTTTTAATGTAGAGAAACTGAACTTTCCCCTGATTTTCAGCTTACTATGTAGTTAGGAAAACAATTAATTCCTGTGAAGGTAGGCATTCTAAGCTGCATAAATATCAACATAAAACAGCAAGGAGGTTTTCAGTACCCCACATACCACAAACTTACAGTTTTTGGCTCATACAAATACAACATAATCAGGAATTTACGTGATAGCTACTCACTCAAGAACAAGTTTTTTCTGTAGTCAAACGAATATCAACCAAACTCTCCTCTCATACAATGAGGAAAAGTCAACACTTAAACTGCAATTTCATAACAGTTGCAAACTTTGTTATTTAATAGATTTCCATATCTTGGATATAAGAGGATGTCTTCTACCATGTTTTAAGTTATATATATATATATATATATATATATATATATATATATATACAAGTATACCATAACTTCATATCATTCAACGGAATGCTAAACACTACAACATTCATACTGATACTTGACATTGCCACCACCTAAGTATCCTTCACGCATACATCTATTTCATTCATTCTAGAATGAAAATCAACATCATCAACCAACTGCTATGGTTCCCACAACCCGAGTTGTGCATGCATACCTTCCTAGTAACATTCTTCATAGAAGGTCATCAAGAACATAAATCTATCAACCCATGGTTACTTACCTTTCACCATTCACCATTCACCATTTTTGGGTTAGTGCAACATCCCGCACCAACCACACCGAACATTGGAGAAGCCACACCCAACATTAACATGCAACCCCCAAGGTTTCAACATGCTTTCCTCAAATTTGTGATTTGACATGTTGATTGCAGAGATTATAATCTCACCATCTCATTGCACTTACCTCTTGCCAACACCCAAAGTAGATTAAAAGTTAAAAATCCGCCTGATCAGGACTTAACACCGCTCTTCCCTAGCATAAAACAACATGCATTCTAGCCATGCTTAAACAAAACAAAAATATAATAATTTCAGATATATACAACAATACCTTGAATACAACATGGGTGCACTCATAGTTCGCATACTCGTACTCAGATAGTACTCACCCAACTCCCTAAAATTTTACTCAACGATTATTCGACAACCATTCGCCATTATTTGACAAAAAAAATACTCAAATTTATTTAAAAAACTTAAATTTTATAGAAATACCAAAAATTTGCAACGGTTGTTGAAGTATGAACAAATCCATATTATAGAAATTACATATGCCAGAAATTAGAAACTATCCATATGTAATTTGCAAAGGAAATTTCATGCCATTATAAAAAATTAGAAATTGCAAAATTGCATGATCAAGATCCATGCGAACGCAATTATAAAACTATGAGTATGAACTGTCACAGTGTCAAGTGGCAACAACAAACTGATACATATACAAGAATCTACATTTTTCTCTTCCCTACTCTAGTGAAAACTAAGGGAGACTGAGTGAGTCTAGTCCTCCAACTCGGCTGGCCCTCCTCCCTTTGGCTAGAATGTTGCCCCTGTGGCTCCACCTCTACCTCATCTTTGACATCTACAAGGATGTCATCCAATCCAATATCTCCTTTTGTTGCAGCTGCACCCTCCATAGCTTGCCTCTCAAAATCAGCAATCTCATCCTCTGTGAACATGGGGGCCTCCTCATCCTGTGCAGTCCAATCACCATAGGGATTGATCTCATCTAGATCAATAGGATCCTGTGATGTGTTCTCCACCTTTCTTGTACAAAGCTGGAGGTTGTATTGCACAAAAATCAGGTCATTGAGACGATGACTCAACTTGTTGTGCTTCTTCGTGTGAATGGTATCAAATAAACTCCAATTGCGCTCACATCCAGAAGTGCTACAAGGTTGAGATAAAATGTGAAGGGCCAGCCTTTGAAGATTTGGGGTATTTCCACTCCAATCTTCCCACCATGATTCTGTAAACAAGATATTCAAAAGTTTGTCAGTAATTAATAATTGTAAATTTGTAACTTGTAAGGTACAAGTAAATACTTCATTTTATATTACTTGGTAATTGTGTGGTTCTCCCTCGGATAGCTAGTGCTGAAAAAGAGAGCCTCCCCCTAACCTGTTTGTAGTTCTGCAACTCTGAAATAATGAGATCTCTCGTCCCAATGTTAGGTGTCATACTCTCAATGCATGTTGAGAGGCCCTCCATAACTTTTCTATTAGCATTTGTGAAGCCATTAGAGTAGGAAAATTTGGGGTTAAGATAGTACCCCGCTGCATGGATGGTTTGATGGAGTTGATTGTTCCACCTCCGATCAATCAACTCCCTAATGGGATCAAATCTGACACTCTCCCCTATAATAGTTTTGGATGGCCTCTTTCACCCTATCCATGGCTTCATAAATGTAACCCATTAGGTTTTGCTCTCCATCCACCAAGCGCAAAATCCTCACCAAAGGCTTCAACACTTATAAAGTTACAAAAAAATTAAAGTTAAAAAATTACATATTTTAAAAATTGAAAATAAAGGAATCGATTTGAAATTGAAATTCGAAGTTACTATGACGATCTTTGTAGCTCTCTCCACAAAGTCTTCATTAAAAATTGTCTTTGAGACTTTGATTTCGTCAGCTTTCTTTGAATATGTTGAGTCCACCCATGCTTGGCACACAAACATCTGCTTCAAAGCTGTCAACAAATTGCAAATACTTTGCAACGTAAAGAAGTTAGTTGCAAACCTTGTGACCCCTGCTCGCATAAGCTTTTTACCCTTGGTGTGTTCTCTCATCAAGCTGAGAACCTAAGGGTGATTATAAATATCTTTTGTGATGTCTCTGGCCTCCTCTACAACTGGTCTCATCCAATCAATTTTGCCTATATCCTCCAAGAGAAGGTCAAGACAATGTGTCGTGCAAAGTGTCCAAAAGAGTGATGGATGTTTGTCTTTGAGAAGTCTCCCAGCCGCCACATATGCTGCTACATTGTCGGTGATAACTTGGACAACATTCTCGATGCCCACCTCTAAAACAACCTCCTCGAGCATTAAGCTCAAAGTTTCTGCATTTTTTATCTTACTAGATGCATCAACGGATTTCAAAAAAACCATCTCACCATTTGAAGCCGCCAAAAAATTGATAAGGGTGCGGTTCTTTCCATCAGTCCATCCATCGAAAAGAATGACGCTTCCGAACTTTTGTCACTTCTTTTAATCTTTCACAATTACTTTCGCATTTTCAACTGCATTCTTGAATAATTTCTCACTCAAGTCTATTGGAGAGGGTGCCTTGTACCCTTTTCTTGCAACTATCAATGCTGTCACCAAATATTCTGAGTACGAGCTCTTTGCCATGTTGAAGGAAAGTTGTTGAAGTACAAAAAAATTGCACATGCCTTATTTGCTTCCACTTGCACCTCCTTGTTCCATCCTGTATCTGTTGACCAAATTTTTGTCCTGCAGGGCAAAAATCGGTCTCCCTTTTCTTTCCCTGTTGTCCTGAGCAGTCAGTCTCTGATGTCTTCACCTTGCTGCAATTGTAGTTTTTTCCCTTTGTAATAGGCCTGTTCTTATAAAGAGCCGAGTGATCTAAGTCTTGTAGGTTTTCAAGTTGATCTGGGGCTCATTTCGCTTTAAGCAATTACCTTGGACAAGACTTTTTTGGCAAAGGAATGGGCCAATTTCAAAGAGACTCAAGTCTTTCACAAAGCTACGAAGGTCAAGTGCCCTTGCAGAGGGCAGGTAGGTGACAAATAGGACCGTTCAAGCAAGCTCCGAAGGACAACTTTGGACCCAAGGTGCCCTTGCGGAGGGCAGAGAACACATTTGAAAGAGATCAAGGCAGAAGGCCGAAAGAGAAGTTTCCTTCGAAAAAAGTGACAAGGCAAGACAAAGGATTTCTTCGGACTTTTTGTCCCAAGAAAATCCATGGAGAAACCAAAGGTAATTTCCTTGGGACAAAATGCTCGAAGGATTTCCTTCGGACTTTTGTCCGAAGAAATTTACCAAGAGAAGGCCGAGGCTTTGAAGGCACATTTCCTTAATTCCTTTGAACATTTTGTCCAAAGGAATTCGAAAAACAAGTGAACTCGAAGGAACCCGAAAGGCAGGTGCCCTTGTGGAGGGCTTTCAACTGCCAAAAAATGACCCTCTTCTTTTTCGAAAGGTCACTTTCCCTTCGGGATGGTTCATTTTGCAAAAGCCGAAGGAATTGCTAAAGGATGATGACGGACTCGAGAACGTCAACTTCAGCATGATGAACTAGCCATTGGAGGTTCAAACGTCTGGTGACGTGCCCGCGAATGTCAAATTCAAAATAGTGAAATAGCCATTGGTTTGACAGGCCCGTAGACGTCAATTTTGATGGGATGCGTCAGCCGCTGAAAAGAAGCCAAAGAACAAGTTCTTTTAGACAAGTGGCCAAAAGATTTCTTTCGGGCATTTTGGCCGAAAGAACTTATGAGCGCAGACCCGAAGGAATTCAAAGGCATAAGGCCAAAAGGAAACTCAGTGACCCACCAAGAAAGGAGTTAGGAGAAGACAAACAATAGCCCCGAGAGCCAAGTTGTCAGGAAAAGACAAGAAGTAGCAAGGAAAGAGAGAGAGAATAGTGAAAGCACGGCCACACACATATGAGCCAAGCACAGGAACAAATAGAATGGTCCAGGTGGCACAAGATGTGTCGACAGGAGAAGTTATTGCTGTAGATGAAATAGTCCCCACCAAGTGGTCATCAAGGGGAGCGCAAGCATTCAATAGCGCGGCCCGTTTATCTTCGTTTAGCATTGATAAGCAGATAGTCGCATAAGTTTCATAGAGAGGTGGCCTTGTCTTTAAAACAACAAGCGACCCATGCTTCAGCAGGAGCATTTAATACGGTTTTTGCCAAAAAGTCAATACCTGCGACATCTACAACATGGTTCTTTCAGGGCATTTATGGAAAGATGACAGTAGCATCAACGGACTTCCTCTTTCCTAGGTGTTTAATACAGTATGGGCCGCCTGTTCTTGGGGGGATCAATAGTCTTTCTCGTAATGCTATATATTGTAACCTCTCAGCTGAAAAGGGATATCTCTCACTTGTGTAAGGCGAAGCCCTGCCAAATTTTACCTTTGAATCAAAAGAAAGTGTTTTACCTCCATCTGATGTGTTATACTTCTGAATGTCTGTGTATTGACTTTGTGTTTAGTCATTTTATCTTGATGCTTTCATAGATTGACACCAGCGTATCTAGTATATCCTAGACCATTTATGCAGGTTAATAGGAAGTGCCCAAGTTGGAGCATAGAGAGGAAAGAGCAGTTATATGACTGTACTTCTGCAGCACCTATGGTAGGTTCTTTTTTCTTTGTATCTCTATTAAGCCCCTTGTAAAGCACCCACGGAGTCTGGTCTTTTGCTCAAATTAAGTGTCTGTTTCACTCTTTTGGTGTAAAGTGTTGATATAAGCTGAGTAGATCGGATCATTTGGTGCATCACCGTTTTAAATAGGTTCTACTTTTGTTATATCTTTCTCTTTTTTTACCCCCCCATTATTAACAATAGTATTTAAAGACCTCAAAAGATGCATCATGGGGAGCTAGCCCATATCTAGAGATTTATTCCTCAATTTTTCCAAGCCCACAACAAGAGGAATGTCTCCATTGTGCCACGTGGAAGAGAGAAGCTGAGCCTTCTTTCTGAGGGTGCAATCCATAGTGTCAATAGTACGTTGCACGAAATTTGTGCCCCAAGTATGTTTCTAAGCACAAATAAATTGTGTAGCTGGCTCGAACTTGATGAGATGGATGTGCCTCACTTGCATGGACCACAACTAGAGCCCACATTTTCTTTCATAGCTGCCTTAGTTGCCTTTGTTGATGCAGGACCAATGACTGTTGTTAAGGCTGCTTGCATCTTTGCCCTCTCTAATTTCTTCTCATCCAACAATGCAAGCTCTGCAATCATCTCTCTTTTCACCTCTTCCGTTACAATGAGACAAGACAAAACATCATGTGAATGAATGCGTGCAAGATGGTACTTAAAGCGATTGATGCCTTCAGCAATCTTCTTCAAGCAAAACATACAAATTGTAGTTGATTGGGACGTTCCCACCCGTATGACATACTTTCAAGCAGCGGTACATGCATTAGGGGGAGGCGGTTGGCTACCAGTGACTGATTTGATCCTAATGCAAATGCAGAGCCAAATGCCATTGTATGCTAAGTCTAATGGTAAATCTGCAGCATGTTCAAGAATCAAAACGACATTAAAAAAATTACATAATCATGATAATATGTTTACAGGTAAATTACATAGAATTTGTTAGGAGATGAAGTTAATATTTAGATTTGGTTGGGTGTAAAACTAAAAAATTAGATTTTTGGCATTCTAGTGTAAGGATCCCTTGTGAATTATGAATCTATAAAATCTATAAAATTATAAATTTATTTATAAAATCGATAAAATTATAAATCTAGGGTAATAAGTAAATAACAAATAGTTGTTGCCAAGAGTCAATTTTTTTTCATGTATCTTACACTTATTTACCTAGTTATCTAAATTCTAAAGTCTAAACTTCATATTTTGTTTTAAAATGTATCTTGTATTACTTTACAGAAGAAATAAATTACATAAATCTAAGTTCTAACAACAAGGATACAAGGAAAGTCTCTTCCTAAATACACTAGAAAATAATAAATTTGGGCATGTGTCCCTAGAGGCTTTTAAGAGTTGTCTTTTTTGATCAATGTAAGAGATCTTGGTTAAGATCATCCATTATGTCTTGATCAATCTGTCAATGTGAAGTGGTCCATTACAACTCAACTTATCCACAACGCTTTATAAAAATAAATAAAATTACTAGTGTAAATGGAGAAAGCCTTAGTTCTATGTTTAGACTAAAACAACACCCTAAAATAACATAGCTATCAGCCTATTATTGAGGATGTAGATTTCCTGGATCGAATATCAATAGACAACTCCAAGCAGTACCATACTACAGTCACACAGTGACATTGTGACATAGTCTACTAACTTACTAAGTATGGCTCTAATGGGAGATCAAATTTCATTAATCCAATGCAAAATTGCAAATGATGTAGACTCAAGATAATAAATAGAACTTAGAAGAAATGAAATGTTTAACTTCATGCAACATGATATGTTTAACTTCCAATCAATAGAACTTAAAAGAAATGAAATAAAAAATTAACTAACCTAGAAAGTTTGCTCAAAGAATCTCCTTCCAATTTGATCCAAAAGCTCCAGAGCGACTCCAAACGCTGTGTGATTCCAATGTGTGGAGGTGTATGATTTTATAAGACAAATTTATGTGTTTTCCTCTTGTTTTTTCAGTGTTTTGGATGCTTCTGGAAGGTTTTGTCACGTTCTGATGTGTTTTGGATGCGTTCTGGACACGTTTTGACTGGTTACTCGACACTCGGCGAGCACTGGCACAATACTTGCAATTACTCAGGATTACTGGGCGAGTACTATGCCAGTGCTCGTCGAGGCTCAAGTATTGGCAAGGGTGGTGAGTCTGCACGATTTCGAGCAATAATACTCGTTTGGGGTTTTGTTTGGCGAGTACTCGCCCACTCGACGAGTAATCACCGAGTATATAATCTATGGCTGCACTTACCAGTCAACACATGCCATCAAAACCAAATATTTATTCCAAAACATTCATTTAAGGTAATTCAACCATTACCTCAAACATAGCAAGCTTGACTTTACAAGTCAATATGTGCTTGCAATTTAACAAGTTCGATCTTGTTGATTTTGTATGAAAGTCCAATTCCAGGACCAATTAGTGATTTTATAAGGGACATAAGAAATTGTTGACCAATTTTTGGTCCTGCAGGCCAAAATTGGGCACCCCTCTCCTTTAAATTGCAAGAGTCATTCAATCCAGGTTCTGGCTAGTTCATCCCTCAGCTATCTCGTGCAAAATTTTCTCTGTCAGGCCATTTCCCATGAAAAAACCAAGTGTTTTCCTCTTTTACTTGCCAAGAGCATTTCGGGTTTGATGAGTGACTTGTAAAAATTTCATAAGTAAAGCCACTTGTAAACCTCGATTTTGGTCTTGGATGCTTCGAAAGACAAGTGAATTACTTCGGAGGGCTTTTCGTCGGCAAGATGAACCAAGTGGAAAAGCCAAAGGGTCGTTTGCAGGATTCTCGAAGGGTATGTACCCTTGCAGAGGGCACTTAGGCGACAAACGAGACCTTTACAATTCTTCCGAAAGGCAACTTTGAAGGCCAAGGAGCCCTTGCGGGGGAAAGCGACGAACAAAGTGGATCTTTTCTAAAAGTCTGAAGGGTAACTTTGGGCTCGAATTGCCCTTGCAGAGGGCAGTACGTTGGAGCAAAGGGGCAAGACAGAAAGCCCAAAAAGAACTTGCCCTTCAGAAAAAGTGACAAGCCAAAAGAGAATTCCTTTGGACTTTTTGTCCGAAGGAAAACCAAAGGAGAAAAGTCAAGGGAGAATTCCTTCGGAGAATTCCTTTGGACATTTTGTCTGAAGAAATTCGACATTCACAAAAGGTCCAAAAAAATTCAAAGACAAGAAGTCCGAAGGGTAGGTGTCTTTGCGAGGGGCACTTGGCGTTGAAAGAGGACCATTTCAATCTTTTTGAAGGGTCACTTTCCCTTTGGAAAAGTTCGTTTGCAAAAATACCAAAGTAATTGTCCTAGTGGGTGATAGGCCCATCAACATCAAATTTTAGGGTAGTAAGCTAGCCGTTGGGATTCAAATGTCCAATGACGGGCCCATGAACGTTAAATTTAGGAAAGTAAGCTAGCCGTTGGAAAAAATCAAAGGAGAATTCCTTCGGACAAAATGTCCGAAGGAATTCTCCTTTGGGCTTGCACTTTTGACTTAACTTCGGTGGGCCTTCGGGCTTCCTTTTTTGAGTTCCTTTGGACAATTTGTCCGAAGGAATTTATTCAGACATTTTGTCCGAAAGAATAATAAGTCCGAGAGCCCAAAGAACGAATGAGTGAACAAGCAAAGGAAAGAGCCTGGGAGAGAATAATAAACGCCGAGAGCCCGAATTACCGGGACAAGAGGGAAATAACAAAGGGAAAAGGGGCGAGTAACCCAGAACGGGGTCACATGCACATAAAACAAAAGCTCAAAATGCTCCAGGTGGTGTAGCAAGTCAAAGCGCAAACCCAAGGATGAAGTAGATCAAGGCAGGTGGCACAGAGGTCGTCAGGAGGTAGAGTAAATGCACTTAGGTGAAATAGTCTCCATCGAAAACCAATAAAAGGATTGGTTGCGAACATTGAAGAGAGTGGCCCGTGTTTTCTTATTTTTCCATTAATGAACAACCACTTGCGCTCAACATTGAAGAGAGCATGGCCCAGTCAACACATGGGGATGGCCTTGTCAGTTACTAGAAGAAATATCCCATGCTTATGCAGGCCCAAGACAGCATGGGCAACGACTTGGACACCTACACCATGGCTCTCCCATACGTAATTGGAAGGATACGGCAGCAGCATGGGCTTGTGGTCGCTACAGAAGTGTTTAATACGACATGGGTTCCTATCCGTTAACTAGTCAATTGTCTGTTTCTAAGCTTTCTATAAATATTTGTAACTTTTTATTTTGAAGGGTCTCTCAGCATTGTATGGCGAAGCCTTGAAGAATTTACCTTGAATCAAAAGAAGCATTTTACCTCCATTTGAGCTTGCACTTTTGCATATGTCTATGGTCTTACCTTATGTTCAGTCATTTTCTTTAATGCTTTTATAAGTTTATACCAGCATATCTAGTGTATTGTGAATTCTTCTCTGCAAGTCAACAAGAAGTGTCCAACTCAGAGTATAGGCGCAGGTGAACAAACTATCCAATAGTGTGTCTTAGAACACTTTTGGGAGTTTCTTCCTCCCTGTATCTCCATAGGATTCCTTGTTGAAACACTGATGCAGGAAAGGTTCTCTTTCAAATGAAGTGTATGTTTGCTTCTCTCTAGTATAAAGTGTAGATCAAGGCTGAGTAGACCAACCAGTTTGGTACATCACCACATTAGTTAGGTTTTGTTTTCAGTATCTCTCTCTCTTTTCACCTTCCCATTGTTAGCAATAGAAAATCCAGGGCCTCAAGGTGCATTAAGAGGAGCTAGCACATAATCTAGAGATTCTCCCTCAAGTTTGCCACCCACAGCAAGAGGAATGTCTCCATTGTGCCGCGTGGAGGAAGGGAGTTGAGTCTCCTTTCAGAGGGTGCAATCCACAACGTCAACAGTTTTTGGCACGCCCGATGGGACCAATTTCTATGTCCTATAAGTTTCAAGATTGGTGTTGATCCTGATATTGTTAAAAAAATCCAAAAGGAGCTATAACCCAGCACCTGGCGACTTCACTCAGGAACTCAGTCTTTGGTTAATGATCAACCTAGCATCCCATGCCTCAGGTCACTACAAGATCTTCTTCTAGGGGTGTCCCTTTTGAATTTATTGAGTTGCCTTTGAACTCAACAAAAAGGCTAAGGTTTGCAACTACTCATCCTTACGTAGCAAGCCACTTTCCCAAACTATCCATAAAACACACCTACTCAAGGAGACCCCGATTGAATCCTTTCACAGCCATGGCTTTCCCTTTTGTGGCCTTCAATGGTCAGAGTCCCTTGAACCTTCTGCAGTATGATGCAATTCCAAAGACAATGCTCAAAAGTGTTCCTCCCTTTAGTGGAGAGGGCCCAATCACTGCTGTCAAGCATATTAGAAACATAGCCAACCTCTGCAACATCCATAATATTATTGAGAAAAATGTAGCCAATAGATTGCTAGCCTTGTCCTTCAAAGAGAAAGTTTTAGACTGGTATGGGACCTTGCCTATGAACTTAGTTGGCTTAGAGAATGAGTTAGGGACCCTCTTGACAAATAGGTTTGGGAAAAAAAGTGACCATTTGTCTCTAGCTGAGCAATTGACCACCATGAAGAGAGCCCCACATGAGTTTATGCAAGATTTTAACACTAGGCTCCAAAAGACTTGGCATAAAATCTCAATTCTTGTGAGGCCAACCCCAAGCTATGCTTTCCTTTACTACTTGAAGGCCCTGAATAGTGACATCGTTGTCATGATACAGTCCATGGGTGGACATATTCTGCTTGCTGCTTATGAGATAGCCATAGCTGTTAAAAATTGCCTTGTTCAAGTAGGAAAGATAGCTCCTAGACCTCATATACCACTCTTTCCTGATTTGCAGCCCTTAGTTTAGCTTGTTGCGCCCACTCTAGCGCCTTTGCCTAATCAAGAGAGGCCGATTGCTACCCCTGCAAATTATCTCCATGAAGTTAAGAGCTTGCTGCAGAGCATTACCAACGAGTTAGTTGCCTTCAAGAGAACAAGCTCAGAGTTATAGGTCAAATCAAGGCTACCAGTAGTTTAGGCAGACAAATAAACCTCTTTTCTAGAACTATAATCAAGGGCAGGGTCAAATTACACAAGCCTTATCAAAGCTATAATCCAAATGCCCCTTCATCTTCCAAGGCTCTTGTCCCCACTCAAAATAATTTGGTGTAGGAGCAACCCAATTATTCACCCTTAGGGCATGGCCAAGAACAGGTTGCTTATGCCAATGAGCTACCAAATCAAAGCATGTTCGCACAAGGTGATCAAGCAGCACAATTCTCAAGTTTTGAGATATCAACACAACTTGGGATGGACAATAGACAGGCTCAATCTGATTCCACTCTTATGAATCACCTAGAAGAAGAGTTCTACGCAATCAACTATGTGGGGAGCACAAGTGATCAGAATGATTGTGTTGCAGCCAACACCAGGGCCAAAAGGAGAGCTATGGATGAGGCTCAAGCAATGACTCAAGCACCTACAACGTCTCCTTCACCACAAGCAAGTCTAAAGTTTCTCAATTACATACCGTTGGTTGCAGTTTCGACTCCTCAGGTTGCACCACGGGTTACAAATGTCCCTAAGGAGAGCTCCAAAGGGGACAATCCTTCAATCAATGTAGTGGATCAAATGAAGAAGCTGCACATGAACATCTCATTGTGGGATTCTTTAGCACTGTCAGGGAAAAAGGATGTACTCCAAAAGGAATTGCATGGGCTAGGTGAGCAAGCTGTCCCAACAAGAAATGATAATGTGTTGATAGTAAATGGGGCCCCTCCCAGGAGGTCAAGCAAAGAAGGATGAGAAGGTTCCTCCCTTCTATTTGTCCCTAATTATTGGTGATTTTTTGGTCCACAATTGCATCATCGATAGTGGGGCAAGCACCTCAGTTATGCCCAAATGCATAGTTGACAAGCTAGGCCTCAAATATGAGCAAATGACCAAGGAGTTCTATAGTTGGATGGATCACCAGCTAAGACCTTGGAAGTGGTAAGAGGCTTGAATCTGACTCTCCATGCCTGTCCAACCTTCTCAATTCTCCATGATGTGGTAGTGGCAGATGTTCTTCTTTATTTCGCTCTTTGCTTATCAAGGAATTTCACATCCAAGATAGGTGGATACTTGGCAGCCAATTGGTCTTACATGGTTTTTAGGACAAAGTATGGAACTAAGGTGAAGATTGAGTCAGAACCCATCCACAAAGATCACCTAGAGCCATACTCGCCCAAAGTGACGAATGTAAACTATGCCATCATTGATGAAGAAGAGCTTCAGGTGGACCAATCTCCATCATCTTCCCTTGTAGGAGTTGCTGACCTGCTCCTAGATGAATGGGGAAATGATAATTTTGAGCATGATCCTTACAAGTTCATTGAAGAGGTTGGTCTTGGAGTCTACTGCATGCATGAGAAAGATGCTTTCATACTGAAATTAATGAAGATAGATCCAGAGAATTGTGGTTTGTGGCAGTTCTTTGATGGATCTAGAAGCAAGTTGGGAGCTAGTGGTGGAGCAATTCTGGTTTCACCTTCAAAGGAGAAATATTTCACAACTTTCAGGTTTCAATTCTCCTGCACTTGCAACGTAGCAGAGTATGAGGCCCTTTTTCATGGCCTAGAATGGGCAAAGAAGGGAGGAATCAAAGAATTGCAGGTATTTGGAGACAGTGAGTTGATTGTGAACCAGGTGAGAGCGTAGAGCTTGACCAAGAGCTGCTTACTCAAGTCTTACAAGCACAGAGTGTGGAATCTTGTGGAGAACTTCATTGCTTTCAACATCACTACCATTCCAAGAGAGGAGAACAAGCATGAAGATAGACTAGCAGCAGTTGGTGCTCAGTTTGATATCCCAAAGGGGATGAGACAAAGCAAGAATCAACACCATTTAAAGGTGATTGTGAGGCCTTCCATACCAAACAATGTCACCAATTGGCAGGTGTTTGAAAGCGACCAACAAATACCACTTTTCTTGCAGGAGAAAGCTAAGTTCACTTCCAAAATCAGTCCAAGCTGCAGCAGCAGTATGATGCGCAGATTGTTCAACTAAAGACCAATAAGCTTCCCAAAGGTTTGGTAATCCTCAAGAGCATCTTCAACGAAGATGACCAACTCAAGAGGGACAAAGCAAGCATGTCAACCAAGAATAAAAATTATGAAAGGGTAGAGGTCTACAAGGATAAGCTTCTTGCACTTAGGAAGGTATGTATGAAGAAAAACATGCTTTCATTATGTTATGCCAAGAGTATGCTGATGTCTTTGCTTGGGAGTATGGCGATTTGAAGGGCTTTGACACAAGCTTGGCCCAACACACCATTGAGCTAGAGGAAGGTGCCAAACCCATCAAACAAAAACAAGGGCTAATCAATCCAAAGATCGAGCCTCTCATGAGAAAAGAACTCACCAAACTGATAGAGTCCAGAATCATCTTCCTTATCAAACACTCTTCTTGGCTGGCCAATTTGGTCTCTGTTAGAAAGAAGAATGGGAAGATCAGATTGTGTGGGGATTTCTGAGACCTGAAAAGAGTCTCACTAAGAGATCACTATCCCCTTCCAAGTATGGAGCAGAATCTTTAGATGGTGACAAGCAGTGAAAGATTCTCCCTCCTAGATGGCTACTCCGGATACAATCAAATCCTGGTATAAGAATGTGACCAATACAAGACAACTTTTACCACCAAGTGGGGTACATATGCCTACAGGAAGATGCCATTCGGATTGTCAAATGTTAGAGCTACCTTCCAACGTGCTATGGATATGGTTTTCCAAGGTTTGATCAATGACATTATGTTGGTTTATCTTGATGTGACAGTCTTTTCCAAGGAGGCAAGTGAACATCTGAAGCCCCTGAGGCAAATCTTTGAGAGGTGTAGAGAGTTCAACATCTCTCTCAACCCAAAGAAATGCATGTTTTCCATCCACGAAGGCAAACTCTTGGGCCATGTCATTTCAAAAGAAGGGTTGTCCATTGATCTAGAAAGAGTGCATGCCATCTTAGCATTGTCCTTGCTTAAGCACAAAAGGGGCCTGCAAAGTTTCTTTGGCAAAATAAATTTCATTAGGAGATTCATTCTTGACTTTGCTGAGCTGGTCAAGCCACTAACTTCCATGCTGAGGAAGGACGAGATGCTCACGTGGACAGCAAGGAGAAGAGAAAGTTTCAAAGGCATCAAGCAAGCTATCGCCCAAGCTCCTACCCTGATTAGTCCAGACTTCTCCAAGAACTTCAACCTATACACCTTTGGAAATGAAGAGGTAATCTCTGCTATGCTCACTCAAGCGAATGGTTAGAATTTAGAACAACATCTCGCTTTTTTTAGCCAAGGCTTAAAAGGCTACAAGGTTAGATACATGTATGTTGAGAAGTAGGCACTTGCAATCATATGAAGTCTGAAAAAGTTCAAACATATGTTGTGTAACAACAAGATTCACATCATGGTGCCACATCCTAGTGTAAAAGACTTCTTGCTGAGCCAAGACTTGAATGAGAAAATAGTAGGGTGGATCATCAAAGTAATGGAGTATGACGTAGAGATCAAGACCACCAAGTTGGTAAGGGGAAGAGGGCTATGTGAATACCTCGCTACAGACTACAAAGAGCCGAGGGAGGACATTTTGGTACTCCACGATGAAGCTGCAACAGAAATACCTACAATCATGAAGAGTTGAGCACAAGACATGGTTCATTTCCTTCGAACTGGTGATTGTCCACAAGGTCTTGATAGGATGAAGAGGAGGTATTTTAGACTCCAATCTCTTCTTTATGTCCTAGTTGATGGAGTGCTATTCAGAAAGAATTTTTCAGGGGTACTCTTGAGTTGCGTTGATTCAGACCAAGTTGGCAGGGTACTGTCTGAGTTTTATGATGGGCCAGCTGGTGGCCACTTTGCTTCCAAGGCCACAACTTCAAGGATTATGAGGGCTGGTTACTTTTGGCTCAATTTGTTTAGAGACATGCTTGGGTGAGAAATTGTCAAAAATGTGCTTTCTTTGATGGGAAGCAATGGCTCACTGTCGTTCCTCTTCATCCTATTTAGGTGGAACAACCATTCATAAAATGGGGGTTGGACTTCATAGGGTTGATCAACCCTCCTAGTTCTGGCCACAAGTGGGTTTTTACTGCTACAGATTATTTTACAAGATGGGAAGAGGCCGTCGCTTTGAAAGAGGCCAATGAGAGTGCAGTCTTAGATTTCTATGAAGGCATAGTGATGAGATTTGGGGTCCCAACCACAATCATTTCAGACAATGCATTGGCTTTCTTGGGAACAAGACAAGTGAGTGGGCATTAAAGTATGGCATCTATCTCTGCACTTCTTCCAACTACTATCTCCAAGGGAATGGGCTGGCCGAGTCAACAAATAAGAATCTGATTAAGATCATTAAAAGGACAATGGAGGAAAATCAAAGGACTTGGCATGCCAAGTTGAAGACAGCTCTTTGGACAGACAAGATCACTCCAAAGAGGGCAATTGGAAATTCACCATACACACTTGTATATGGAAGGGAAGCTAGACTTCCTATCTCACTTGAGTTACTAGCCTTGGATCTTGCCCATCAACTGCAATTGGTGGAGAGCAACAGCCTGGAAGTCAGGGATTGGGAACTAATGGAGTTTCAAGAAGCAAGAGACCAAGCCATAGATGCAATGACCAGCCGCCAACAACAAACAAAGAATCATTTTGACAAGAGGTCTATGCCAAGGAGCTTCTCAAAAGGTGATGTTGTCTTGAAGTGGGATGAGGATCGAGCCAAGCTTGGAAGGCACACAAAATTTGACGCCTTGTGGAGTGGTCCATATGTCATCACCCAATGCAAGCAACATAATGTTTTTCAACTCTCCAAATTGGATGGTGAAGAGCTACATATCCCAATCAATGGGATATATCTTAAGCATTGTCACTAGCTTTCTTTTGTCATGTACACAGTTTTTCTGTCTTTTTCTCGATTTTTCTAAGTGTTGTTATGCATGTGTGTAGTGTTTTTAGCCTTTGTGTGTGTTCCTTATCGTTTGGGGTAAAATATTTGTTGGTTCTTAGGTCTTTACAAGGTTGTTTCCAAATTTTCAAGCTACACTTTGACTCCATGCCCAATGGACTTTTAGGCCATTAGTCTTCTCAAGCATAGTAGACATGTTTCCCCTGCGAGTCGCCAAAAGGCCAAAATTGGGCACCCCTCTTCTTTAAATTGCAAGGGTCATTCAATCCAGGTTCTGGCTAGTTCATCCCTCAGTTGCCTTATGCAAAATTTTCTTTGTCAAGCCATTTCCCATGAAAAAACCAAGTGTTTTCCTCTTTTGCTTGCCAAGAGCATTTCGTGTTTTGTTGACGCTGTGGATTGCACCCTTGAAAGAAAGCTGGGCTTCTCTCTTCCACGCAGCACAATGGAGACTCTCCTCTTGCTGTGGGTCTGGCAAAACTGAGAGGAGAATCTCTAGATAAGGGCTAGCTCCTTTTGATGCATCTCTGTTGTCTTTTGCTGCTATTGCTAATATTGGGGGGGGAAGGGAGAAGGAATAACTAGAATAGAAAACTACTCTAAGTGGTGATGCACCAAATGATGTTGATCTACTCATCTATTCACACTTCAAACCAGAAATGGAGCAAACATACACTTTATCTGGGAAAAGACCAGACTGTAGGGAGCTTTAAAAGGAAGGCTTAATGAAGACACAGGAAAATGAACTTACCACAGGCGCTGTAGAAAACACACTGTCTGATAGCTACTCTTTTGTCTCTGCGCTCTAGGTGAAGCACTTCCAGTTAACCTGCAAAAATGGCTTTGGCTACATTAGGTGTGTTGGTGTCAATTTGTGGAAGCATCAAGCTAAAATGACTGAACACAAAATTGATATACAGACACACTCAAAAGGCATAGCTAGTCAGATAGAGGTAAAAAACATTCTTATTGATCAAAGGTGAAATTTTGGCAAGGCTTCGCCTTACAAAATGAGAGATATCTTTCTCTCTTGAGAGGTTACAATATATAGCATAAAGAGAAGGACTTCTGGTGCCTTCAAAACAAGTAGCCCATGCTGCGTTGAATGCCTTGGAAAGAGGAAACTTTGCTCATGCTTGGGTCATCCTTCTAGAAACGGCCTAGAAGAACCATGCTCTAGATGTCGCAAGTCTTGACTTTATAGCTTAAACCGTCTTAAATGTTCTTGCAAAAGCATGGGTCACTTTGTCTCATATGCAGCAATAACGTCCTGTGCCAAAGCTTCTTTTGCCACCTGGGCTATTCTATTTTTTTTCTACGCTTGACTTATGTGTGCGTGGTCGCACTTTCACTGTTTCTTGTCTCTTTCCTGGCAACTCGGCTCTCAGGCTATCTTTTTGTCTTTTGCTGGCTCTTCAGGCTCCTTTCTCGATGGGTTGCTGAGTTTCCCTCAGGTCTTATGCCCCTTTGAATTTCGTCGGGCCTGTGCCATTCGAGCTCTTTTGGGCCACTTGTCGTGAAGGCGTTAGTCTTTTGGTTTGTCCTCAATGGCTGACGCATCACGTCAAAATTGACGTCTGCGGGCCTGTCACTATTCAAAAACCAAACGGCTATTTCATCATCATAAATTTGACGTCTGCAAGCCCGTTGCCATTTGAAAGCCAACAGCTAGTTTGCTGCCTTGAATTTGATGTGCTCGGGCCCGTCACCCCTTTGGCAATTCCTTCGGCCTTTTGTAATTTGAACCTTCCCGAAGGGAAGGTGTCCCTTCGGCGTTGGAAAAGGTCCCCTTTTGGGTTGTTGGGAGTCCCCCGCAAGGGCACTTGCCCTTCGAGCTCCTTCGGGCTCCCTTGTCTTTTGAATTCCTTCGGACATTTTGTCTAAAGGAAATCCTGCCTTCATGCCTTGGTCTTTTTCTTTTGCAAATTTCTTTGGACATTTTGCCTGAAGGAAATGTGTCTTCAATGCCTCCTGTCTCGGCCTTCCTTTGTGAATTTCTTCGGACAAAATGTTCGAAGGAATTCCGTCGGACATTTTGTCCAAAGGAATTCACCTTTGGTTCCACATGGATTTTCTTCGGACAAAAGTCGTAAGAAGTCCTTTGCATTTTTACTTTGCCATTTCTTCCGAAGGAAGACTTACCTTTCGGCCTTCTGCCTTGGCATTTTTTCAAAGGTGCTCTTTGCCCTCCAC
This sequence comes from Torreya grandis, assembly GCA_037957365.1. NCBI lineage: Eukaryota > Viridiplantae > Streptophyta > Pinopsida > Cupressales > Taxaceae > Torreya > Torreya grandis. The sequence goes on along the minus strand of JARHVA010000571.1, from coordinate 3,386,146 downwards.
AAGGGCACTTTTGGGTTCATAATTTCCCTTTGCAGCCTGCTAGAATGGTCTAGTTTGTAACCCGACTACCCTCCGTAAGGGCACTGTCCTTGGAGCTTCGTAAAAGGCTTGCATTCTTTGAAGTTGGTCCAGTCCTTTGCTGAAATGATTGTGAAAACTAGCTGCCCACAGCGAAATAAACCTCTGGATCAACCCAAAACAGCTACAAATCTCAAGTCACTTGGCTCTTTACAGAACAGGTCTACTACAAAGGGAAATGGCACAATTGCAGTAGGGGGAAGACATCCAAGATTGATGGCTTAGGATAGCAGGGAAAAGAGACTGATTTTTGGCCTACAGGACTAAAATGGTCAACAAATTTGGCGATTCTCAGGGGAAGCATCCCTGCTATGCTAAAGAACACTGGTAGCCTCAAAGTCCATTGGGCATGGAGTCAGCATGCAACTTGAAAATTTGGCAACAACTTTCTAAAGACCTACACACAAGACTAAAAACACTACACCTGTGCAAACAACACTTAGGGAAAACAAAGACAACTGAAAGCAAACTACTATGTGCAACTAACTAGATATATTTGCCTCCCTCCTGGATCAAAGAGAAAACTTCTTAAGTCTCCTTCATGGCAAGAAAACTTATGGTGCCAGACAAGTGGCTGAATGGAATGGAGACTTGGTGACTTGCTCTTCTTGTATGCCACCTTGATTGGTTTGTATCCAAATGAATCAGGGTCAAACATGCTTCCAACATATATGCATTCATCTTGCTCTTGGAAGCTTGCCTCACGCTGGCCCTTCATGCTATTGTATCTCACCAAGAAGTCAATGGCTGCTAGTTCATCACCATAGGGATCATCTAGCTCATAACCCCCTTGGTATGCATCATGGATTGACTTGTTCCCTTCTGCCTCATTGAAGAGACTGTCAAACTTATCTTCTGCTTCATCATGGCTTTCTTGAAGAAGGGTGATTGTTGTGATGTCTGAAATGAGATCACAAACTGCTTGCTCATCCCACAGAACATCACCTTCTTGCTCAAGGCTCTCTTCTTCAAAACTTTCATCAAGATGGACAGGGCTCTCCTTTTGTTGCTAAAAAACCAGAGTCTCTAGTTGTTCAAAGACATCCTCCTGATCCTCCTCCAACTCAAGTTCCATGGCATGGTCATTTTCCTCATCAAAGCAACAAGTTCATCAAACAAGGGGGGAGAGAGCTCACCATGCTTACTTTCCTCATCATCCATTGTTGACAGATAAAGTTTGTCAACCTCTTCTTCATATTGCTGGAACATCTACATGTATGCATGACCTGCGTCTTCTCCTTTGTTGATGTCTTCAAAAGGAGCATCCATGATGGTTTCATCCTCATTGGCATCCATGAGAGCTTCTTGATTAGCCACGAATTGGATCCTCTCTTCTTCACTTGCCTCTTTCAAAAAAGGTTCCTGCTTGAGAAGGGATGAAGTGGAACGCTGATGGTTAAACTTATGTGGAAGAGGAGGCAAACCCTGAGCTAGAATCAAATGATTCTCCTCCTTCCATTTATCCAACACTTCCTCTATATCAGATGTGCCTTGATAGCTGTCTTAAAGGAGTGTAGATGGGGTGTGTTTAGACATGGAATCTGTTGTTTGGCTTAAACCGTCCATCACATCCTGGCTTAAGAATCTCATTCTGGACTCCAACTCTACAATTTGTCTGGCTATAATCTCTTGGAAGAGCCTTTTTGGAGGTCACAAGCATCATCATGATGATTAGGAGCAGCTTCATCTTCTTCAAGGCTTCTATCAAAATGAATAGGCCTCTCCTCTTTTTTCCTACCGCATGATTCCATTGTTTGCTTCCAACTCATGACCTTGGGATTGGAACTCTTCCCTTGTGAACAGGCAGCAACTTTATCCTCTTCAAGGCCCTGAGTTGGTTCATGATAGGCACTCCTATGCTGAAAGATTTGAGGAGGTTGAGGGAGACTGAGAAGGGTCTGCTCATGCACAGGAAGAGTTGTCTTAAGAGAGATGTGTTGCTTTCCAAAAGATATAGGGTGATTCCCATCAAAAGAGGGTCCACATTCTAAAGAATTGAGAAGGTTAGTCTCCATAAGAGGTTGCTTTAATGCCCTTGAATGTTGGAAAGCTAGGTGCAAAGGATTAAGAGCAGGAGTGGTTATTGCATCAGATGAGCTAGAGTGAGCAAGTGCTATTTAGTAGAAAGGATTTGGTGTACAAGAAGAGGCTTTCTTTAGAATAAGAGGGGGCTGCTTTGGAATGGGAGAAGGCACACAAGGCTAATTGCCTTGAATGGATAAACTCTTTCATTTTGCTACTTCCTCCTTCATGGATTGCAAGGCTTGAGCTTGCCTCAACAAACACTACACTTTGTACAGAAGCTCTTGCTGATATCTATTCTGCTCCTCCAATCTGTTTATCTCCATCACTTGTTTCTCAAACTCCAACATTACTTCTTTTACACTAGGAGAAGGGCAACCAGGAGAGCTGCTTGAGGTGATGCCATGAACAACCTGAGCTTGATCAAAGTTATATGAAGGAAAACAAGGTCCATGCTATTGAGAAATGGGATTATAGATACGAAAATGTGATTTTTTGATGGCACCAAGACTGCTTAACCAACTGATTCAACTCGAAGTCACCATTGGTGTTGGTTGAAATGCCTCTAAAGGCTGATTGGTTGAAGAACACACCATAAATCCTTCAACTCTTTGCACAAACTATCCCACCATCGCCTGATTAAAAGTCAGATGCTGGATTAGTGGTTTATTCTTGCTGTAACAGGACTAGCACCAATCTTGAAACTTTTTTGAGCATTAAAATGAGTCCCACCGAGCGTTCCAAAAACTGTTGACGTTGTGGATTGCACCCTTGAAAGAAGGCTGGGCTTCTCTCTTCCATGTGACACAATGGAGACTCCCTTCTTGTTGTGGGTCTGACAAAACAGAGGAGAGAATCTCTAGATAAGGGCTAACTCCCTTTGATGCATCTTTGTTGTCTTTTGCTACTACTGCTAATATTGGGGGGGGAAAGGGAGAAGGAATAACTAAAACAAAAAACTACTCTAAGTGGTGATGCACCAAATGATGTTGATCTACTCAACAATTCACACTTCAAACCAGAAAAGGGGCGAACATATACTTTATCTGGGAAAAGACCAAACTGTAGGGAGCTTTAAAAGGGAGGCTTAATGAAGACACACATGAAAAGGAACTTACCATAGGCGCTGTAAAAAACACGCTATCTGATAGCTACTCTTCTTTCTCTGCGCTTCAGGTGAAGCACTTCTAGTTAACCTGCAGAAATGGCTTTGGCTACACTAGGTGTGTTGGTGTAAATTTGTGGAAGCATCAAGCTAAAATGACTAAACACAAAATTGATATACAGACACTCAAAAGGCATAGTCAGTCAGATAGAGGTAAAAAACATTCTTATTGATCAAAGGTGAAATTTTGGTAGGACTTCGCCTTACAAAATGAGAGATATCTTCCTCTCTTGAGAGGTTACAATATATAGCATAAAGAGAACTTCTGGTGCCTTCCAGAACAAACAACCCATGCTGCATTGAATGCCTTGGAAAGAGGAAACTTGCTCATGCTGGTGTCATCCTTCTAGAAATGGCCTAAAAAAACCATGCTGTAGATGTCGCAAGTCTTGACTTTACAGCTTAAACCGTCTTAAATGTTCTTGCAAAAGCATGGGTCACTTTGTCTCATCCGCAGCAATAACTTCCTGTGCCGATGCTTCTTTTTCCACCTAGGCTATTCTATTCTTTTTTTGCGCTTGACTTATGTGTGCGTGGTTGCACTTTCACTGTTTTCTGTCTCTTTCTTGGCAACTTGGCTCTCGGGCTATCTTTTTGTCTTTTGCTGGCTCTTCGGGCTCCTTTCTCGATGGGTTGCTGAGTTTCCCTTGGGTCTTATGCCCCTTTAAATTCCGTCGGGCTTGCACCATTCGAGCTCTTTTGAGCCACTTGTCGTGAAGGCGTTAGTCTTTTGGCTTGTCCTCAACGGCCGATGCATCTCATCAAAATTGACGTCTGTGGGCTTGTCACTATTCGAAAACCAAACAGCTATTTCATCACTGTAAATTTGACGTCTGCAAGCCCGTCACCATTTGAAAGCCAACGGCTAGTTTGCTGCCTTGAATTTGACGTGCTCGGGCTCGTCACCCCTTTGGCAATTCCTTCGGCCTTTTGTATTCCTTTGGACTTTTTAAATTTGAACCTTCCTGAAGGGAAGGTGTCCCTTCGGCCTTGGAAAAGGTCCCCTTTTGGGTTGCTGGGAGTCCCCCGCAAGGGCACTTGCCCTTTGGGTTCCCTTGTCTTCTTAATTCCTTCGGACATTTTGTCCGAAGGAAATCTTGCCTTCATGCCTTGGTCTTTTTCTTTTGCAAATTCCTTCGAATTCCTTCCGACATTTTGCTTGAAGGAAATGTGTCTTCAATGCCTCGTGTCTCAGCGTTCATTTGTGAATTTCTTCGAACAAAATGTCCGAAGAGGAATTCATCTTTGGTTCCACATGGATTTTCTTTGGACAAAAGTCCGAAGAAGTCCTTTGTATTTTTCCTTTGCCATTTCTTCCGAAGGAAGACTTACCTTTCGGCCTTCTGCCTTGGCATTTTTCCGAAGGTGCTCTCTGCCCTCCGCAAGGGCACTTTTGGGTTCATAATTGCCCTCTGCAGCTTGCTGGAACGGTCCAGTTTGTAACCCGATTGCCCTCTGTAAGGGCAGTTTGTCCTTGGAGCTTCGTAAAAGGCTTGCATTCTTTGAAGTTGGCCCATTCCTTTGCTGAAAGGCTTGTGAAAACTAGCTGCCCACAGAGAAATAAACCTCCGGATCAACCTGAAACATCTACAAATCTCAAGTCACTTGGCTCTTTACAGAACAGGTCTACTACAAAGGGAAATGGCACAATTGCAATAGGGGGAATACATCCAAGATTGACGGCTCAAGATAGCAGGGAAAGGAGACCGATTTTTGGCCTACAGGACCAAAATGGTCAACAGGTTTGACGGGTGACTTTACTTGTAAAAAAATCATAAGTAAAGCCACTTGCAAACCTCGATTTTGGTCTTGGATGCTTCGAAAGACAAGTGAATTACTTCGGAGGGCTTTTCGTCGGCAAGATGAACCAAGTGGAAAAGTCGAAGGGTCGTTTGCAGGATTTTGGAAGGGTATGTACCCTTGTGGAGGGCACTTATGCGGCAAACAAGACCTTTACAAATCTTCTGAAAGGCAACTTTGAAGGCCAAGAAGCCCTTGTGGGGGCAAGCGACGAACAAAGTGGATCTTTTCTAAAAGTTCGAAGGGTAACTTTAGGCTCGAATTGCCCTTGCAGAGGGCAGTCGGTTGGAGCAAAGGGGCAAGACAGAAAACCTGAAAGGAACTTGCCCTTCGGAAAAAGTGACAACCCAAAAGACAATTCCTTCGAACTTTTTGTCCGAAGGAAAACCAAAGGAGAAAAATCAAGGGAGAATTCCTTCGGACAAAACACCCAAAGAAATTCCTTTGAACATTTTTGTTGGTTGAATATTTTGTCGATTAGCGTACTGATAAACAAAATAGGTTTGATCAGCCAAAGTAGGAAGATTGGTCGTCCAAATGTGTAGGTTCACCACATCAAGAGGGGACTAATCTCTCCTCTCATCAAGGGGAGGTTCTCTCTCTCTCTCTATATATATACATATATATATATAAACAGAAAATAATACTCAAGGGTATGATAAACCATCCATCTCTCTTTTTCCAGAGATGATGCGTGCGGATCAAAGGAGAAATCTCAAAGGAAATGACATAAAGCACTCTTCTTTCAGATGTATTATTCAGCAAACCACAAGAATAATCCAGATAGTAATTGCAAAATGTAACCAAGGACGTAACCAGCGAATTGAGATGTAGCACAAAGTCTCCACCTGAATTGCCCAAGAGTGAGATATGAAGGACAATGAGGGCACAAAGTCGTCCCAAGGTCCTTTACACAAAAACAAAAAGAAAACACACTAAAGGCAATTATGGGGGCACAAAATCTTTCCACAGTTGACTTCAGGACACCTTCTTGACTACTTTCATTAATTCTGCTTGTTGAATTAAAGGAACAAAAAATATATTAAGGAAAAAGACATAAGAACAGTTTCCCTAACAACAAAGATATCACAGCATAAAGTCTGAAAAGTCACTTGCTTTCTTATTCCAATAACAAAATATGATCAACAATCTGAGCTCAAAGTCTCAGTAATGCCTTTCAATTTGGGCAGAGTTTCATTTCTGATTGTCAGAGAGAGATCCATTTACAATAAAAGAGAGTCCCTTATATAGCCTCTTCAAGGACTCGGGAACAGTAACACATCATGTTGCATTGAAATTTGTTAAGAAGACATGCTGGAATTTAGGGGCATTTACCCATTTGCTTTTCTCAATGCAGAGAAACAGGTCGTGCTATTGAAAGTTTGCATCTTTCAATGTCCACCTGGCGATCTGATCCTTCTTCATAATTCCTCCTTTTCTGGTTAATTGAATCGGGTCCTTGATTCAATTTGATACTCTGTTCCTTAGTCGCTTCCTGCTGATCTTGGCCTTAAAGCCTTTGAATGCATTCGGGTCCATAGATTTAAACTTACAAGGATCAACGGCTATTTTATTGTCATAACTTTGACGTCCACGTGCACATCACTTTGTTTGAATTTCCAATGGCTAGTTCGCCATTCTTGACTTTAACGTCTTCGAGCACGTCACCCCTTGGGCTTTCTTCGGCTTTCTTGTTTTGCATCCTCCCAAAGGGAAGGTGACCCTTTGGCTTTGGGAAGTGTCCTTTAATTTGGCAGCCGAGATTCCCCCGCAAGGGCACCTGCCCTTCAGGGTCCTTCGGCGGCCTTTTATCTTTGGAGTCCTTCGGAGCTTTCTCGCAGACTTTTCCCGCGGACAAAAAGTCTGCGGACAAAAGTCTGCAAGAATTATTGCTTTGTCTTTGGCCTTCGAAAATTCATTCGGGCTTTCCTCCCGCAGCGTTTCCGAATTCCTTCGGACTTTTTGTCCGAAGGAATTCCTTCGGACAAAAGTCCGAAAGAATTTTTTCTTGCCTTAGTCTTTTTTTCGAAGGAAATACCTTTGTCTTTCGACTGCCTTAAACAAAATTCCGAAAGAACTTACCTTTGCGACTTCTTTGAAAATGACCCTTCCAAAGGGTGCTTTTGTCGATCAAGTGCCCTCCACAAGGGCACTTGTCCTTCGGGAGGCTCTTCTGAACTTTTGCATTGAACCACTCCTTTGAACCAACCATTGAACCAAGCCGATGAACCAAGCTTTGAACCAAGCCGATGAACCCTTTGATTGAACCAAAAGCCATTGAACCGTTTGATTGAACTAAAAGCCATTGAACCGTTTGATGAACCGACTGAGTGAACCGAAGCATTGAACCGCTCCTTTGAACCAATCGTTGAACCAAAGTGGTTCAATGGTTCATCAGTTCATTTTCTTTGATTTGGCCAAGTCCTTTTGATCCTCGTTGAACCAAACGCGTTGAACCTGTTGAACCTTGAACCCATTGAACCTTTGAACCAAAGTGGTTCAATGGTTCAAGGCTCGAAAACTTGTTGAACCTTGATTGACCCTGCTTGTAGAAGACTTTGAACTTGAAAGCGGTTGAACTCTTGCTGCTGATGTTGAACCTTTGAACCTGTTGAGCCCATTTAACCAAAATGGTTCAAGGTTCAACGATTCAATCCTTGCTTAGAAGTTTGCCGCTGAATTCTTTTGGTTGAACCTGGTCATTGAACCAACTTTGAGATCGCCTAAGTGTTGAAAGCTTGCTTCTTTCCTGCAGAGTTCGTAGAAATCAACCTATGAAGCCCATTGAACTTGGCCTACAGAATCCGTAGATTTTCTTTTTCTGCAGAGTCCATAGATTTCTCTTCCTGCAGAGTCTGTAGATTTAAGCCTGCAGAGTCCGTAGATTCAACCCTGCAGAGTTCGTAGATTTAAGCCTGCAAAGTTCGTAGATTTCTGAGAAGCTTGAAAAATGAGGAATTTGAATGCCCAAGACAAATTTCGAAAATAGGAGACAATTTTGGTCTGTAAGACCAAAATAGTTCAAATGTTGTCTCAAAAATGAGTGATTTTTTAGGGGACAACAACTGGCTCTAGTTGGGGAACTTCTATCAATTATAAAAAAAAATTGAAGGGAGTAGAATCCAGAATCTCCAGTGCCTTGAAGTATGCCATTGGGCTATGGAGTCATGCTACCCAGAAATGAAAGACATCAAAAAAATGAAAACAAACAAAACAAAATAAAATTAAAAACTATACAAATATACATATGTACAGATGCAATAATCTGATACTTCAAGAGTTGAAGTGTTTCAGATGTTGCTTCCTAAGAGGCAGTGAAAATAGTGTGCCATCTTGGTAAACCAGTAGGAAATCATTTTGCCCTCAGAAATGGTGACGGGCGAATGGAGCTCTCCACTAGGAAACTAATTTTTTGCGTCTTCCTCTTGGCCTTTTCTTCCTCTTGCTCCATGGCAAGACGTGGTCTTCAAACTGAAAACCATAACTCCTTGCTCTCCTTGTGAAGAGTTCCTTTCGCTGACTTCGAAATACAACAGTATGGTCCACCATCATAATTTGTTGTTCTGCTGGTTCAGTCCAGCACATGCTTTGATTGTCAGCATCAAACTCCTGACAAACCATCAGCGCAACATCTTTGGTGTGAAGGAGTTTGACCTCTTCACCTTGAGCAGTCTTCAATCCGAGCAACAGAGATCCGCATCCAGCTATGGAAGAATTGCTGCCATCGGATTTCAAGATCTAAGCATCATCAGAAGCTGATCTTCTATCAGATTTCTCTTCATCGGAGATGGAAGATCCTTCTTGATTTGTACTGCGCCCTACCAATTTTTTTGATGCCTTGTTTGGATCAAATCCTGGATTGCTAGCTACAGGACCTTCATCAGCTAAGACATGAGCATCCTCTGTGGTCAAGAAGTAATTACCCCTGCCTGAAGGCTCAAACAAAATTTGAGCTGCAGGTGCTGACGTTTTGGTAACCACAATTTTTGCCTCAGACAGGGCCACACTTGGCTCTCCACCAATGTTTAATTGCTTAGGATTGGCTTGCAGGGATTCAAACTTAGTCATCTGAATTTTGAATTTCTTGACATGATCAATCATGGCAAATGACTGAGATGGACTTGGAAGAGAGGATGGGAGTTCATCCTTTTGGTTTTTGGGAGGGGGAGGACTGATCTACAAATTTGAAATAGAAAGTGCAGAAATGTTCGATGTACTTCTTTGGCAATTACAGGGTCCTTTGTCTGGAAAGGAAGAGGGGTTCTCTGCTCAACAATTGAAATTATTGGTTGGGGTCGCTCCTCTGTCTTCTCTTTGTCGGCCTGCTGGGCTGACTGATTCTAGGACCTGGTGAATACTGCGTATGATCTTTCAACTGCTTCACCTTCACTTTTGGGTTCATCTTAGAAATTCAGGAAACCAATGTAGGAGTCGCTAGCTGATTCTTCTAGATACTCCTTGAAGAGATCAGTGCCATTTTTTTGCTCGAACTCAGGTTGGAAATAGGAAACATGTTCTGTTTCCAGATATCCAACTACTGAGTTGGTTGGAGGTGCTTCAAGGGCAAGGTTCCTCTGTGGGGGAAGAAGACGATTTTGTTGCCCTTGACTTCTGGCAGCGTTGTCTTGATATAGCTGATTAGGAAATGTCCTCCTTGGTATATTTTTATATAGAGGAGCAGAAGACATACCTTGTGTGAAATATTTCGAGCCAATTTTTTCGTATTTTCAATTTACAAATTACAAAGCAGTGCGCCCGTTAAGGTTAGAGAATAAACCAAAACGTGCAAGAAAACAACTCTAACCAGAATGGCGCCGATGATGGCGAGCATTGGTCAGAGGATCTTCTATTCTGAATACGGAAAGGAACTCAATGTCAAGTATGTGCTACCCAATCCAAGGCAGAGTGAGGGGCGACCATATGATAGAGTGATTACAGAATTAAATGCTTGAAATAAATGCTGAAACTGGAAATACTCGACACCTAGAATGTGCTTGCTGACCCAAGATGGGTAAGTAGCTACCATAGGGCGGAGATCTATCTATTACAAACTTCAAATGAAACTGAGCATTACAAACAGAATTGAACAAGCTTAAGAATCACTGTCAGTACTACTATCAGTTTACAGAGTGAAGATTATATGCCTATCAAGAGATTAGAACTGGAAATATTCATCATTACAATACAATAATAATTCCCTTGATTTGATTCAAGATGCCACATCAAATTCTCACAATGAATTGGAGATAATAATTCTATTTTCTTTGCTTCCACAAATCTGTACTTTGCACTTAAAACCAGCAGCCTATGAAAGTATTCAAATGCTCATAACTCACTTATAACTCACTCAAATTGCTTAAAACTCTGATGCATAAGACTCCTATGATGATGGCGCTCAAGCCAGCAACTTAAAAACAAACTTAAAATGCAACTAATATTTAATGCACAAATCCCAAGAAAGGCTGAAAGGTACGGCCTGCTGAGAAAAGGCGATTTCTCTTTAAAAATCAAAGACTTGACAATAAATTCTATAACTCTAGGAATATGTTCGCCCTTCACCCACAAATAGAATAAAACAATACCCACAAACAGTATTTTTGTATTTTTTGAATTACGAACAAAAAACCCAATCTGCTGTAACTAAATCTGCAAATACAGAAAACTCTCTAATATGCAAACTGACTTAACAAGACCAAACTGAATACCAAGCTCAAATTACAAATGCAAACTCACAAATGATTGAATCACTCATAAGCATACTAAATTCTCCACTAGATGCTATCTCTCAAGCATGAAGTCGAGCCCAGACTAGGAGGCATTCATTCCTCGAAGAATTTTCGCAACCATTTCGGTAGCAAAACATTAGCATAGTCAAAAGATAATGAAATGAGAGCACTCCTCCTTTTATACTTTTCCAACTGGGAGTCTCTAAAATCCTCTTGTATATGGGATAAAACATGAGAGGGAAAATAATATAATCTTCTTTAATTTTTATTTATTTTTTAACCTCAACATTAAGTCGTTGAGCCTAGGCACCAAGGTCCAAAATTAAATAATAATGTTTAATTTACGGACTTTAAAATGGAGGCCAAGATGATGTCGGAAACCAATGATCTATAGCTCGTTGGAAAGGTCTTGACAAGACGAATCCAACCCCACTCTCAAAATTCCGTTCTGGTGCCAATCCCGAACTTACTAAAAATAGTAAATTCCTGAAAGTGCTCCGAATGCCGAAATGAACATACCACTATGAAGCTCTCTGAAAACCCAGAAAGAATCCACCATTGAATCCACCAACTCCGAGCAAAGACATCCTTAAAAATAGAAAACCCTAATTTTACCTTCCGACTAGCCTTCGGGTCTCCAGAAAAAGGCCAACGGTCACTGGAAAGATCAGGTTTGAGAAGGAGATATTACAAGGAGGAAGACGATTTTGTTGCCCTTGACTTCTGGCAGCGTTGCCTTGATATAGCTGATTAAGGAATGTCCTCCTTGGTATATCTTTATATAGAGGAGTAGAAGACATACCTTGTGCTATTTGCCTTTTCAAGGCTAGCAATTCATTTGCCAGCTTTTGTACCATTTGGTCAATGGTGACTATGGGTGAGTATTCAGAAGATGAAGAGGGTTTGCCTCTGTTTGGGTCTCATTATCTTTTCTGCCAAGATAAGGTCATATTGTACCTCAGTATCCAAGTCCTGAGCAGCAGCAAGGTCTATGTGGCTAGCTCGTCTCAGCAAAAAACTCACTTTAGGCAGTTGTGAATTGATGAAGAAGCATTTGAGGTTTTGAGGTGTCGACTGGGCGACCATGGGAATCCTGTGCCTCAGCTTGTTGAACCTAGCAATAAAATCTCTCATAGGCTCATGAGGCTCTTTCTTCATCTGAGTGAGCTGGCCCAGCAAGGCATGTGCATCTTCTGCAGGCTTGAACCTTGCTTCGAACTTGGCTTTGAGTGTATTCCAATCAGTCACTGATCCAGCTTGTAGATAGTAAAACCAGTCTGTAGCAGCACCTTGTAGTGTATCCACAAAAAGCCTGACTGCCACGTCTTCAAATTTCACCCCTATAACACCACAGGGTATGCTGAACGCTGCAATGTGTTCATCAGGATGAACTATCCCATCACCAAAAAATTTGGAGAAATTCTTTCTTGAACTACGTGGGAGTTTATGCAGAGGTGGAGTCAAGTTGAGTGGGCCAAAAGAGTTACCCCAGGGGCCTTGAACTGCCATGATTTAATTAAGAAAAATAGAGATAACAAATCTGGACAGAGTGGCCAGATTACAGAACAAAAATGAAAAAGGACTGGCTCAGCTTCAGCTTGAGGCTGGAGGCTTCAAACTGCGCACTCTTTCCCAGCAGCTTTGGTTTTGCAGACTAGATAAAATAACGGAGGTGGAGAAAGATGGTAAGGCTATAAATGGATAATGGGTAAGACATGAAACGGAGTCGCCAGAGTCTGTAATGGATAAGGGTTATAATGATAATGGATAAGACACAGGTGATGTTTCAATCTGAAACTTGAGGTTTCAAATTGCACAAAATTATGTATTTTCCCAACGGAGTCGCCAAAAACTGTTGGTTGAATATTTTGTCGATCAGCGTACTGATAAACAAAATAGGTCTGATCAGCCAAAGTAGGAAGATTGGTTGTCCAAATGTGTAGGTTCACCACATCAAGAGGGGACTAATCTCTCCTCTCATAAAGGGGAGGTTCCCTATAGATATGCTATATATATATATATAAACAGAAAATAATACTCAAGGGTAGGATAAACCACCCATCTCTCTTTTTTCAGAGATGATGCGTGCGGATCAAAGGAGAAATCTCAAAGGAAATGACAAAAAGCACTCCTCTTTTTTCAGATGTATTATTCAGCAAACCACAAGAATACTCCAAATAGTAATTGCAAAATGTAACCAAGGACGTAGTAACCAGCGAATTGAGATGTAGCACAAAGTCTCCACCTGAATTGCGCAAGAGTGAGATATGAAGGACAATGAGGGCACAAAGTCGTTCCAAGGTCCTTTACATAAAAACAAAAAGAAAACACACTAAAGGCAATTATGGGGGCACAAAATCTTTCCACAGTTGACTTCAGGACACCTTCTTGACTACTTTCACTAATTCTGCTTGTTGAATTAAAGGAACAAAAAATATATTAAGGAAAAAGACATAAGAACAGTTTCCCTAACAACAAAGATATCACAACACAAAGTCTGAAAAGTCACTTGCTTTCTTATTCCAATAACAAAATATGATCAACAATCTGAGCTCAAAGTCTCAGTAATGCCTTTCAATTTGGGCAGAGTTTCATTTTTGATTGTCAGAGAGAGATCTATTTACAATAAAAGAGAGTCCCTTATATAGCCTCTTCAAGGACTCGGGAACAGTAACACATCATGTTGCATTGAAATTTGTTAAGAAGACATGCTGGAATTTAGGGGCATTTACCCATTTGCTTTTCTCAATGCAAAAAAATGGGTCGTGCTATTGAAAGTTTGCATCTTTCAATGTCCACCTAGCGATCTGATCCTTCTTCATCGTTCCTCTTTTTTTGGTTAATTGAATCGGGTCCTTGATTCAATTTGATGCTCTGTTCCTTAGTTGCTTCTTGCTGATCTTGGCCTTAAAGCCTTTGAATGCATTCGGGTCCATAGATTTAAACTTACAAGGATCAACGGCTATTTTATTGTCGTAACTTTGACGTTCGCATGCACGTCACTTTGTTTAAATTTCCAATGGCTAGTTCGCCGTTCTTGACTTTAACATCTTCGGGCGCATCACCCCTTAGGCTTTCTTCGGCTTTCTTGTTTTGCATCCTCCCGAAGGGAAGGTGACCCTTCGGCTTTGGGAAGTGTCCTTTAATTTGGCAGCCGAGAGTCCCCCGCAAGGGCACCTGCCCTTCGGGGTCTTTCGGCAGCCTTTTATCTTTGGAGTCCTTCGGAGCTTTCTCGCGGACATTTCCCACGGACAAAAAGTCCACAGACATTTTCCGCGAAAAAAAAGTCCGCGAACATTTTTCGCGAACAAAAGTCCGCGAATATTTTCCGCAGAAATTTTCCCGCAGACAAAAAGTCCGTAAGAATTATTGCTTTGTCTTTGGCCTTCGGAAATTCCTTCGAGCTTTCCTCTTGCAGCCTTTTCGAATTCCTTCGGACAAAAGTCCGAAAGAATTGTTTCTTGCCTTAGTCTTTTTCTCGAAGGAAATCCCTTTGTCTTTCAACTGCCTTAAACAAAATTCTGAAAGAACTTACCTTTGCGGCTTCTTTGAAAACGACCCTTCTGAAGGGTGCTTTTGTTGACCAAGTGCCCTCCGCAAGGGCACTTGTCCTTCGGGAGACTCTTTTGAACTTTTGCATTGAACCGCTCCTTTGAACCAACCATTGAACCAAGCCGATGAACCAAGCTTTGAACCAAGCCGATGAACCCTTTGATTGAACCAAAAGCCATAGAACCGTTTGATGAACCGACTGAGTGAACCGAAGCATTGAACCGCTCCTTTGAACCAACCGTTGAATCAAAGTGGTTCATCGGTTCAATTGGTTTATTTTCTTTGATTTGGCCAAGTCCTTTTGATCCTCGTTGAACCAAACGCGTTGAAACTGTTGAACTTTTGAACCAAAGTGGTTCAATGGTTCAACGGTTCAATGGTTCAAGCCTCAGAAACTTATTGAACCTTGATTGAACCTGCTTGTAGAAGACTTTGAACCTGAAAGCGGTTGAACTCTTGCTGCTGATGTTGAACCTTTGAACCTGTTGAGCCCATTGAACCAAAATGGTTCAAGGTTCAACGGTTCAATCCTTGCTTAGAAGCTTGCCGCTGAATTCTTTTGGTTAAACCTGGTCATTGAACCAACTTTGAGATCGCCTAAGTGTTAAAAGCTTGCTTCTTTCCTGCAGAGTCCGTAGAAATCAACCTATGAAGCCCGTTGAACTTGGCTTGCAGAGTCCGTAGATTCAAGCTTGCAGAGTCTGTAGATTTAAGCCTGCAGAGTCCATAGATTTCTAAGAAGCTTGAAAAATGAGGAATTTGAATGCCCAGGACAAATTTCAAAAAGGGAAGAAACAATTTTGGTCTGTAGGACTAAAATAGTTCAAATGTTGTCCCAAAAATGAGTGATATTTTTGGGGGGACAAAAATTTTGTCAGAAGAAATTCGATAGTCAGAAAAAGTCCAAAAAAATTCAAAGATAGGAAGTCCGAAGGGTAGATGTCTTTGTGAGGGGAACTTGGATTTGAAAGATGACCATTTCAATCTTTTCGAATGGTCACTTTCCCTTCGAAAAAGTTTGTTTGTAAAAATGCCGAAGGAATTGTCCTAGTGGGTGACGGGCCCATGAACGTCAAATTTCAAGGCAGTAAGCTAGCCATTGGGATTCAAATCTCTGATGACGGGTCCGTGAACGTCAAATTCAGGAAAGTAAGCTAGCCATTGGAAAAAATCAAAGGACAATTCCTTCGGACATTTTGTTCGAAGGAACTCAAAAAAGGAAGCCCGAAGGCCTACCAAAGTTAAGTCAAAAGTGCAAGTCCAAAGGAGAATTCCTTCGGACATTTTGTCCGAAAGAATAATAAGCCCGAGATTTCAAAGGACGAATGAGAGAAAAAGCGAAGGAAGGAGCCCGAGAGAGAGCAATAAGGGCCGAGAGCCCGAATTGCTAGGAGAAGAGGGAAATAGAAAAGGGAAAAGGGGCGGGTAACCCAAAATGCGGCCACATGCACATAAAACAAAATCTCAAAACGCTCCAAGTGGCATAGCAAGTCAAAGCGCAAACCCAAGGATGAACCAGACCAAGGCAGGTGGCATAGGGGTCGTCAGTAAGAAGAGTAAATGCACTTAGGTGAAATAGTCTCCACTGAAAACCAATAAAAGGATTGGTTGCGAATATTGAAGAGAGCGGCCCGTGTTTTCTTATTTTGCCCTTAATGAACAACCAGTTGCGTTCAACATTGAAGAGAGCATGGCCCAATCAACACAACATGTGGATGGTCTTGTTAGTTACTAGAAATATGCCATGCTTTTGCAGGCCCAAGACAGCATGGGCAGCGACTTGGACACCTACAACATGGCTCTCCCATACGTAATTGGAAGGATACGGAAGCAACAAGGGCTTGTGGTCACTGCAGAAGTGTTTAATACGGCATGGTTTCCCATCCCTTGACTAGTCAGTTGTCTGTTTCTAAGCTTTCTATATATGTTTGTAACTTTTCATTTTGAAGGATCTCTCAGCATTGTATGGCGAAGCCTTGAAGAATTTACCTTGAATCAAAAGAAGCATTTTACCTCTATTTGAGCTTGCACTTTTTCATATGCCTATGGTCTTACCTTATGTTCAATCATTTTTTTTAATGCTTTCATAAATTTATACCAGCATATCTAGTGTATTGTGAATTCTTCTCTGTAGGTCAATAAGAAGTGTTCAACTCAGAGTATAGGCGCAGGTGAATAGACTATCCAATAGTGTGTCTTAGAACACCTTTGGTAGTTTCTTCCTTCCTGTATCTCCATAGGATCCCCTATTGAAACACTGATGCAAGAAAGGTTCTCATTTAAATGAAGTGTATGCTTCTCTCTGATGTAAAGTGTAGGTCAAGGTTGAGTAGACCAACTAGTTTGGTGCATCACCACATTAGTTAGGTTATGTTTTCAGTATCTCTCTCTCTTTTCACCCCTCCATTGTTAGCAGTAGGAAATTCAGGGCCTCAAGGTGCATCAAGGGGAGCTAGCCCCTAATCTAGAGATTCATCCCTCAAGTTTGCCACCCACAGCAAGAGGAATGTCTCCATTGTGCCGCGTGGAGGAAGGGAGCTGAGTCTCCTTTCAGAGGGTGCAATCCAAAGTGTCCACAAATTTCACAAGGTTGTTTGTACCACAACCTCCAAGAGAGTTAAAAGGACACTCAATCCAAGAAGTGACCATTATGTATGAAGATCCTACAGTCATCCTATGGTGCTCATGGTGCACAACCCGAACAAATTGGTGGCTACTTCTTGCAAAGGGGAGAAGTGGGTTTTCAGCCTATGTGAGACTCCACTCCCTAACCCATACCCGGTCAAACCATCATGGTTGAAGTGTTCTCTTCACCCTAAACCTCCCACTTGCATCAAGGTTCAATGCTAGAGCCGTGATGCAGAATCACATTAACAACACATTCACTATACCTTGGCAATTCTTACTTAATGGAAACTGATTTCAGGAGGAAACTACATCATAATGTGGTTCATGATCACATCACGTCAAACCAGATACATATAACAATATTGTTATTAAGGACAATGTGGGGGTTCACATTACGTTCACACAAAACAATGAAGTTACAAATTTGCATGATTAATAATATCAACAAGAAGTAAAGTGTTTACACAACATATAACAATTTACATGCACTGAAGGAACATTATGCTTAGATCCAAGGATCTCAAGTTCGTCAACACCTTCTTGTAGGAAGGGTGTATTCCAACATAGCCCATAAATCTATATCCATGGTTTGCAGAAAATTACCCGCAAGGTTCACGCTTCATGGATTAGATAGCAAACGCTATCCGCTAATAATAAGAGATTCCCAAAACTTAGTCACTTGCCCTAGCAAGTAAGTCATATTCACCCACTAGGCCTTATAGGATTAAGTTGCATCCTTGGACCTCCCAAGGGTATTATACCCCAATTATCATAAGATGGCCTGCCCATGCAAGCCACCTATGACCCATCAACATGGTTTCATGATTTCAACAACAAGCTCTATTGCTATCCTTCCAACTGGCTCGTTTCAACAAGCCAAAGGTCAATTAGTGATGCTTGCTTTGATGTAACATGATCTTGGGAAAGGATGAACTTATCAAGGCTCTAGGTGAATATTACATCATCATCGTGGAAATTATAATTTCCACAACCATAATATAGCTGCATTTATAAAAGACATCCTCATGGATGTAAAATATTTATATCTATGAGCATCATGACATCCTCATCGATGCCAAAACTCAGCCCAAAATCAAATGATCATCACATAGACGTGAAACATAACCAAGGACATTATCGTCTCCTTATGGAATTAAAGCATACCCATGCTCAATAATATCAACATGGAATCAAAATATATCCAAACAAGCTCAAAAGCTTCTAGCATTCTAGAGTGACAAAACCACAAGCTCCTTTGTCCAACTTGAAGGGCCAACCGTTCAAAACAAAATAGCCTAAATTCAGCTGAATTACATGAAGTTTCAGCACCTATGTATTATATTACATAATACTTGATCACTATCAGGTTACAATGGTTGTAATTCAGCCAACCATAACCCAGGTTTCAACCCGAAACCCTTCCAAGACTTAGTTTATAAGTCCAATACTTGGAACAAAACAATGTTCCACAAGCATTGATGCAATACTCTGCAATTTCTTTGCTTTGTTGCAACTACTCCGGTGGAACAACACACAATCCAAGCAAGGATTTACCATTGCTTGCTCCAGTTGTCAATAAATTACAGCTATAAAACATACAGCTTATCTGCAACAAGTGCTAAATAAACGAGTAGGAGTAAGGAGCAGTCCTTGCTGTTCTCTGCCAACCATAGAGGATCTAACAATGCTTTACAAGGCTATTTTTTTTGTTTCAGATCTCTAACATGGCACAAATCATTCAACCAAACTGATATGAATATATTGCTGCGAACAAAATAGTTTCATACATGCAACAGTTCAGCATATCCCTACTGAGGTTTACCATCACGGTTCCCCAAGGCAACTTGCCTTGGAATAGCCTTGTCCAATGAGGTGCATCTCAATCCTATGGAGACAATCTCTCAACTAGTGGAAAATGCAGGCTCGACTGATTTACTCAAGTGGACCAATTCCCCTTTTCCCATCTAGCCCTCCAGGTTCGAGTTTAACCCTTAGTCTTCCTAGGGTCATAATGTTCCAAACGTCTAGTGATGGGCTGCCCATACAACCCATTAAAAGATGCCGAGTACTATTTCCATTTTTTTTTAAGAGCGAAATCTTTACCGCTTATCTCCCATTGACCCGCCCATACAAACCAATGGTTGACAAGTGAGGCTTGCCCGAATGCAATCAAAATCAGGAAGGGTTAACCCAAGCCAAGGCCAAGGTAGAAAGTGAAGGCCATTGCAGAAATCAGACTTCCACCAACCTGTGTCATACACTACACCAAATCAACCACGCTAGCTAGCACACCCCGCAAGTTGATATACTCGTGCATCAACTGCATCATTAGCATTTACCCCAACACTTGTAGCCTAGGTCCTTTGCATGACCCAAAAAATATTGGGTAGATCTCTAGGAAACGTTCTCAAGATTACATGGTACATGTTCTTGCTTTTTAGGCCATCCAACCCCTCAGATTTTGCTCAACTTGAGCACCATCTGATTTAACCTTATCCTTGATTTGTGGATCACTGAATAATCAATTCAGGAATATTGCCATTCTAAATCTCACTTGGAGTAGCAATTGGTAGCAATCCAACATCAAGTACAACTTAATTCAATTAAATAATCATTCTCATTGATTTCTAGAGAGAAAATACACATTGTTATTCAACAATACACAAACACAGGCTTTGATACCAAATGAAATAACCCCAAATTTTTTTTGGGAATTGCTAACAAAGTGCATTTAGGACAACGTGCTGGTCCCAAAACTTTGCATGAAAGAGAAATGATATTCATACAATGTACTAGCATATGCGCAACCAGAACCAAAGGAGGTGATCCGAGATAATTAACTAGAGGTAATTACTCAGAATGGGTGCTATGAGGAAGTGGGTTGCCTTTAAGGATGTTTAGGGGGCTCGAGGCGTATCGATGTATGCATGCATGGATAGGGTCTAAGTGCCATATGTGGCACTCGTTCTTCCACATAGGACCGTTGATAGGTCCTTAACCCTATATAAATATCTCTCTCCTCAGTGGGTTTCAGTTTTGCTCGAGGATGGTTAAGATTTTATGACCAGTCTAACCGAAAAGGATAACTTTAAAAACCTATGTTATCGTTTAGGTTAAATAGGCCTTTGTTAAGAGTACAAGTTACTTTATAGATCTAATCTCATAATCAAGTACGATTTCAAAAAAATAAATCATAAACAACTAGAAATCAATTCAACACATGCATATATATGTTAAATTCCTACAAGTATACAGCAGAAATATCACAACATAAAAGAGTGTACAAACAAGGACATATTGAAACTCAAGGCTTCGCAGGCAACTATTAAGTGTTACCAGCCAAGGTTGTTAATCACCTCATGGCCTAAAAGTTACCACTCCATTGCCATCGTGTTCCTTTTTAGTTCACATATCAGTCAATTAATAAGCATGAATGTTGTTATTCAACTATACAAACAATGATAGAATTAGGATCAACATCATATTCATCAATTAACTTTCATGGACAGCCTATAATTGAATCCGTGTTACGGCATTATATTGGCATAGCCAATGCAATATAATAAAATAAGAGAGCATTTTAATAAAATTGAAACATATTATAGCCAAGAGTATTTATATCCAGATAATCATTGATCATACAATTATTTATAAGGTTAAAGGGAAAGAACATATTTAACTCATATAACTTCATATATATTCTAATATTTCCCAGTGATACTTTAATTCGGAATTTATTTAAAACAATAAACAACTATCATCTTAACCATTCATATAGGAAGAAATTCATTAAAGGAAACAATCTCCTTTACAATACTTTTCAATATGATCAAACGTCTAAGGTAATACAATTCAACATGAGTAAATATGATAAAATATCATGTTCCAGATTTGTATAAATATGATCTATGCTTACATTTAATAGGTTTCAAGTGAACCAGATAATTTAGAAATACATGAACAGCAGAAGACTTCCGCATAATTAAATGCATACAACTCATACAAACAGAAATTCCAGCCAGGGTTCAAGTTAAATGGAACCCAAATAAAATTTTCCACTTAAGGAACTTTTACAAAAATAATATTGGGCACGCCATGGTGTCGTAATACTCACAAGTTCAGCCGTTAGAAGAAGACGAAAGTACATGTAGTCCATAGGGATAAAAATCAGCAAGTATGCATACAACCATCATTCGTTTATACAACATCAAACCAAGTAGAATACAATATTCAACTATTTCATTTCATATATTGGAGTAATCTAATATAGTTTCCTTCATCATTTCTATATTAATTCATCTCAGAATTCCAATTTTATTTCATTCTAGGCAGCCTTTTAACAAACAAACTCAAAAATTATACTCATTTCTACAAAACGTCTAATATTAAATTTGAGAATGAAATCAATACCTTCAGATTTAATATTTAACAATACACATACCTTTAGGCACAACCAAATATGTCTGAAGTGTCTATTAGAGAAAATGTTTTTGTTTACGTTTTTTGCATACACCAACAACAAGTGTAATTGGACTAATCACAATATAGCTGAAAACATTTAAGAAGCCTCCATGTTCTATACATCCTCTAATGGTTACAACATCATATATAAACAGTTCACAAGTATCCATTATATTGTTCAACAATAACCAATATTGAATTGAAAGTCTTAAGTTACTTATCAAATATAATTTGTATGCTTCTAAGTAAACACAAACACTATGTATATAACTGAGTAAATCTTAAATCATAATAACCATCAAGTAATCTTATCCAACTAAATAGGATCATATAACTAAATCAGAAGATCAATACTGCATTACTAATATCAAAAGATTACTCTAAGTTAGCAATATGAATGAGATCTATTCCAACAACTTAACATATGTATAAATGAGTTACCTTCAGCCATAAAAACAACTTCTGCCTCTTACCATAAGAAACACTTAAGCTTTCCATTTTTTTTTTACATTCCATTAACAACACAGGTTAGCATATCATACATTACTAACATAATTAACCTATATCGAATCAAGATAAAATACAACTATGTTCATGAATCAAAATCATTAAACATTAACAATTAAGTAAAGAATGTATAAACAATATAAAATAATTCATTACTACTTAGTTCACGTTGTTCGCAAGATCATCCATGAATGGAGAAACAAGTAACTGAATCGAACAACCCTCCCAACCAACTCTATGAGCCCAACCATCGGTGGCCCTTTCCACCGCAACCATTAACTAGATAGTGGTTTCGGCAACTAGGGACAAGAAGAGAGTTCTAAGCTAGTCGGATTCTGAACCATTGGACATCCCAACACCATAACATAACACAACAAAAGACAACGAACACCATTTTGAGGAGAGACAGAAATAACCAACCCATCATCGATATAAATCAGAAGTGAGGATATCTAATTGCAGGCTGCTCAAAGGATATAGTAATGGATGAAACAACTAAATTCATTTCTATAGCTTTTGTAAAAATCCACTTGGATCGCCTCCCAAGTATGCAGTTAGCCCAAGTTGTCCTAGTTGCAAATTTATAACCCAGTTATATAAGCATACCAACTAATGCTTAGTTATTTAGGTCTGGTTTGGGAATGGTGACCCAACAAGGATGAACTTCAAGAAATCATATAACAGAATAAAAACCACAACAAATAACTCAACAGCTATACACAACCGAACCACAATCCAACAATTAAATTAAACAAATGTGATGACCAATCAACCCATTCATTTGACTTAGCCATACAACATTCCAAACATCCTTCAATAATTTCAGCAAACATTCAACAATAGTTGATTATTTAAACTAGAATCAACATAAAAATCATTTTGTTATACCACAAACACTTGTAAGTTCCAAAGACCAAACCTTTATAATCATATACATAAATGACACCTTAACAGATTTCACCCAAATTTTTCAAGTTTCCAACAGAATATAACACACAATATCCATGTTAAAACCCAACAGAGGTAGGCCGTTAAGTAATGTGCAAGGGAGTTTCCAAAATGAAATGCATAAAACTTTCCCACAACATAGCCACTTAAGGCGAGTCATTCAAGTAATATACAGAGGATCATCAAAAGATCACAAAAGTCCAAATACAAATATACAATAGAATTGTTAAATCCTAGAGGATATAATAACCATACAATTGACTAAAAACCCAGTCGAAATCTTTGTTCCAACGAACCCACTATTAATATATGTATAAAACGCAGTCAATGAATTAATAAAGAAACCCCAATCGATGACCTTGTTCCAAAGAACCCACAACTCACATAGTCAACGAAACAATAATGAACCCACAAGGAATTCCCAGAATTTTGCCAATTCTTATTACATTTACATGCATCCACAAAAGAAAACATCACGACCCATTAAATCAAATAAGCCAGTTAGGAATAAATCCCAGGGAACCGACGTCAAAATATAAACTCAACCTTTATAATATAAAAGACACCACAATTTTCAGAATAGGTTATGTTGACCATTTTGGTCCTGCAAGCCAAAAATCGGTCTCCTTTCCCTGCTATCTTGAGCCGTCAGTTTTGGATGCATCCACTTTACTACAAATGCTCCATTTTCTTTTGCAATAGCCCTGTCCTTATGAAAAATTAAAAGATCTAAGACATGTAGGTTCTCGGCTTGATATGGGGCTTATTTCGCTTTCGGCAATTGCCTTGGACAAGCCTTTTGGCAAAAGGATGGGCTAGTTCAAAGAACACAAGTCTTTTTACAAAGCTCCAAAGACAAAGTGCCCTTGCGGAGGGTAGGCAGGTGACCAATTGGACCTTTCAGCAGGCTCCGAAGGGCAACTTGGGGCCCAAAGTGCCCTTGCGGAGGGCAGGGAACACTTGCAGAGGGATTAAAGAAGAAGGCCGAAAGGTAGGTTTTCCTTCGGAGAAAGACCAAGGCAAAGGACAAAGATTTCCTTCGGACTTTCTGTCCGAAGGATATCCAAAGGAAAAGACAAGGGATTCCTTCGGACTTAAATATGAAGGAAATCCAAGGAAGAATCAATGGATGAATTCCTTCGGACAAAATGCCCGAAGGAATTCCTTCGGCCATTTTGTCTGAAGAAATTCACAAGCAAGGAACCAAGGCAAAATTCCTTCGGACAAAGGCCTGAAGGAATTCCTTCGGACTTTTGTCCGAAAGAATTCGTCAAAAGGAAAAGACTGAAAGAAAGGGCATCAATTTTGAAGGAAGGATTTCCTTCGGACATTTTATCTAAAGGAATTGAGATGACCAAGGGAGCCCGAAGGAGCTCGAAGGGCAAGTGCCCTTGCAGAGGGATCTTAGTGACCAAAAGGGGACAATTTCCATTCTTCCGAAAGGTCACCTTCCCTTTGGGAAGGTTCAATTGCAAAAGGCCAAAGGTTTAGTTTCAAGAAAGCCGAAGGAATTACCAAAGTAATGACGAGCCTGAGCACGTCAATTTCAGAATGGCGAACTAGTTGTTGGAGGTTCAAACGTCTGGTGATGGGCACGCGAACGTCAAATTCAAGGCGGTGAAATAGCCGTTGGTTTTTTAATAGCGATGGGCCCGCATACGTCAATTTTGATGGGATGCATCGGCCGAGAAAAGAGCCCGAGTAGCCAACAAAAAAGGAAAGAATAGCTCGAGATCTCAAAATTGCCAGAAAGAGACAAGAAATAGCAAGGAAAGGGAACAAAATAGAGAATCTAGAACACGGCCATGCACACATACGACAACATTTGGAATGTTCTAAAAGATGCACCCAGCCAAGCACAAACACGAATTAAGCAGTCCAAGTGGCACAAAAAGCGTCGACACAGGAAGATATTTGCAGCGACTTATGCTTTTGCAACGACATTAATATGACCCATGCTTTTGCAGTGACACTTAATACGTTTTAAGCACCACAGTCAAGACCTGCGACACCTACAACATGGTTCCTTCAGCAATTTCCTCTTTCCAATGTATTCAATGCAGCATGGGCCGCTTATTCTAGAAAGTGCCAAAGTCTTTTCCTTCATGCTATATATATTGTAACCTCTCGGCTGAGAAGGATATCTCTCATTTTGTAAGGCGAAGCCTTGTCAAATTTCACCTTTGATCAATAAGAATGTGTTTTACCTCTATCTGACTAGTTATGCTTTGGAGTGTGTTTGTGTATCAATTATGTGTTCAGTCATTTTAGCTTGATGCTTTCACAATATTGACACCAACATACCTAGTATAGCCAAAGTCATTTCTGCAGGTTAACTGGAAGTGCTTCATTTGGAGCGCAGAGACATAAGAGTAGCTATCAGACAACATGTTTTTTACATCGCATGTGGTAAGTTCCTTTTCCTTGTGTCTCCATCAAGCCCCCTGTTAAAATACCCCTACAGTCTAGTCTTTTTGCCAAATAAAGTGTATGTTCGCCCCCTTCTGGTTTGAAGTGTGAATAGCTGAGTAGATCAAAATCGTTTGGTGTATCACCACTTAGATTAGTTTCTGTTTTGGTTGTATCCTTCTCCCTTTTCACCCCCCCATTGTTAGCAGTAGTATTAAAAGACTTCAGATATGCATCAAAGGGAGCTAGCCCTTATCTAGAGATTCTCCCCTCAGTTTTGCCAAGCCTACAGCAAGAGGGGAGTCTCCATTGTGCCGCGTGGAAGAGAGAAGCTCAGCCTTCTTTCAAGGGTGCAATCCACATCGTTAACAAGTTGAAACGAAACACATATATATAATCGATTTAAACAGGGGTCGAGACCCATTCAATAATATACCAGCCCGAATAATCCAAAAGAACACATCACATATATTTCACTAAAAAGTGCAGGGTTAGTCGAAGATAACCCATTTGTTAAATATTCTAATGTATGCAATTAAAACCATGAAACCTAAAACCCATTATTCAATAGCAGAGCCGACAACCCAACCGAGTAACAAAATTGTAAACCCATCGAGATTTAAAACGCACGCAGTCGACCATTCAAAAAGAGAATGAAAGCATGCAATTTTCAAACAACAAAGCACTTATAGCCAAGATTCAAACAATATACAACTATAGAAAAACCAGATAATATATCTAGAATCCATTTTGTAAATTTACATGCAAACTGTGAATATCAACCATATTGAGTGCAGGATACGCACCCAGAAGTCCTAAGACTTCTGACTGCGTATGTAGCCTCCATTCTTTTTATAATTTTTTCTTTTTCTAGGAAATAATAACCAGATGACAGTCTAGAAGCTTACTCGAAAACATAGAGGAGAAAACAACACAAAAAGCCAACAGAGATATAAACAAATCTAATAAACCTTTTCTTCTTCACTCGTGTCCCAAAACACCATGCAAGCTTGCGTTAAAAACCAGTCGAGCACCTCTTGTGTTTCCTTCTATTTTTCTCCATCTTCCTACCCCTATCCAATCTTTCCACCCATCGACTAACTCCCCGTTCCTTTTGTCCAACTCCCCATACCCCATTTAATTCCTGCATTCAATGTGAAGAGATAAATCCTCCTGCATTGCCACCGAATGCTTTAGGAGGAGGGTAGTTTTGTGAGGTCGAAAGCGAGGAGACGGAGGGCGATTCTGCTTGGTTGATGATGGTTCGAATGCGAGTAGGGGGCTCACTAGGAAGATTGCAGAAGGTTCAGCTCAAGTGGGCAGGGGCGGCAAAAAAATTGCATTCGTGCAGGTACCTTACCTCATTCGTTGCCCTAGTTGGGGATTTGTTGTGTGCAACTGGCCTAGGTAAGGCCGAGAAGGCTGAACAAGGAGTCAAATCATTCATCGAAGTGGTTTTGCGGTTGGAAAAGACGAATGTTTCAGCAGTGATGGGTGCAGCAAAAACCAATCCATTGGTGTCCTTTGGGGATGAAGCACTAGAGGAAGTACTCAAAAATGAGGAGCGGTTCCCTGCCAGGGGTTTTGTTTGCATATTTGACCACTTTTGGCCAAGCCTCCTTGCTTTGCACAAGTGGATCTTGGATTCATGGCAGCCATTAATGGAGGATAGTTTGGAGATATACCCTTGTGCTAGAAGCTTCTTCATTGTGGTTTTTGATAGCCTTGAAGACCGAAACAAGATTATTCAGGCCAAGATCTGGAGTTGGGACCAATACCTTCTCTTTATGAAGCCCTAGTTTCCTTTGTGAAACCCTTATCGTTAGGCCCGTTTGGGTGCAAATGTTGCATCTCCCTCTTCAATTCTGGGTCGCTTCCTGCCTGTCGACCATTGGTGGAGCCTTGGGTGAGCTGTTGGAGGTGGATGCTTCTACTTCAAATTTTTCCCACACCACTTTCGTGCATTCCTTGTCAGCATGGATACTACTCGGGACCTTATGATAGCTAGCAAGTTGAAGGTCAAGGACCGTTGCTGGAGTCAAGCCCTCGACTATGAGGGGTTGCCCTTCAGATGTTTTAGGTTCTTTGAAAATGGTCATTTGGCCGCAACCTGACACAACTCCAAGCAAAAAATAGAGTCTTCATGGTGGAAGGATGCCCATGCAGATCATCTTACAGTATTTACGACAAGCATTCTAGATATTCCGGTGAAAGAAGTAGAAGAAACTATTATGGAGGCTAAGCATAAGGCTCCTATGACTTGAGACATGATTTTTGTAGTTGCTTCAATTCGTTCTGAGGGGAAGATCACTAAGGCCATAGGGCTAATATGGATTCCAAGGTTTTTTAATCCAAAAAGGGAGGTGCTTCTGGCTGTCCCCTAGTTGAAGTCTTCGTTCCTTTTGGTGATAATTCTGTCTCAAGGCCCTAGGCATGGAGCTTTTACGTAGATGTTGGAGAGAAGCCTTACACTTTGAAGGAACAAAATAGGTCTAAGGGAGACACTATAAACTGGTAACAGTTCAAAAGAGTTTGACACACGGACACTTCACGCAATCCTACACAAAATCGAGAGGACTAAAAGCAAGGTGCTGAAAGATATCGTAGGTGATGAATAAAAATCATACATTCTACAAAATGAAACAAAATATGCACACTTGTTTTAACCAAAAATAGAAAAGACTTCCTTCTATTGCTTCAAAAGAGTCTTTTACAAAGCGATTTTTGTAGAGTGATTCTATCGCCAATCCGGAGATGATTTGCTTGGCATGAAGGCCTCTATTTATATAGAAAAGGAGGAAGAGAGAAGGGGAAGAGAGAAGTCGCTGATGGCGGAAAATCTGGCATTGCACTTTCTTGTTTCCCCTTAATGCACCGCTCAAGATCACTAGACAATACTCTCGAGCCCCTCCCATCTTTAAGACTTTCTTTCGCACGTCTGAAAAGTTATGCTATGAGCAGATGGAATGTTTCTTCTTGGCGTGACGCATTTAAGCGCCGAACGGCAATTACGGGCAATGAACCATGGCGGATGAGAGCCTTCATAACTTCTAGCTACATGCCGCTCGGACTCTCTTGTGTTTATTGAACATCCTTGTGCCACTTGTCCTTTACTGATTGGCCCTTTCTACTCTAGTTACGCCACATGGCAGCCTTCCATTCATTGCATCATGATTCTAGCATTGCTGGACCAAGCTTAAGTTGAGCCCTTGGAGAATCTCAATTTACTCTATGCAGAGTAATTCGGGTTCTTTGGCCTCTCCAACTTCGGACTTTCCTAGATCCTTCGCTTATAAAGCCTTTTAAGTAGAGTACTTAGATAAACCCGATTTACTCTATGCAGAGTAATTCGGGTTCTTCAAGCCTACTTTCTTCGGGGTTGTCCATCTTGAAGTCTTCTCACTTTGTTGTTTTTCAAGCCTTAAGACTTCAGGTTTTTCAAACCTGATTACTTCTAACGGCTAGTCGCTTATCCTGATTTCGACGTCCATTGGCCCATCATTTCCTTTGGACAATTGGTTTTGGGTTTCTTTTTGGCTTATTTCTTTCGGGCAAATCTCCCGAAGGAATTTCTTCGAACAATTTGTTTGAAGGAATTCCTTCGAACTTTTTGTCCATGTCTATCTTTGAAATTACCCTTCGGGCTTTTCACAATGACTTTCCCAAAGGGTAAGAGACCCTTCGGGATTTCTGCATGTCCCTTCGGACTCCCATGAATGATCCTCCTGAAGGAAAAGATACCCTTCAGGAATTTTGAAATGGTCCCTCCGAAGGGTAACATACCCTTCAGAAAAATTGCAACTGTCCATTTGGAGAAGAAAAAACCCTTCAAAAAATTGAAGTGTACCTTCAGAAAATTTGATTGGTCACTTTTGCCCTAAAAATCCCCCTTCGGTTTTTTTGAAAAAGACTCGTCCCTTGAAGAACCCAAGAAGCACCATTTTTCAAGACCAAATCGAGTTTGTCAAGCCCCGTTACTTATTTTAAGCTTCTGACTACTCACAACTTATGAAGTAATCAAGTAGTGCCCCTTGGAGAACCTGGAATACACTGTCTATGAGTAATTCGGGTTTGTAAACCCGAATTACTTCTACTTATAAAACATTTAGAAGCTAAGCACTGCTGGAAATCCGATTTGCACTATGCCTTCATAAAACTTGAAGTTGTCACTGCTAGAAAATCCGAAGTCCTCCCAAAGACGTATCATTTTCTTGCATGAAAGTTCCCTTTTTCATACTTAGGTAAACTTTGATATGTGGGCCAAAAAATGGCCAATATTTTTGGCGATTCACAGGGAAACATGCCTACTATGCTTGAGAACCCAACTCGTTTGCTTTTTTCGATCCATTGGGCGTAGAGTCACTACTTTTGCACGAAGCTAGCTCTTTCTGAAAATCTCCCTTGAAGCAACAAGGACAACCGAAATGAAATAAACTGTGCTCATGGCACTTAGGGAAGGGAAAACACACAATTGAAACGGATGTGCACAAAGCACTTAGAGAAAATCATTAAAAGCTATACAAAATGTACAACATACAATGGCTGCAAACTCTTCTAATAACATGGCTTTAGATGAATCCCATTGACTGGGATGGGTTATACCTCCCCATCTAATTTTGGCGAGCTGAAAAGCGTTATGTTGTTTACATCCGTGGATCAAATAAGGGCCACTCCACAAGCTGTCAAACTTAGTATGGTTCCCTGGTTTGGCCTTTTTTGAGTCCCATTTGAGAACCAGGTCTCCTTCTTGAAAGTCCTTGTTGTAGATCTCTTGTCAAAAGCCTTTTTGACCTGAGCTTGATGCACCTTCAACGCCTTCATCGCAAGGTCCCTTGTTTCCTCAAGTTCTGTGAGTTCTGCCAATCTCACATTCATGGGTTCATCTCCTACAACTCCAACTGATGTGTTAGCTCTAACGTAGGCAACTCAAGGGAAATGAGTAACTTGGCCTCCCTTCCATATACTAGAACATATGGAGAAATGCCAACAATAGCTTTAGGAGTTATCCAATCAGCCCACAAGGCTGTCATGAACTTGGTGTGCCACGTCCTCTGATTCTCCTCCATGGTCCTCTTGATAATTCTCAGCAAATTTTTATTTTTGGACTCAGCCAGTCCGTTTTCTTGAGGATAATAATTTGAGGAAGTGCTGAGGTAGATGCCCATTTTGAGAGCCCATTCATTTGTTTTCAAACCAAGAAAAACCAATGCATTATTAGATATGATAGTGGATGGAACACCAAACCTGGTCATAATGCTGTCATAAAAATCTAAGATTGCACTTTCGTTGGCTTCCTTAATGCAATGGCTTCCACCCATTTGGTGAAGTAATTAGTTGCAGAAAGCACCCACTTATGCCCTGCATTTGACAGGAGGTTGATCATACCAATGAAATCCAAACCCCACTGCATGAATGGTTGCTCCACTTGAATCAGGTTGAGAGGGAAAGCTGCTAACCTTTGCTTACTTGCGAAAAGAGTACATCCTTGAGATCTCTTCACCCATGCATAATTGTCCTTGAAGAGGCTGGGCCAGTAGTAACCAGTCCTCATGATCTTTGTTGTAGTAGTCCTTGGAGCAAAATGACCTCTTGCAGGCCCATCATAGAAATGTCCCAAAAGCTTGGCTATTTGATCATCTACGCACCTTAGGAGCACTCCATTGAGGTCTCTTCTAAACAAAATCCCATCAACTAAAGTATAAGGTATAGACTAAAGTCTAAAATACTTTCTTTTAGCTTTGTCCATACCTTGAGGGCACTCGCCTGTTAGCAGAAAGTGCATCATATCATGGAGCCAACTAGTGTGAGATGGAGGTGCATCTGCTTGTAGGTTATCTTGTGTTACCAAGATGACCTCTTTGTCTTCATGAAGGTTATCAACCATATGCTCACATAAGCCTTTACCTCTTACTAGCTTAGTGACCTTGATCTCCACGTCATACTCCATGACTTTAGTAATCCACCCAACTCTTTTTTTGCTCAAATCCTTGTTAAGAAGGAAGTCTCTTACCCCAGGATGAGACACCATAAGGTGGATTTTGTTGGATAGCATTGGCCTGAACTTCTTGAGGCTCCTTACTGCTTCAAGGACTTGCTTTTCTACAAAGGTATGCCTCACCTCATACTTTTCGAACCCCTGACTGAAAAATGCTAATGGCTGCTCAAGTCTTTCACCATTTCTTTGCATCAACATAGTTGATATATTATCAATGTTGGCAAAAGCATACAATATGAAACCCCTTGAGAAATCAAGATTCACAAGTGTGGGTGCTTGAACAATGGCTTGCTTGATAGCCTCAAATGTTGATTTACCTTGATTTGACCAAGTAAACATTTGGTTCTTCTTTAGCATAGCAGTGATGTGCTTGACCAAATTTGCAAAATCGGGGATAAATCTTCTCACAAAGCTTATCTTTCGAAGGAAACTTTGGAGCCCCTTTTTATGCTTGGGCAAGGATAAGGCCAAGATAACATTTATTCTCTCAGGATCAATGGACAGCCTCTCTTTTGAGACGATGTGGGCCAGTAGCTTGCCTTCATGCATGGCAAACACACACTTCTTAGGATTCAAAGAAATCCCGTACTCTCTGCACCTTTCGAAAATTAGCCTTAGGTGGCCCATATGCTCGCTGGCATTCTTGGAGAAAACCATGATGTCATCCAAGTAAACCAACACCATTTGGTTTAGCAGTCCTTGTAAAGCCATGTCCATGGCTCTTTGAAAAGTTGTGTCAACATTTGATAGACCAAAGGGCATCTTTTGGTACGCATATGTGCCCCATTTGGTGGTGAAGGCAGTCTTGTATTGATCTTCATCTTTCACCCAAACTTGGTTCTAGCCAAAAAATCCATCCAATAGAGAGAAACGTTATGATCCTGCAACTACTTGGAGAAGTTGCTCCATGGATGGCAAGGGATAGTGATCCTTCAAAGAGACTTTGTTCAAATCTCTGAAGTCTACACAAAGCCTAATCTCCCAACTCTTTTTTCTTACAGGTACCAAGTTGGCTACCCATGATGAATGCTTGATAGGAAAGATGACCCTAGACTCGATCAACTTGGTTAGCTCCTTCCTCATCAGTGCTTCAATCTTGGGGTTAACAGGTCTTTGCTTTTGCCTCACATGCTTGGCATTGGCCTCCAACTCAATGGTATGTTGAGCTAACTCAGGATCAAAACCCTTTAATCACTGTACTCCCAAGTAAAAATGTCTGCATACTCTTGGCAAAGTGCTATGAAAGCATGCTTTTCAGCCTTGTTACTTACCTTCCTAAGCTTGAGAAGCTTGTCCTTAAAGATGAGGACTCTCTCATAGTTTTCTTTATCAGTTGACATCACTGCCTTGTCTTTCCTCATATGGTCTCTTTCATAAAAAAGGCCCTCAAGTGTAACCAACCCCTTAGGAAGTTTGTTCGACTTCAGCTAAACAATCTAATCCTCATATTGATATTGCAATTTAGCTTGGTTAGAAGAGGAGAACTCAGCTTCTTGCTGTAAGAAACAAGCAATTTGCTTGTCACTCTCAAAACTTCCCAGTGGGCTTCATTATCCGGCACTGATGGCTTCACCACCACCTTGTCCTGTCACTGAACCTTAGTTTCTTTCGGCTCATTTAGAATGTCAAACTGAGCTTCCACGGCTACCAGCCTGTTAGCATGCTGGCTCTGATTTCTTGGGACAGCTTGAATGTCAAAGGCTTCAAAATCTTCAATTAGGTCTCGCACTCGATTTTTGTAGGACCTCATCAAGGAATTCTTTGTAACGTTCAGGGCTCTGACTTGGTTTACTATGAGTTCGTTATTCCCATAAACTTGCAGCAGTTTGATTCCTCTTTTATTGGCCCATTGAAGGCCACAGATCAAACCTTCATATTCTGCTGCATTTGAAGAGCAACTAAAACGGAACCTATAGAAAGAGAAAAGCTTATTATCCGAAGGGGAAACCAACATTGCCCCAACACCTACACAAATTTTGCTCCTTGAGCCATCAAAGAACTTTCATAAACAATTGGGGTTTTCTTTAGGTCCAATGAGGGAAGGCATGGGCTGATTCTCTTCATGTAGCAAATAGAAGCCCATGTCTCTTTTCTCAACACTTTTCAAAGGGTTGAAAAATTGGTTATCTCCCCATAGCTCATCCAAGAACAAGTTTGGAATCTCTTCAGGATGAGTGTTTAGCTTCTGGCCAATTGTAAACTCATCCTCATCAAGGATAGTACAATTGAGATTTACATTATCTGGCCGATGGAGTTCAATGTGAAATTGTGCGATGGGTTTAGCATTGATCCAGACCTTAGTCCCATACCTTGTTTTGAATGCCATGTAAGACCAATCTGCTGCAAGGTAACCCCCAATCTTGGCTGTAAACTCTTTGAAAAGACAATGCAAAGTGAGGAGTGACATCCAAGATCAGCACATCTTGCACCACAGACACGCTAGGACAAGCATGCAAGGTTAGACTCAAATTTGTAATGCTACCTGATGGCTTTGTGGAAGAACCATCAAGCTGCAGGACTCCCTTGGTGTGCGGCTCATACTTGATGCTCAGCTAGTCAGCAATAGACTTTGGCATGACTGAGGTGTTGGCCCCACTATCCACCAAGCAGTTGTGCACCAACGAGTCACCGATGATTAATGAGATGTAGAATGGGGGGGCTTGGTCACACCACTTAACCTTTCTCCCAAAGGACTCTTGGCTGCATTAGTGAAGACTTCAACTTTCTTGCTTGGTTGCTTACTTGCAACTATAGAAACACTCATCTTGGACAAACCTTCCTAAAGAATGTCTACTTGGCCGGGCATGGAAAGCATGTCCCACATTGGTACGCTCATGCTGGATTTCTTCATTTGCTCCACAATGTTGATTGGCATACCCCCAACGTTTGTCTGGATTTTGGGAGCAACTACTGCTGGCTTTGTAAGTGAAGGAGCGGTGACAAGAGGTTCTTTGAAAGCTCCCTGATTGTCACCTATATTCTTTCTCTTGAACCTTGTGTTTGTTGAGACTGGGGTGTGGGCCAAATTGGGAGTAGCCTGCTGATTGGATGCATAGCACTCCTCTTGTTCACTGATGACCATTAAGGCTTCTGGATGGTTTGACCCTTGATCCGAGCCTTGTTCTTATGGACGCTGCTCTTGCTTTGTTAGAGTGGGCACCTCTATGCTTTGGGCCATAAGAGCTTGGTTATATCCATAAAAAACAACCTGCTGCCATTGATCATTGAAAGCTTGGTTGGAACCATTAGTTGGGACAATGGATTGTTCAAAAGAATGATTCCAAGGCATTGTCCCTTTAGCCTCCTAAGCCACATTGTTCTGAATCGGGACCAAGGAGTTGGAAGGGCTTGTAGCATTCAAATTATAATTATGTTGCCTAGCATAGTTAGGCTACCCTTGTCCTTGAAACCTCCTTTGTAGGGTGGCCTATTAGCTTGGTAAGGCTGCTACTGAGGCTGATACGGAGCTTGATAAGGTTGCTGCTGAGGCTAATACAGAGCTTGATAAGGCTTGCTATAAGCCTGCTACCTCTTGCCATTGATCACATCATTCCCCAAGGATTGGAGCATGCTTTTCAATTTCAAGTAATTCTTTTGCTCTTGGGAGTCGTTGGATCCACTAGTAAAGGCCTTCTCTTGCTTAGGTGAAGGCCCAACAACAATTGTTGGTGTTGGAAGTATAACATCAAGTGGGAAAATGACTGTAGGAGGTGGTCTGATTTTTGAAAAAAAAGGCATTAAGGGTCTTAGAGTAAGCTTGCAGAATTTTCTGCCTTGATGGCCACTTCATATGCATCTGACAGTATGTCTCCTCCCATAGACTGAATCATTACAGCTATGTCACTGTTGAGAGCCTTCAAGTAATACAAGAAAGCAAAGTTCAAAGATGGTCTAACAACTACTGGAATTCTATCTCATGCCTTCTGAAATCTCGTATTGAAGTCTTGGATGACCTCATGAGGATCTCTCTTGATTGTGGTTAGCTGCTCTGCAAGTGACAGATGATCGCTCTTATCTGTAAACCTTTTACACAGGGTTGTTCCCAACTCATCCCATGAACTAATAAAATTAGGAGCTAGGCCCCTATACCAGTCCAATGCCTTTCCTTTGAAAGATACAGCCAATATCCTAACAATGACGTTCTCCACTGTGATATTGTGATGCTGCAGAAATTGGCTGTCCGATATGTGCTCATTAGGAGTTATAGCTTGGTCTTCTATGTAATAAGGGACACTTTTGAGGGCTGCTACTAGCATAGGATCATATTGTGGTAAGTTCAAAGGGCTTTGGCCGTTGAAGCCCACAAACGCTGTTTGGGGAATCATAGTAGCAAGAGGGGTTGATAAGGATCTTCTTGCGTAGGTATACCTTATGATTGATTTAGAAAGATAGCTTCTTACGTAAGGGTGAGTATGGACGAACTTTAACCTTCTTGCTGAGTTTAAAGGTAATTCAACAAACTCAAAAAGAATACCAACAGAAGTCGATCTTATAGTCACCTTTGGCATAAAAGACAACTACTGCTTTGCCACCAGATAGCTGGGTGTTCTTTGGAGTTGCCAAATGTTGAAGGATGAAAGCTACCACTGCTGCAAATTGATCAAAACAACATCAAATTTGACCAATCTTCCATAAAAATGGAAGTGAAATGGTAATAGTCCCACCGGACGTGCCAAAATTGTTATAGCACGAAATTGCACCCTTGTGAGAGAGTTTTTTAGGCTCCCTCACTTCTAGCTATAAGCATGGGGCCAACCTTAGGATGTGGGTATCCTATGACGAGATTGAACTTCTAGATTTTTTATGAGGCTAGTTCCTCAGGTGCTTCACTTCAGCGCTTGATCTCACACTAAAATATACTATCTACTAAGGAAAAGGGGAAGGAGGATGACTAAAAAGAAAATCTAAGCTAAGGGAGGTGATGCATCAAAAGAAGTGATCCACTTGGTCTAGGAAAAGAGTCAACTACTGATGAATCCAAATAAGACAGGTTATTTTGGTTCTATCTCAAGGCCATAGGCATGGAGCTTTTGTGTAAAAGTTGGAGAGAAGCGTTACACTTTGAAGGATAACAAAATATATCTAAGGGAGACATTATAAACTGGTAACACTTCAAAGGAGCTCAATACACAAACACTTCACACAATTTTGCACAAAATCGAGAGGATTAAAAGCAAGGTGCTAGAAGAAATCGCAAGTGATGAATAACAATCATACACTCCGTAAAATGAAACCAAATATGCACACTTGTTTTAACCAGAAACAGAAAAATCTCCTTGTATTGCTTCAAAAGAGTCTTTTACAAAGCGATTTCTGCATAGTGATTCTATTGCCAATTCGAGGATGATTTGCTTGGCATGAAGGCCTCTTATTTATATAGAGAAGGGGAAGAGAGAAGTCGTTGATGGTGGGATATTTGACGTTACACTTTCTTGTTGCCCCTTAATGCACCGCTCAGGATCACCAGACAATACTATCGAGCCCCTCCCATCTTTAAGACTTTCTTTGGCACATCTGAAAAGTCATGTTGTGAGCAGCTGGAGTGTTTTTTTTTGGTGTGACGCATTTAAGCGTCGAACGGCAATTGCAAGCAATGAACCATGGCGGATGAGAGCCTTCATAACTTTCAGTTACTAGCGGCTTGGACTCTCCCGTGTTTATTGAATATCCTTGTGCCACTTGTCCTTTACTGATTGGCCCTTTCTGCTCTAGTTATGCCACGTGACAACCTTCCATTCATTACATCATGATTCTAGCATTGCTGGACCAAGCTTAAGTCGAGTCCTTAGAGAATCTAGATTTAATCTATGTAGAGTAATTCGGGTTCTTTAGCCTCTCCAACTTCGGACTTTTTCAGATCCTTCGCTTATAAAGCCTTTTAAGTAGAGTACTTGGAGAAACCCGATTTACTCTATGCAGAGTAATTCGGGTTCTTCAAGACTGCTTACTTCGGAGTTGTCCATCTTGAAGTCTTCTCACTTTGTTGTTTCTCAAGCCTTAAGACTTCGGGCTTTTCAAACCCAATTACTTCTAATGGCTAGTCGCTTATCCTGATTTTGACGTCCATTGGCCCATCATTTCCTTTGGACACTTGGTCTCGATTTCTTTTTGGCTTATTTCTTTTGGGAAAATCTCCCAAAGGAATTTCTTCAGACAATTCCTTCAAACTTTTTGTCCACGTCTGTCTTCGAAATTACCCTTTGGGCTTTTCACAATGGACTTTTCCGAAGGGTAAGAGACCCTTCTGGGTTTCTTCATGTCCCTTCGAACTCTCGTGAATGATCCTCCCAAAGGGAAAGATACCCTTCGGGAATTTTGAAATGGTCCCTCCGAAGGGTAACATACCCTTCGGGAAAATTGCAACTGTCCACTTGGAGAAGAAAAAGCCTTTTGGAAAACTGAAGTGTACCTTCAAAAAAGTTGACTGATCCCTTTTGCCCTAAAAAGCCCCCTTCGAATTTTTTGAAAAAGACTCGTCCCTTGAAGAACCTGAGAAGCACCATTTTTTAAGACCAAATCGGGTTTGTCAAGCCCCTTTACTTATTTCGGGCTTTTGACTGCTCACAACTTATGAAGTAATCAAGTAGTGCCCCTTGGAGAACCCAAAATACACTGTGTATGAGTAATTCAGGTTTGTAAACCCGAATTACTTCTACTTATAAAACATTTAGAAGCGAAGCACTACTCGAAACCCGATTTGCACTGTGCCTTCAAAAAACTCGAAATTGTCACTGCTGGAAAACCCGAAGTCCTCCCAAAGATGTACCATTTTCTTCCCTGAAAGCTCCCTTTTTCATACTTAGGCAAACTTTGATATGTGGGCCAAAAAATGGCCAACAGGTACT
This sequence comes from Torreya grandis, assembly GCA_037957365.1. Classification (NCBI taxonomy): domain Eukaryota; kingdom Viridiplantae; phylum Streptophyta; class Pinopsida; order Cupressales; family Taxaceae; genus Torreya; species Torreya grandis. The sequence continues at coordinate 3,348,010 of JARHVA010000571.1, read as the reverse complement.
AAAATACATTCAGAATTGGATTAAAGAGTGGTAGGAGCAATTCAAAAATAATTTAAGATGGGTTGCTAAGATAGTTCCCTAGCCCAAGTTTTGATGTTCTCAAAAGGAAAAAACAACTTATTGAATCTTCAAACTACACACAACCCTAAATGCCAAACCTGAAGGTATCTTGAAATATGAGCATGTAAGGTAAACTTGCAAAATAACCGACATCCATAGAAGAGTTCCAATGCTTCAAAATAAAGGATTGAAACAAATTAAACTTAATATGAGGGCAGTGACCAAACAACTTAAAGTCCTCCTTTACCTCTCTACCATCTATATAAAAAGAAGCCATTCAACGTGTATGAAGAACCCTAAATCATGCTTGGAATGAAGCAAATGTGACAGAGGGATTTAATAATAAAACTGGTCAAGCCACGTCGTCCATTAGGACAGAAAGGAAAGAATGATAAGACATAGAAAAGTTTAACACAAGCAGCATTTCTCAAGCAAGCTACCCATTTGAAATTTGTATGCATCTTGTGCTAGTTGTATCAGCAACTTCTAAACAAACTATACATTTGTATATCAATATTGTCATGGATTAAGCTAAATCCGAGAAGTTTCTTCTATTTGTAGACTTAGAAAAATTCCAGAATTGCGTCGCCTACTTAAAATTAGTATTAGGAGATAGAAGTAGTCTTGTTAAAACGTATGACCAGCTGTGCTGGACTAAAATAGAGAAATTAGTATAAACAATTTTGCCATGCTATAAGAACAATGTTGTATATTGACAACTTGAATTCCATAAAGGACGCTCAGATTTCATCTAGTCAATTTTATAATAAAATCTCTTTACAAACTGTAGAGCAACTTACTATCCATTTATTTATAATTCTCCTCCAATTCCTAATGTTGAAATTTAAAATAAAGAACATGCTAAAAAGGTCTTTACGCTAGCTTGGTATAAAACATGCCAAAGAGGTTTTGTTTATGCTGGCTCAAAAATATGAGCTGTGAAAAATATTATTCAGATAAATCTTCTCACGGCCTACATTTGTCCTCTCTTCCTTGTACTGCATAAATATAATAGAATACTACTGAAGTATACTTGCAAGCATAACTTTGCTAGATACAGGAGGCAATTAGGTGGAACTCAATGGATGCAAGAACAATTTGGTTCCTAGACAGATTCATTATATTCATTTTAGAATCAACAAATGATTTACAAGCAGGAAGCATAAATTGAGAAATGAAACAGCATTTCACGTGATTCTAGTGTAACATTTGGAACACTTCGGATGCTTGCTATTATTCTAGTATACTAAAAATTGTAGAGGAGGAACCATTGTCACAGAAAACTAGATTGGAAAACATTTTCAAGGATACTGCCCTTTAGAATTCTCCAAAACCTGATTAATTTTTATATCAAATTTTACTTTTCAAATAACCATCTACTAAATGTTTCCTTTTACATATGCATAACAAGAAGTCTTTCAATGTGCTCCATTGAGAGGATCAACGATTCTAGTAAAGGATTAGATACAAGTAGCTAAACAAAGTGTAAGCGAGAAGTACTATGCCAATTGCATATTATTTGCTCCTTCACAACCATCCTAGAATCGTATTCTCAGAAGGAAGGTCAATTTATAATGGATATTGGATTTGCCGTTATTCAATTCAAGAAGATTGGAAACCAAATACCTTTCAAAGAGGGAGAAAATATAATTCTACTTACTATGCAGTAAAATCAAAGGAAGACAAAATGCGTACAATATCATATCTCTAGATAAAGCTATTCACGTGATCCCGTTGTTTTCTATTATAAGGAAAATTTTCCCCAAGGCCTAGCAAACAATTATGTCGATTATGCCATCATCAATGAATTAATTCATAATTCCAACTCCATTTCCATTAAGTATTAAGCTTTGGTATCACTTACAAGAGCAATGATCTTCATGTTTATCTCAAGTTCCTCCCTAGTTTTGTGGTGCCAATGCTGGACATTCTTCTGTGGATGAGGCAGCTTATAGCTGCCGATTTGTAGAACGGGGTAGTTATGAGGCCTCTGTTTCCATGCTAGAGTCTATGCTGCAGAATCTTTAAGTCGAATCTGAAATGCGCCAAGGGACATCCCCACCTCTAGGACTCAAGGCACCGATCCTCTTAAAAACAATGTTTTTCCTCATCATTAAATTTCTAGCTAGAGACAACTTCTGATTTTGGGGCATAAATGGGTGAAACTTTAATATCGTAGGTGTATGAATAAGTTTTTACACAGAGTTCCAATTTGATACGAATTCCTCTTCGAGGCAAAACCTTAATGGCATGACAATTCTTTCTAGAATGCATCCTTACAACATGCCTTAATGGCATGACAATTCTTTCTAAAATGCGTCCTTAAAACATGCCTTAAACGTCATCAATTCTTTATTCATGCCACTTGGGTAATAAATTTGTCAGCCAAGAGAGTTCGTATTTTCAAACTCTCACCAAAATTTAAGGTGAAAATTTATCTATATTCATATCAAACAAAACAGCCCATGTGCTCTACGTGTACATGGAAGTTTCAACCATGTGCTTTGGTCTCACTACCCGTTATTTTATTTTTGAAATTTACCCTTCTTATAGCCTAATTAGCATGTAATGTTACAATTGGTTAATTATATATGGTATATGCTTATTGAATGGCTTAAATTAATCCCCTTATCTGAAATATCCCTTTTAGGGCTAAAACTAGATCAAGGGGTTTTCCCAACAAACCCTACTCAAATATGCAAATTTTTAAACAACAAACCCTAACCATTTAATTATGAAATTCTGATTTTTACCCTTCAACCCTAGTTATCAAGATCTCACACAATGTTGAAATAAAATATCCCAAACCCTAGCTGCTGCAACAAAATTCAGAATGCTGGAAGTATCACAATTTGGCACAAAAATGTTATTCAGAGGCTCAAAAAAAATATAGAAAATTATCCAATAAATCAGCCCACAATAATCGACCAAAACTTGATTTTTTTCAATGTTCAATGACTGAAATAATGATCAAAATATCAGAAATACCTGTGGCTGTTCCACATACAAAAAGAGGCCAAATTAGGCCTTGAAAGGCCTTCGTCCAACCCTAGGAAGGGTTTGCTATGGCTATAGGACGGTCGCTGCTGGTCAAGATGATTCGCCAACCCTTTTGGGGCCTCAAAACCATTTGCCAAACCCTCAAGCAAATTCGCCCCACCTGCGAGTGAAATATGGTGTTCACAACACCTTTGGAAATGCATTCACGCTCACTACAACCTCCTTATGAAGTTGCCCAACACTGAATTCAAGGGATTCAGTCCTTAATTCCAGCACTCCGAAGGTTTTCGTCTTCAAAGCAAACAAGAAAAGCTTTTTGTGCTTCCCCCTGAAAATCGAATATCATAAATTCATGGTAACCTTTTAAAAGATCATCATACCACCTTTTATACCATAACTTCCCACAAGTCCTCCCTAAAAAGGGGCCCTCCACTTGGAGGGAGAGTTAAAGTGATTTTAAAATATCTTTTCCCTTTTCTTCATTAAGGGTTAAACTAACCCTTTCTCACAAGTTACCTTTTAAGTTATATTATAAAAGATATATAAAAACGTATCTTTTATAACTTAAAATTAGAACCAATGTTTCCCTTTTTCCCTTTCTTCCCTTGGCCTATGGAAAGCACCAAAAGAACTAGGCTAAAGGTCATGTCTGTGCTTAGGCCAAAAAGGGGGACATGACAATCCTTCCCGCACAAAATTGCTTGTCTTCAAACAATTTCAATATCCACATGGGTGTCCCGACACTCCTTATCATGCAATGTCCGCCTGTAGTTGTTTCTCAAAGAAAGGAAACCTCAATCCGAATCCCAATACTGTTGTTCCTATAAATTTAGGGCTTCCCCTAAGCGTTGTAAGTTGTAACAAGCTTCTATAGGCCTCTCATGCCCCCACATGAAGCTGCCATAAATGTACTTGTTGTTGCTAAGAAGCCACCAGCCCTTAGCATCCTCCCAATTAGCCCTCCAATGGTATTCTCCTCCAAACAACTCGCTACCCCAAGTGTAGGCTGCCCTATGTAACTCAAAACAGCATCATTACTTTCATTTCATGCTTCAAACTCTCCAAAACATGTCTTCCAAGGCTTGTAAACCGTTGAGTTGAAGCTATGATCAATTACCCCCTTAACAAGGAGAAAAACATCTCGTCAACTAAATTGTACTTGCTGCCATGAGGGCTGTAGATGTGATGTTCAGCCTTTCAATTACTCAAAAATGTCAACTCATTCACTACCCAGTTGAAATTAGATGAGTTCTTCATGCATATATCTTCAAGGGACGCCAATATGCACTCACAAAGGTGATCTCAAGCTGCCAAAAGGATCATGAGTGAAATGTGTAATGTCGTTGCCCCTTATGAATATGTCCATTTGAAATTCAGTCATGGAGTGTACCCTACCTTGGTAAGCATCCAAAAACTCCTTAGGGTCTCCCATGTGCCATGACAAGCTTCCCCCAACCTAAAATCGTGGTTTTCCAATTTGCAAAAAGAGAACCATCTTGAAACAACTTGAAGGCATAACCTGTATGTAGATACCATGGAAGTGTAAGCAATATTGCATTGTTGTCTGCATGAGTGTTTCTTGTCTTTTCCCTTGCTTCCCCTTTCCAACAGTACCAACAATGTTGGGAACACACTTTGAGCCAAAAATATACCCCAATTTCAAACTTAGAAAAGGCTGTACCTTCCTTGCACAGTCCAACCTTTTGACATGAAAGAGGGACCCCATTGCCCCTGCATTTTCAGATCTTACAAGGGGCTGTAGCATGCAAAAAAAATCAGAATGTATAAATTTTGTGGGCAGCTGAGTTGGCCCTAAAACTCAGAATTTTCTGTGTGTAAAGTGGGCTGATTTTTCCTCAAAAAGTCATGTTTACCTCTGTTGTTTATGATCTTGGCCTTTGCCGAGTTCAAGAGGGGTCTAATTCCCTCATCCTCATCCTACACATCCTTGTAGCATGGAGTAGGGTGTTGCCCATTACATCTTATGGGTTACCTATGCACCGTAATTTTCCTTCCATCTTTCCTTTCAAAAACACAACAAATTTCAAATTTAGCATGTCTTATTGATTTCGTTGTAGGGCAGTCCCCTCTCGGGGTTAATGGCTGCCAACATGCAGAAATTGCAGCCTTCTCTCCATCCTCTTCCCTCAAGCTCATGTGGAAAGTCCCTTCATTATTTTCAACTTTTATGACCCTATCATTTTTCGGATTGACCAAATCTTCCAAACATGGAATGTGATAATTTTTTGGACACCAAAGTGGCTGCTCCCACTCAAGATTTGTAGCTTCTTTTGCACTTCTTGTTGCCATTGCAACCGGCTCACGTCGTGACCCTACACATATAGTGAACATGTTAGTAAAAACAAGGGTGTTTAACACCACCTTTTTTATCACCTTATCAGGCCTTATGAACATGATGTGCCCTCCTTCTTGATGCCTTGATTTTTCTT